>OX411306.1:190481834-190956834 GCA_948150685.1 Rhaphigaster nebulosa
TCAAATACACACAAGACGTGCACATGTATATAATACATAAAATATCTAAACATCTATAAGCTTAACAATTAAATCACCGGTTAAATGATAAGACCTTACAGATTCGTTTGTTCAAGAAATGAGATAGAACAGTACTTGATCTCTGGAATAAGACCAGATTATTCGCTGTTAAAACATTCACCAGCTTTATCCGGAACCACGAACTCGGGTTTCGCTTTTATTACAGACTTAGGAGAAGGAGGGAGTTGCAAGGGAGTTTCCTTACTAACTTGTGGAAGTTAACTTATGAGAAATATTTCCAATTATAATTAAACTTTGACAAAACGAAGACCAAAATACACTTCAACAAGATAGACAAACTTCATAAAATAATAATTCAGATTACCGAAGTTTAACTGTTACAGTAGAAGATATAAAAAACTGTAAATGTGTTACGAAAAGTATATTCGTTGACGGTATTACCTAATACTATACAGTTTTAATGTTTTCACGGAGAAAAAAATTAAAATTAATATAATTAAAAAATGATTAGGGCATAATGTACCGTATCCATACTCGATCGCCCGCGGAGTACCTGACTCAAAATGTCAGCAATTTCATATAAAAATTAAAATTTCATTAATCTTTAATTAAATTTGTTAATTTTTCATTATTAATTAATAATTAATTTAATCAAATTTCATTAAAAATTGTAAACTATCACAAATACGTAAAATTTCAGCTCATAAAGTGATAATAATTCCATAATTTCTGTTACTAAAGCTCAGTATTCATGATATTATTAGTGATAATAATTTACAATAGTTGATAGTCGATGAATCGATAGTTTCAAAATCTCGTCACCATAAATCGTTATTTCCTATTCTCAGTAAAAATAAAATTTAAACGTAAATTCTTATTATCAAGTCGAGATAGGTCGATTATTTTTTTTTGTCCTTTAGTTATTTATACTAAAACTATTTTATATTTTTAGATAATTTAATCAAAATATCTACAATTTCATTACAAACTGTTAACAAATGCATCTTTGAGTCTTGTTAAACGTGAGACAATAATTATTAGTTTCCAATTTGGAGAATTCTATACCTCATGATTAGACTGAAACAATTTTATTAAAAGTATTTGTACTTCATTAACACATTAGGGTTACATAGTTTTTCATCAAATTTTCTTTAAATTTTTAAACTTTTAATTTGTAAATTCATTTAATTACAACTAATAAAAATAAGGAAAACCTAAATATTATTATCTCCTTGAGTGACTGTTATATATCATAGTTTCCTTTTAATTTATTAATGAAAGTTGATGTATTATACACAAAATCAATCTAAATTTTACTCCCTCGTGACATTTAAAGTAAATCTCAGTGAGATTCGTTGCTATTGATTTTATTTTAATATATAAACTACAGCTCTAACTAGTACCGAGATAAACCAGAAAATTCTTATTCATCTAAAAAAATCAACGATTCCCTCTTTCTCTTTCTTGCTTTTAGAACGAATCGTTAGGAAGTTAGCTATTTTTAGTACTAACGAAATGTCTCAAAGACCATATCCAATCTAAAAATATAGAATAAGACATATCTCCTCCTCCACCTACAGATTCACCTACGCGACATCATACCACCCCCTAATTTCGTACAAAATTATCATCAGATACTGATTTCTTCCTTATATTATTTTTATTTAAACATTTATAACAGCATTTAAAAATGAACGAAAAATACCTGTGCTAAACAGCTACGGGTTAAGGAAATGTAAAACAACAAGACATAACATGTATAAATATACAAAAATTTAAGTATTATGAAGAAAGTGCACAACGGCGACGAACGCATGGCGGTTTAAACAATAAAGAAAAATTAATAATTATTTAAATTAAAATATATAATTAAATCCTAGCTATTATTAGTGAGCGACTACGGCTAATAGTTGATGCCTGATGGCAAACTGCTTAAAGTGGCTGTCACAAACAGATTTCCAATAAATCGTCCAATGCTACACCAGTCACATTGAGAGACAATGCACGCCAAATGTAATTGATTTAATTTTTAAATAATTTATATATAAACATGATTGATTATAATTTTTAAATTAAAACAATAGTAAAATGAAAAACTAAAATAGAGATAGATATTGCTATGTACTCATGAGCCTAGAGAAAAATGAGGTAAAATAGGAATTAGCGACAGATAAAAGTTCAAATTATCAAAAGGTTTAAAAACGATAAAGACAAACAATCGATAGTAATATTTTCTCCTTAAATGTCGAAACAGAGAGGCTAATTTAAAGATAGATTTGATCGGGTAAAATAAGCTTTAAAAAACTCATAAAACATAACAAAGCAAAATAACAAAAACTGTAACATATAATTACATCTATGGGAGGAAAGTAAAATGAACAAATGGGCCAGAGCAGTAACAATAATTATTTTAAGAAGGATGTGGTCGGATGGCGGTCAATAATAAAATAAAATAGCGGTCAGTATTCATTAAAAAATTAAATAATTATTAATAGTCGAACCATTTCCTTCTTGATTTACCGTACCTATACCCAACCACAAATACACAAAATAAATATTTTACGTTAAACAATCGACATCAATTAGTATTTGGAAGGTCACCCATCCAAGTACTAACAGTGGAGTCCAGTATTCCCACTGGACGGCGATGGATGATAAAAATTCTCAAAAGGAATATCATCAGCCTTAGATGCCGAGTATCCTAAATGGGAATCACAAAGTGTTCACTTCTTAGTGAGACGACCAGGAGGTGTGAGCAATTGACGGCCAAATTAGGAAAGCATAGAAAGATCCAAGATGCCTAGCAGACTGAACAGTCATAATCCATTGATTTTATAAAAGAGGATTTGAACGTACATAGGTAGAAGTACTGTCACAATGGTCCATAAAGAAATCGGTAATCAAAATAAGGGAAGACCGCAACGGCACTACGAAAAAAATAGTTCGTTGCAACGTGAAATTAATGAGGTCTTGAGGGTTAATTGTACTCAAACTGGTTCTTTCCATTTCATTGTTGTGTGGCCCTTTGACGGATCATGCATTTCTGCAATGTACAAGAATTCATGTCTCTATAATTAATATATATATGAAAAGAAATAGCCTTTATTTATACGATGTAAGATTGTTATATACAATAAGTAATTTAAGTAAGTTACAAAATAATTTTAAATAATTCACAGGAATTCATGATGAGAATAATAGTTTTTTTTTTAAATAAAAAATATTTATAATTTTTTTAATTAATTATATATATATTTTTTTCTTCTTCCTTTTCTTGCACAAGTTTTCTCTTAAAGTAACATTAGTCCGCACTTCCTTGGGTGATTAGACCATAGTGACTAGTTTGTGAGTTGCAACTCCTTCCATCTCTTCATTTATTGGCCCCTTTTCATTTTTATGTTGAATGGCGACCACTCCGTGACTACTTTAGACCACCTATTGCCTAACACCACACAGTGGGATGAAACAGTCTTTTACTGGCCATTACCAAAACCAAAAACAAAATTTGGAAATGAAACTTTTAAGTAAAGCTAGTTTTTTTGGCAGACATGCTAAAGCGTAAAATGATAATTTTTTCAATGATTTTTCTGGGTACTAATCCAACTTGAACACTACTATTCGCAATTCATGTCTTGTGTTTTTCTGACGAAAAAGATAATTTAATTCATTTTTTCTATTCCAAACTTTTATACCGTATTTAGTCGACTCTTTCACATAGAAATCATTTATTTTTATCTTTGTAAAGGTTATCGCTTTTTTATCAATAAATAAAAAAAAAACTTCAAAATTGTTTATCAACTTAATTATACGTCGTTAACTAGCAACCACTGGTTCCAACAGTAAAGTGAGTCGGTGGGAAGGGCACTGGTGAATTGGCCCCAAAGGGACTGGTTATGGAGCTATAGATAGTCTGAAGCTGCACCATGGAAACTATGGCTCGCAGCAACGTGGAGTTGGGTGACCCCCTCCAGGCTGTCAGTGATCCCGCAAGCAATAAATGTCAGTAAGAATACCACATCACGCGTTCAAAAATCTCCACGGTCTAGAGTGCCAACAGAAAAAAAAAACAGTAACTTTACAATTCCATCCGGTACTGTATATAATTGATATAAGAATTTTACTGAAAAAGTTTACAAAACATGTTTTGTGCGCTTTCTCTGCGAGGTTTTATTTCTAATCCATGGTAAGGAAATTATAAAACTAGGCGATATTACCAATTGGACAATTGTTGGAGGTCTAGGAGACCAGGCATAAGGATTTGAGGAAATTACGGACATATCACGTTTTACACCATTTTATCACTGGAATCAGATTTATATATTTATTCATAAGGATCGACGATAGTTGAAGATTAAAAACAAAAAAAGATGTGACCAGAAACTTTAACATTGTTCTCAAAACTGACAGCGTCGATGACGCAGAAGATACAGATTCCGAAGTATGGCGTATTAAATTATGTTGTCTTCGTTTTATGCTTTAGTAATTATCTAATTATTTTAGTGACTTTAATTAACAAGAGAGGTGCCTAAATAAATAGGTGCATAATATAATTTAACCTTTTTACTTGTATTTAACCTTTTTATTGTATTTACTTGTAAGTAAAGGAAGTATTGTAATCGCGAAAATTTTCGGTTTTCAGATTTCAACGGAAATATCCATTTTGACCATCCCTGAATTCATTTTGACTAGTTTCGTCGTGGCGTCTGTACGTACGTTCGTATTTCGCATAACTCAATAACGGTTAGCCATAAAATGTTGAAATCTTGTATTTAGGATTGATCTAAAATCTAGTTGTGAACCTCCCTTTTTGGTCACTGCTTAATCACCGGAAGTGGTACTTTACTTGAAGGTCATAACTGATTTCCATCAAAAATTATATTAAAATATTATGCAAAACTTCTCAAATTTAGTATTTATACTTTAATATATTTATTATTTAATATAATACTACCAAAATCTAGTATGTTATTTAAATCAATATTGATTTGAATAATATACTAGATTTTGGTCTAAATTGGAAAACCGGATGAGGTACTTTATTTGAAGGTCATCTTCATCAAAAATTATATTAAAATAAAATGTAAAACATTTAAAATTTAGTAAATAGGACTTCTATATCAATATGAATGTATTTTCTAGATTTCGGTTAAAATTACTTTACTTGAAGGTCATAATAAACTTACATCAAACTTATATTAAAATTAAATGGAGAAATCATATGGTTCGGTAATAAAGGTTACAAACGCGATTTTGTTTATACTCTATTTAACATTTTTATTATTATTTTAAGTGTTAATATTGGGCATATAATACTGGTTTTCCTCCCCATTTGTGCGATGAACAAGTCTGCAGCAGGAGAATAAGATATAAGTTAAGTGGGTTTTTCCGCTTAAAATTTAGAAACTGTCGATTTCTAATGCTTTATCTAGTGATATTGATAGTTTTAATGTTGTCACGGAACACGAAGAAATCTCTTGGAAACTAGTTACCTACTTAAAAAAAAAAAAACGACATTTAATAACGGAATGAAACCTCCAAAAACAAGAGTATGTGTGTGTGTCAATAGATGGGTGTCGCGACGCCGAGTTTCGTTTTTGAGATATTGCAATTTTCGGAAATTAGTAACCAAATTGAGGATCACTTTTTGAGCCAACGATTTATAGTTTAATAGGAGTACAAGGAAGTCATGTGTTGTCCACATCAGATATTTTTTTTAAATTAATATTATTTTCATGTATTCCAATTATCTGAATTTCGTTTTGTAAATTATATAACTGCCCAATATTATATCACTCATTAAAATAACTTATTTGTTTATTTCAATGTCACTTCTTTATTAATATTTATAATTAGTATATTATACAATAAAATACTGGTAGTGGATAATGGCTTATGAAGGTGTGAAGGCCCGAAGCACGTGCCACTTACAATCGATAAAATAACCCAACATAACATTATTAGGTATAAAATATAATAATGTTTCATAATGTTCAAAGAAATAAACAAAATAATATAGATGCTAACTTATTTTTCAATTTCTCCCACTATGCACCACCATATCCAATCCATTTCCATTTAGTTTTCCTTGCTGGAGGAGTGTGCACATGTTACCCTGTCCTTTCTATTCATATTCGTTATATATCTTTCGATACCAGACTGCCACATCCGAATTTTTCTTCCTTGGCCAATGATCAAGCTTGGCAGCATAAGTCCCTACTGGAAGATTGCAGCTGTAAATGGCCTGTTTTTTTTTTTTAAATCAATACTTATTTCTCCCTTCATAATGTACCTAAGCGACCAAACCTTGTTCAAACCAAATGCAACTCCCGTCCGGACTACTATCTATTTATTCCGATAATAAAAAATAAATACAATTTTTTGAAACGAGAAGACACAAAGAAATAACCAAAATAATTTAAAATAAATTTACCAGAAAAAAAAAAGAAAAACATAAATTCCCAAAATCGCTTATAATACACTTTTAATTACTTTAACTACGGTTTTAAAATGTATTGAACTTTAACTGCATATTTTTGTGGCAAGAACGATTTTTTTATTTTATTGCTCGGCATCGTTCACAAATCTGAATTGATGTTGCAACATAAACTAAAATTTTAATCGAAAATGGTTCAGTAAATTAGGAGGACTATAAATGGAACGATGACAACGGCAGAGTGATTTTTTTTTTAAATCAGCCGGTAATCTTTCTTTTACATAGATAGCTGAGAAAAAAAATTAATAGTGAGACAAATATATGCATTAATGATTTTTCTAAATTGGTTTATTATGGAAAAAATAATTTAAGAATATTCCAAATAATACCAAATGTTTAATAATCTCCGGAAATTTATTTTTAAAAAGAGATTTTAAATTTCGTCCAAAGTGATGATAGGGCGTGGGAAGGAAATGTGAAAGTTTACTGGGGTCCTGTCGACGGACAAATAATGGGATTAGAAGGCATTCAACTTTAGTGTACGAAATTTCAAAATAATCCAATTTCAGACCAATCTCCCCGTACCAGCCTCCTCAACTCATCATTAGGAACTTCTTGTATGGACTACAAGAATGTCCTCTGGCTGCCAATTATTTCTAAATTTCAAAAATTTAAAACTCTTAAGTATTGAATTTGAGAGGAAATATATATGCAAAATGACTTAAATTTTATTCTTTGATTGATATTACATTGATAGATAACTCGAAAAATCTATTTCCTAAAATTATTATTAAAACTTTTTTTCATAAAAATCGTTAGAGCCGTTTTCGAGAAAATTGTAAAAAAGATGTAAAATCGACTAAATAAAGTAACAATTCCAGAAAATCGATTTTTAGCCAAAAAAAGCTGTAACATCCCAAGCAAACACCTACCTTAACACGTCGACTGCCAAGTTATCTCGTACTTTGTTCACTTTGTCAGGAATTGCGTACTTTGTTTTACGCAAACTACGCAACTTGAGTTGCGTATTTTGTCAGGAAATTCGTAGATTATCAGTCCAAATATGAATAGATGGCATTAGGGGTAATTATTATATCTTAAATATCTTTTCGTTTAGCTCCCTTTTATTACTGTTTCCAGTCGATCTCTTCAAATGTTTTAATATCAGTTTTGGACCAGTTTCGTTTGTGAATGAAGTCTGAGCTCAACACACAAAATATCAGACAGCTTGATTCCAATAATAAATACGTATTGAGTTTCCTGTTGCAGTATTTATTATTAAAATACAAATATATGATAAAATCATATATGTGATGGGGGAAAGCACGCATGTGTTATCAAATCGTAACATGATTTAAATTGTTAAAAAATAAAATACACCGATTGTGAGTGTTTATCGCATTCGATACAGTAGCCACAAGAAATCACTAACCAGACACTTCCAAGATTGTTTTTAAATAGTTGGTTTAACAGTTATTTACCTACCGTGTTAGAATGTAGAAACACGTCTTATTAACAATAAATTATAACTTCACTGCTGTGAAGATTATTCTATATATTTATAGAATAATGAATACTTATTAATAATAAATACTGTAACAAGAAACTCAATAAGTATTTATTATTGGAATCAAACTGTCTGATATTCTGTAAGTAGACCTCAGACTTCATTCCCAAATGAACTGGTCCAAAATTGATATTAAAACATTTGAAGAGATCCGCTGGAAACAGTAATAAAGGGGAGCTAAACGAAAAGATATTTACATCAGTACAAGCTTCTTGGCTACTTGAAAAGATTCTTATCCTAATCTGATACCAAAAAAAAAAATCATACAGGGTTTAAAATTAATTCCATTTAGTCGATAATAAGTTTATAATTTATGACAAATCAATTCAGACCAATGAATTGGCAGAACTATCGAATACTAGACTAAGATAAAGAACTGGATGTACTACTTAAACAACAACACCCTTAAAACAATTAAGCAATTCGACAACGAGAATTCTTTCACAGTGCTGAATGTTATTACAATTACTCCAAAAAATAATTACGATTAATTAAAGTAAAACAAGCAGTGTAAATCCAAAAATACTAGGCTTTGAATGAAAACCAACAAACACAGAAATAATAATTCTAATCCAAGACAATAGTGTCCACATAATGAAATTCCGTAAAAAAATATTTGAAAAGAATGACCTGGAAAATAGCAGTCGACGTGTTCCCGAGATATTAATCCTCCAACATTCCATTTGTTCTGGTTTACACGGGATAGGTTTTGAGAAGCACTCCAATTTATATGATTATATTAAAAAATGGCGTGATGAATGGATTGTTTCAAGGAAACCATATTTCCTGTACAATATGAATCAGACAGAGCGCACACGGACTGACATAAAAAAATACAAAATTAAAAATCCATATGTATAAACACAAATTAAAGATAGATAATATAATTTATTAAGAAAAACATACATACAATCGGCTGTATATTCTCAATTTCTTTAAAATAACAGTAAGATTTACAAAGTGTGATCGGGTGAATTTTTACCCTTTTAAGTTGAAGCGACAATACAGAGTTGTTACGATTATTTCGGAAAAAAATCAAAATTTTTTTAAAAACATTGTCGAAGGTTGTTACATCAGTTACATGATTTTTCTGAAATAAACTTCAACGGGTCCAAAACAGATCGAAACGTGTTCCTCCTTGTGTAGGACCAATTGTAGTTATGTAGTCATTAAATATTCATAGATTTCTTTAAAGGACTTCATGCAAATCAAACGGTAATAGTTAGTAAAATACAGAAATTTCGATAATAATTACATTTAAAAGCATTAATACCTGGTGTATGAACTATGACCGCGGCAGGAAAACACCTGAAATTCTTCTTCTTTAACTTCCTCTTAGTACCTTTCAGCGTGGAGTTAATCCAGTCCAGGATCTCCACCTATCTCTATCTCTCGTACGAGTCGTCATCTCCTGAAACATCTTTCCTCTCGCTTGACCCAACGTGGAAATATAGCTATTATAGCTAAGCCTAAGTCTTCCTCTAGGTCTTGCGCCTACTGGTCTTGCATCCATAAATTTGTGTGGATCTCGATCAAGGGTCATTCTACACACATGCCAGTACCATCCCAACTGTCTCTTCTCCAGGGTCTTCTTTAATGCCAAATTATTTAATTTTTCTCTTATTATTTCATTCTTGATCCTATCTCTGCGTGTTTTTGAAGCCACTCTGCGCAAGTTTTTCATCTCTGCTGCAGTTATTCGGCTCCATTTGTTATCTGGGAGGATCCATATAGCAGAAGAGGTATATATATGGCCTTGAAATGTACAGCTTGACATTATTATTGACCCTTCTCTTTCCCACGATTGTGTTGCTAATGGAATAATATATATTACTGCCTTTTCCTATCCTATGGGATATTTCTGGTTGTACTTTTCAATTTCCTTTAATCACAGTTCCAAGGTAGGAGAGGAGAACACATTCCCGAATTCAAGCCCCTCATCAGGGCTCTTGTCCTGCATGTAGGATTTTTATTTATATTGCATTAATATTCATGCCCTTCCTTCTAAGTTTTGCTTCCCACTCTACTAAGGCTTGTTGGAGATTATGTGCAGAGTCAGCAATTAGGGCTTTCTCATCGGCATTTACAATACTTGTGCCAGTATAGGTCTCATGCTCCAGTGAACAATCACTACTCTTGATGTTATTCTGATACATATATTTATTATTTCATCCATAATGTTAATGAATAGAGGACTGAGGCTGTCTCCCTGCTTTACTCTTTTTCCCATCAGGAAGCTCTTTATCTTCAGACCATTAATTCTCACAATGTCTTTTGGTGCCTGGTATGTTGATTGTATTGCGAGTAAAAAACCATTCGGCGCGTTTTTTGCTCTCAGGGTTTTTCATATTTCTTCTCTTGATACTGAGTCTAACACAGCTTTAATATCCAGAAAAGCAAGGTATAAGCTTTTATTCGAACCCAGGCTTTAAATTATTTAAACTGCTGGTTAATAATTCACAAACTGAATTAACTCTCATTATAAGAACCTATTGACTTTAACAAATGCATTTTTACAAATCTTACTCTGGTGCCACATAATATTAGACAATAATGAACACATTGAATGAAGAGACTATCACATCTCTTATTGTTGCCATCTGGCCGCAATACTGGCCGCTTCGCCGCTCGATGGTCTGGTCTTATCTCCTTATAGTGGTCGTCTTCTCTGCCTGCCAGACTCACGGACTCCGTTTCTGATGGACTGCTCATATGGACCCTCTGCTTCTACTCTTAGCTCCTCACTGTTTCACCTTCCCGCTATAACTAACTTTACTTTCATGGCTCTTGCCCCTTCTCTCTCTTTCCCCTTCTCCTTCTTGGAAGATAATTTTATCCCCACTCTCCTTTTGGGCCATCGAATCCTTTGAAAAACTTTCCAGGTTTTATTATAACTTGTCGACCGGGTTTCTTGGTTTTATTGTGCTTTCACTCTGGCCTATCTTTATGACTGCCTGAGCCGCCTGTCGGTATTCGCGACCTGGTCCCGGCCTACTTAGGTAGAGCTTCAAAGAACCCCTGCCCGATGTTTCTTTGTTCGAAAAGGAAGTCTATTTAGGTAAATATTGATTGAACCACGTGGCACTATTATTTAATAACTATTACCTAATCGGAAATATTTTCTTCGATCCCTGTATTCTCAATACATAGCATATGAATCATGAATAGAAATATCCCTATACCGTCACCGGTGTGAGAATGGCCAAACTTTGGGTTTTTCCGAACCATTCGGCTTAAAAAAAACCCACTTATTTATGTATAACCGCACATATTTAGGGTGGGGTGGCTACAGCCCAAGATAAACTTTTAAACTTCTAAAAACGTTAATTCTGTTTTCTTTACAAGTTTTCTTTTTATAATATTGAAGAGTGGTTAAGAAAAATAAATACTGGAACATTTAAAGAATCTAAACATCGTATATTTTATTCTAAAGTTATACTAGAATATAAATTGCACACAAATTCACTAAAAATATTACAAATAATATTTGTATAGACAGATATGATAACGATAAACTCTCTCAGAACATGAGCATACCTATAAAATCAGAACATCTGCAATTATTCTTCAGCAGCTTGAACCAAAAATTACAAAATCTCTTTTGAATGAACTATAGGCTTAATAAGAAAGGAAAGGAGCCAAAAAACTGGAAAAAGAAAACTAGAAATTAGAGAGAGAAAGAAATTAATAAAGAAACTAGAGAATTTGGAAATCTTTAAATTCATCCTCAATCAATCTAAGCAGTTTCTCTCTTTCATAGATGGATTAAGCCTTCTCAAGATATCTTTCTTTTCAATAGCAGATATTTCCAGATTGTCAGGTCGAGAATAGCCTTAAATCCATAAGACCATAGTAACCCCACAAATGAATCGAAGTTTGGCTAATTATAGAAAAACTGCAAAATATCCATTTAGTTTTATTGGCATAAGTGGTTGTTCCAGCCAGAGGCGTAGCTAGAATAGATTGAACGGAGCGGCCGCTCCGAGCGCCGCTTATAGAGGGGTACCAAAATGCCCAAAACTATTTTTTATTGATTTATTTTTTTCCTTCTTTTTTAGGCTCCGAAATTTTTTTTATTTTATTGGATTATATATATATATATATATATATATATATATATATATATATATATATATATATATATATATATAACTTAGAGTTTACCGAGCGAAAAAGTTAAAAGAAGAAAGAAAAGATTTTAACAATGAACGCAATGAACTCAGAATTATAACTGCCTTTATAGCTCTCGTAATCCTACATATATATCTTTGGCTTGTTTACATAAAAGCTGTTTAGGATTAACGTAAATATTGTTGGTCCCCAGGACTTAACTCCCCCCCCCCCACCAGTTTCGAAAAATTTCGGAACTTGGGGAAGAGGAATGCCAAAGGTCGTAAGGCCAACAACAGCCAACGTACATAATGCTCAACAATACTTACAACAAACCAAAAAAAAATGAACTTACAAAAATAAAATGAAATTACAACCAAAATTCTCTTATTCATTTTCGATTTTTGATTCATTGCAACACTTATGTTTTAAACAAAAATAGAACTAATACGCACTATACAGAAAAAAAAAATAGATACTTCATATAGTAAAACATAAGTTCACATGCTATATACACTCATAATAACAAAAATAATAAAACAAAATGTATGCTTCTGTATGACGGCCAGGACACTCCAGGCCGTTACGAATGGTCACACTACTCGAGTGGAAGCTTAAGTTGTTCAATATGAACATTTCTACGTTTCCTCGGATCTTTAATGTGTTCAATGGTTACAAGGTTATGTTCCCTAATTGCTACCACTCGGAATGGTCCTTCGTAGCGAATCAATTCTTTCCCCCGGTTGGAACTCCGTTGTCTATACACGACGGTCCCAATTTTGATCCTCCCCATGGCGTCTTTGACCCTGAGATTTTCTTTCGCCACTCGACTCCGCTTCTCCCGTTCTAATTTATCCTTCACTTTCTCCCGTAACTGCGCGATCGATATCCGATTCATAACCACCTGATCTCTTAATTCGCCCTCAACGGTTGTAGCTCTAATGTCCCTCCGCCGTTGTCGGAGCCCGAAAATCACTTCAAAGGGAGAGAATCCAGTAACTGAGTGAATGGACTCGTTATACGCCGCGATCGCCTTTTCCATCGCCTCATCCGGCTCTAACCCTTTACCCCACTGATAAATACGCAGATGGTCGCTAAAAGTACTATGTAATCTTTCGATGACTCCTCTACTCTTAGGGTGTCCCGGGGTGTTAATTCTCCAGACAATGCCCAGTTCCTTTGCTTCTGCCCTGATCTTGGCGTTGTCAAACTCCATTCCACCATCAGAGGCGATCCTATCGGGTACCCCGTAGACCTTAAACCATGCACGAAGGGCCCCTAGGACTGCATCCGCCGATTTCTCATTTATTAGATGGGCCGCAGCTACCTTACTAAAGCAGTCTATTAACGTGACCCACTTATAGCCCCTTCAGGAGAATGTATCGATTTGCAGGTCCGACAAAGGTGATTCTTCAGTGGGCGTCTCTTCTTGTACTCCTTTGGGAGGATGCCTATCGTATTTAGTAGATAAACAAACGTCGCATGCCCCCACGATCTCCCTGACAGTCCTCTTCATATTCCACCAGAAGTGGAAGTAAGTTACGTACCGCCGCTTAAGAGCTTGCAAAGTTTCGGCGATTCCCCTATGATTAGTTTTGCCCTGGTGATATGCCACGGTGATTTCGTTCCGACGTTCGCTCTCTCGGATCGTTTCTACCATCAGGGTACATCGAATGAAGTTGCGGTCCACACCCAATCTTTCTAACCGCCATAACCGCTGCACTTTTTCCCACACGGTGGCGTTTCCTATATATAAGTGGGATGTTCTTCCCGGCTTGGAAGCATCTTTCAGTACTCGACAAATATTCTCATCGTTGACTCCGGGTTGTGACCAGATGGCGATGATGTCTCAATTGCCATATTTGGAGAACTCTATTTTGAGAAGTCCCGAGGTCCTGGTTTTCCAAATGACCTGGCGTCGCTTGTCATTAATAATCTCCTCAAGTTGCGTCATCTCGATCGGCCTGTCTCCCACTGATGTTTCTTCGACCTGGTTTTCATCCTCCTGCTCGCTACTGCCGGTACTCTGTTCCTCTTCTCCCTCCGGAGTCCATTCCTGTAGGAACTGTCTAATGTCCCGTGACGATTCTTCTCCCGTCTCGTCCACCGCGTTTACCATTATGGGCCGAGACAGCCAATCGGCTACCACATTCTCTTTCCCGAGTTTGTACTTGATTTCCAGGTTGTACTGTCCCAAAAACTCCTTCCACCTAGTGATTCGAGCGGATAATTCCTTCATCTTGCCCACCCACTGCAGGGGTCTGTGGTCTGTATGCACCGTGAACTTTCTCCCAAATACGTAGGGTCGGAAATGGTCTATTGCCCACACCATTCCTAAAAGTTCACGCTCTAGAGCACTATATCTGGTCTCGGCTTCCGTGAGACGCCGACTAGCATAAGCAACGGTGCGATCTCCTTTTTCCCCATCTTGTGACAAAACCGCTCCCAGTGCATACTCGCTGGCATCTGTCGTGAGCATAAAGGGCTTCTCAAAGTCCGGGAAGGCAAATACTGGTTCCTCTTGCAGCCGCGCCATACATTTGCGGATGTTATTCTCCATCTCTGGGGTAACAAAAATTTTCTGTCCTTTTTTCAATAGGTTATTGATAGGGACCAGATATTCCGCCATTTCTGGGACAAAACGTCGGTAATAATTCAATGAGCCTAACAGACGACGTATCCCCTTCACGTCTCTCGGTACCGCCATCCTGGAAATTGCGTCCACCTTGTTCTTAATAGGTTTAACTCCCTCCTTCGTAATGGTGTGTCCCAAGAAAGTAATCTCCCCTTTTCCTAGCAGTGACTTTTCAGCGGAGAGCTTCAGGCCGAATTCCCGTATCCTATTGAACACACTCTTGAGATCCTCTATATGCTGCTTCTCGGTCTTGCTAAATACCAAAAGATCGTCCATATAGACTTGACACACATCTTCATCCACTCCTCGGAGGAACTCATCGATTAATTTCTGAAAGGTAATGGGCGCGTTTTTGAGTCCGAACGGCATCCTCGTAAACTGATAATGTCCTCTTTCGAATGTGAACGCCGTCTTGGACTGATCTTCCGGTTGCATCTTGATCTGATGGTATCCCGCCATTAAGTCTAGGGTGCTGTTGCCCCGCTCAACCTATCTATGATGTCCTCGAATCGCGGGATGGGGTACTTCTCGTCTACCGTGTTTTCATTCAACCTGCAGTTCACTATTGTGCGGTCGCCTCTCTGCCGACACTCCCCTCAGTCCTCTGCCAGCTGCTTCCTCCCAGTCTTCACCCGTAGTCGTCCACTCCTGCGACTACTCCTGTCTCCTTCGCCTTCGCTGTTCGCCGGTCCTTCTTCGTCTGTTTCTGAAGTCTCTGTCGACACCGGGGTCGCCCTATGTCTTCGCAAAATTCTCTGGGCGTTCACCTCCATGGGTTCCACCCTCTGCTTCTCCCTGCGAGAGTACATATAAGGACAATGCCTGGCAATATGTCCTTCTGTGCCGCTCTCAAAGCACTCCGTGCGAGGGCACTGAGCAACCAGGTGCCCCTGGCTTCTCGCAACCATGGCATCGCCGTTCCTCCCTTCTGCTCTGCTCACCTCGTTTTCTCATGCCTGGCCTCTGCCTGTCACTTCCTGTCTTATCCCTCCTATGGACTTCCGTCTCCTTCTTCCTCCAGACTGCCGGTGCGGGCCTTGGTCTTCGATACGAGACTCGATTCCATCCTATCTCTTCTGGCTCTGGCTGTGCTTCCTCATCCCTTGCACTAGCATCCATCATTTCCTGGGCGCATTCGATAAAATTCTTCTCCCGGGGTAGCCCTTCCTTCTTTCCTATTTCTCTCGCCAACTGTATTTTTAGTAAGGTGGATACAAAGGACATTTTGAATTCTACTTCTCCCTAGAAGTAGAATTCAAAATGTCCATTGTTCGCCGTCTCAGGCATTTTCTCGGTGATCCTATTAAACTTCACCAGCAACTCATCTGCGTATT
Organism: Rhaphigaster nebulosa; assembly: GCA_948150685.1. Classification (NCBI taxonomy): domain Eukaryota; kingdom Metazoa; phylum Arthropoda; class Insecta; order Hemiptera; family Pentatomidae; genus Rhaphigaster; species Rhaphigaster nebulosa. Next base: position 190,497,935 of record OX411306.1, read on the forward strand.
TTCCATTGCTCTGCCGCGGGTGTTTGCCTTCTCGGAACAGCTGAACGAGGTCCTCTTCCGGTGTCCATCTGCCTCCTCCATAGGCCTTCTTCAATCTCTCCTTGATGATGTGCCAGGGAGTTTCTTCATCCGCCTGAATAAAGTTTAATACATGCCGCTTCACGCGACACACTAGATCGGCCCTCAACAATTCCGCGTCTCTGGAGTCTAATACGTTCACTGCTTTTGTAACCTCTATTCTATTTTTTATACGATCTCCTCCTTTAAGGAAATGGTTCAATTCTCCAATTTCTCCATTGAACCTTTCAAGGTCTGAGATCGCCTTCCGTAAGCCCTGTGCCGTCACCGCCCTAAGTTCCATCCATGCTAAAGTATTTGCATGAGCTTCCGCCAAGGTGTCTTTAGGCAACGCGGGAATTTCTGCTGGAACCTGAAGCACTGCCGGCTTCAATAATCCATCAGTTGCCATGTCTCAACACGACCTTAGAAGAAAGAGCGGGGGAAAAAAAAGAGAAAAAACAAGGCACTTCTCACACTACAAAAAAAATAGGCTTACCGCTCACCGGTTTCCCGCACGCTCGTTTTCCCGGGTTTCGGAACCACTTCGTTTACCGAGCGAAAAAGTTAAAAAAAAAGAAAAGGTTTTAAAAATGAACGCAATGAACTCAGAATTATAATTGCCTTTATTGCTCTCGTAATCCTACATATATATCTTTGGCTTGTTTACATAAAAGCTGTTTAGGATTAACGTAAATATTGTTGGTCCCCAGGACATAACATACATATATATATATATATATATATATATATATATATATATATATATATATATATATATATATATATATATATATATAGTCGACTTAAATCCAATAAAATAAAAAAAATTTCGGAGCCAAAAAAATAAGGAAAAAATAAATCAATAAAAAATAGTTTTGGGCATTTTGGTGTCCCTCTTTAAGCGGCGCTCGGAGCGGCCGCTCCCTTCAATCTATCCTAGCTACGCCTCTGGCTTGAACAACCCCTTATTCCAATAAAACTAAATGGATATTTTTGCAGTTTTTCTATAATTAGCCAAACTTCGATTCATTTGTGGGGTTACTATGGTCTTATGGATTTAAGGCTATTCTCGACCTGACAATCTGGAAATATCTGCTATTGAAAAGAAAGATATCTTGAGAAGGCCATCTATGAAAGAGAGAAACTGCTTAGATTGATTGAGGATGAATTTAAAGATTTCCAAATTCTCTAGTTTCTTTATTAATTTCTTTCTCTCTCTAATTTCTAGTTTTCTTTTTCCAGTTTTTTGGCTCCTTTCCTTTCTTATTAAGCCTATAGTTCATTCAAAAGAGATTTTGTAATTTTTGGTTCAAGCTCCTGAAGAATAATTGCAGATGTTCTGATTTTATAGGTATGCTCATGTTCTGAGAGAGTTTATCGTTATTATATCTGTCTATATACATACATATATATATATATATATATATATATATATATATATATATATATATATATATATATATATATATATATGTGCATATATATATATATATATATATATATATATATATATATATATATATATGTATGTATATATATATATATATACATATATATATATATATATATATATATATATATATACATATATATATATATATATATATATATACATACATATATATATATATATATATATATATATATATATATATATATATATATATATATATATGTGCATATATATATACATGTAAATAATCTATCGTAGATCCCAATCAGGTTATTATATTATAGCCAGAATGGGTTGTACGATACAGATCGATACTTTCCTTTCGATACCTTGTAGTTTTGCTATATAAACCACTAATTCAATATTCTGTTCGCTACCTCAGTGTTATCGTATTTCCCTAGAATCAGATAACCTGGAATTATGGCAGGAGGAGGTACTGGGATTTTTCCCGGTGGGGAGGAAGGGCAAGCTAAATTTTGCCCCTCGTAACCATATCTCATTTTATGACTGAATAATAACTATCAAAAAGCAGAAACAAATATTATTTTCTTAATCTAATAATAACCATTTACTCAAAATTTACCAACCTCTAAATTGTTATTACCGGCCGGGGCAAGTGTCCCCTTGTCCCCCCTAATTCCGACCTTGGAGGTGGCAATCTTGAAGTTTGTCCCGGGCGTCAAGATAAACGGACATAGATACATCAAGTTTTGCCAACACAACAAAAAATTATTGAAAAAAATACTGAGAAGGTTTTGAGAACCATATTGTGACTTACTCTATTTTTGGCCATTCTTACCGCATGGACCATTCTCTTCTCGGTTGATGGTAATCAATAATGTCCAAATGATACTCTTTATCACTCGAACTATGCATAAATCTAATTGTAAGTGATTCATCATTAAGTGTATACATCAGAGATGGGCATAATCATGATTACGATATCGATCCTGGTTACGATTATAACCCCAAAAAGAGCTTGATAGATTGATAATTGTGAGATGATGATGATCATGAATGATACTACAATTGCATTCGTATAATTATGTAATCACGCTCTTTTATTGGTTACAATCGTAATCGTAATTATGATTATGCCTATTTCTGGTACATATATACATACGGTTAGAGGCATAAAATATTCCATTTTTCCTACAGTCCTATCGGTCTATTAAAATAATCAAATACAAATATCTGTTTTAGAAAAATAATCACCATAAATTCCAAATAGCATGCAGGATCTTAATGCTGCAGAGAGAAATGATTCTATTTTAGATTTCTGAGGTTGTTTTCCAGTATGTTTTTTTTAAAATCATTTCCTAATGAATCTGAGGAGTAGGTTATAATAGTTGTAATTTATTTAGCACGAATTGAAATTTTTATTTAGATCAGGTAAGTGATGTCTCATGTTTATATTGCAAAGCTTCAGGCCGTTATCAAATCATCACTCTTGTCTTTTGCATCACCAAGCTATAATAAAAAATCATGCAAATTATAGCACAATGGTTTATATATAAAAATATCTGGTTTGACCACTCACGCGTTGTGAGTGTTAAATACATTAAACTGTTAAATGCATTTTGTTATTTATTTAATTTCTATATTAAACCCTTGGTATACTGATTCCAAAACATTTTACATTTTCCCTCTATCTTCATAAAATACCGAATTATGGGCGAATAAATTCTCTTATAGGCCGCCATTTTGAAAAGAAATGGCGGATGGTAATCTCAAGTTCCGAGAATCATCCTGGCGACCAGTGATTTTGATGCCAACTTCAAGAAATTCGGCCCAATATTCTCAGAGAAAGCCACGAACGCCGCTGTAAATCTAGCGGGACAAAAGTTCAAAAACGAAGTTTGAGATTATGATGAAATACCTGTTTCTATCATTAGGTAGGACGTTAATTAACGAGAAAATAGAAGATGATAACGCCAATACAGCATTTAGGTAAACAATTAACTTACACCTTTTCAACTCTTTCGTAGTTAGTAGATAACTTAGTTCTTCAGACTCTTTCCAGTGAACAGTATAAGGGTGTTGTAATTATTTTTTTTACTATTTCACGATGGAATGCAATGAAAGAAGTAAATACTAATGCTATTTTATTGCAATTGCAAACAATTTTATACATTCAGAATCTAAGCCAATCAACAACGTTCACCTATACAGAAAAATGCTTCCTGTTTTAGTCTGCAACTTTTTATGTACACCAAGTAACGACTTCAATTTTGATTCAATGTGTTTAGCAACAAGAAATATTAGCAAATATGTAAAAGTTAATCGCCCGTTCTCGTCCGTTTAAAAGAAGTAATAAAAATTGCGTTTCAGATTGAAACCTTGAGTTTTTGAACCGGGAATTAATTGATGTATTGAATACAACAGATCATCGTTTTAACTTTTGAAAAAAAAATATGCTTGATTGAGCTGATAAAACCAACATTTAGTAGGGGGGCTCTAAATGTTTTGGGAGAAAAATTAGATTTTTTATTCTAAATATTCAGGACTCCGTTAACATAATTTTTTTTTGTAAAAGCCAAAGTTTCGACCCAAACACGTGGACCCTCATCAGAGCTGAAATGAAATTAAAGATATAGATATGTGAACAGTAAAAAGACAGAGGGGTAAATAGCATAAGGATAATAATAAGTATTATGTATCAATTTATTTATCCAGCTAATTATTTAAATGGAATTAAATGCGAGACTTAGTGATAACCTTATGAAGATAATAGAAGATAGTTGAGCGGAAAGCTGACAGAGACCCAACAGTATATTGTTCTAGAAATTAAATCCTGAAGATGGGGCAAAAACGGATTTTTTTAATTTTTTTTTATTCGATATTTTTATTCTAGTTATCTTTTAACGTACAACTCAAAGGAGGGGAGATCTATTTTTTTCTTGGCCGATTACAAGAGGTAATTATTGGAAATAATAAACCAAAAATGAGAAATATATATTTAAAAAATGAATTTTTACTTATTTAACTTATTTTACTTATTTAATGAATTTTTGAATGAATCTAATTTATATTATTTTTATCTTTATTTCTGCTTATTTTGGAATTCCCGAGAAAACCAATTACTGTACTAAAAGTGTTGTTCCCTTCGCTGTGCCCTATTCCACCATCGTTGGCTATTTCCATTCTTCTTTTTCGAGGACTCCCCTCTCATTATTCAATCTGGGGTTTCTTTTGGACCAGGAGGTGAAAAGCCAAGACCGTTTTATAACATAAATCGATTCCAATATATTACACCTAATTATAATTTATTTATAATTTGTATAATATGATAAAAAAGAACTGTCATTTCATAATTACAAGCAGTACAACAGTCTGTGAATAATATATTAAAGATATTTAAAAATTGTTGAATTATATGATGATTTTATCGATTTTTATTTCCTACCTATAAAATGAGCTTGCATTTCCTTCTTTTTTATTTTTTTAAAATATCGGAATAGAGGTGATAAACTGTATTAAAAATTACCTTAACTGCAACACTGTTTTCTCCTAATAGTATAATTATTATTAATTACTGAGCATCTGCATAGGATTATGGCACATTGTACCATTTTTCAATAAACATGTTTGAAATAAATAAAATAATTATTGAAGAAAGTTTAGTGTTCATGACGCCACCTCTTGAATTTTAATTCGCATTAATAGAATGAATAAAAATATACCATTTTTATAACGCAAATCAGGAGAAAATGAAAAAAAAAATCCCGTATCAAACACTAGTTGTTAAAAAAAAAAAATCAACCTACACAAATTTATTTGTTCTAAAGTAACCTGACGAGGAAAGACTTGCATTATTCAAAATCAGATAATGCAATAGTGACGCAGGTTATGCAACGACGCCAACAAAGAGTTGATTGAAAAATCGCTACATTATACAGCCTTCAGGAACCAGATTATATCGAGAATATAATTAATGGAATGTGTGTACATTAGCATACCTCCACTGTTAGACATTCCTCCTTTATTTTCTCGGAGCCATTTAAAGCGCCATTTCTTTAAAATTGCAGTTATTAAAATATTTTGATTGTTCGATTCGAGCCAAACTTCGACACTACGCAAACGCAACTGCGCACGAGAACTGCCGAACAACACCGAGACTTCTTAAATTTAGTTGAGGGCATACTTCACATGCCGCAGATAGTCAACCGGAGTACGAGATTCGGAAGAGGAAGGGACACACTCGTGGCAGAACAAGTCACGACACAACGAGGTACGACAAGATACACAGAGCGAGCGAACGAACGGAGTGCCGGGGGCGGCGAGACTGAGGAGGCGGTACTGTAGCCCCGAGGTGGGGGCTGGCAGTAGTAGACCGACCGCCGTCCGGGGAGCACTGTCGCCGATCTAGGAGGGTAACGTGCGTCTATCTTAGAGTCTCTCCTCTTCAGTTCGAGGTTAGACCTATTATAGTTATTAAAAGAAAATTTCTTTTATATAAAAATAACAAAAAAAATTTTTTTTTATTTGAAATGAAAAATAATAAGTGTAAATATATATTACCACAGTATCATTATTTTTTTTTTCTTTGACAAGCCAAAATAGTTGGCGATTATGCTATTCATGTTCATTCAGCCCTGTAAAATTCGGATTTTCTTTGGTAGTTACTATTTTCAGTAATTATGTGTTTATAAAAAAACAGAATTAAAAATAAAAGTTGGTCCTAATTACCATTTATTATATTTTATTTAACAATATATAATCAGGTCCGTTTTTACATATTAATCTATAAGTATGATGCTACCTTCACCTGAATATATGAAAAATATCTTGATGGCCCAAACGACAAGGCATTATATTGTTGGTCGGCACACTAAAACGCTTAAGCTGGCTATATATAACTTGACTGACATCTGCGTCATAAATAAAAATTACATCCTATTGTATATAACAACAGACAGAATAAAATTACGGAAAGTTAATAAAAAAAATACAACTAATTATTCATAATCTCTATAACTATTATCCATTTAAAACAAAAAACTAAGAACTGTATTAAAATGTTCAAAAATAATAATAATAAAAATAATAACTCAATGGTCTAAAGAATTTTCATCGAATTGAGTTCATTAGTTTTTAAAAAAAAAAACGATGAAAAAGAAAACCGTTTGTAAACGTTTTTCGCGATAAAAGATAAATTGTGAAAAAAAATATATTTCAAATAAAAAAACAAATAATTACCACTTGTTAATCCCAATGATGATTTTTTTTTAATAAATAGCCTTATTAAAAACTATATTTATATATATTTTTTTTCAAAAACACCAATTAAGTCTGCTATAAATATATTATACATCTAAAAGACACTATAGGCCAAGCAATATAAACCTTTCGGACACCTCGCTTGGAAGTGAGTGTTGAAAATCTGGATATGATTTTAATCGTCTCAGATAATAATCTCCTAATCTTGCCCTAGTCAAATAGTCAAATAGTTCAGTCGTAGTGTCCAAACTCATAGGTACATTTTCCGCGTCTTATAAACGTGCGACGGAGATTTCAAATTAAGGATTTAAATGATTAAATTTCAAAAGTCAGGATTTCAATACTTTACGTCGATTGGTCTAATAAATAAATAAATAGGTGATCGCTTAATGCAGAATTCAATTCCCTACAACTTACATTCAACGCCTTTTTGGTTTGCAATAGCCGTAATGTTCACTATTCTGCCAAACTGAATTCAACGTTTGAGGTACCCATTTTACGCAGAATTCATTGTTCTTTAATCTATAATAAGATAAAGTTTTCACTTGGGTGCGCAGTTTAAAAGTTATAGGCTAGAAACTCAAAAAAAGTAGATGTTTTCATAAAATAAAAAAAAATAATAATATTAATAACTGTAGGAGAAGCTTGGCTAGGGGTGCGGCCAATAAAGAAGCACACAAACCTATTAAATTGTGTGCCGACGTTCCGGCGTGAGCCATCATCAGGGCTAAAAATACAAAATAACAGACAGTACCAACAACAGTAATAAAATTTGGTAACAAACTGTAATAAAAGACAAAAAAAAAAGGTAAGATAAAAAAAACTGTAAGATAAAAAAAAAAAAAGGGAAAGTATAATAAAAAAAATATCTTAATTTATAATGTAAACAATGAAAATTAAAATAATGTGAAAAGAGAGAAAGAAAGATTGTGAATTACATGATAGATATAATAAAATACATGAAAACTACTAATTATAAAATTACTATTATGAAGATTTTGTATTGTGAAAAGTATATCAAGATGATTATGATAATAAAAGTAATGTAAATAATAATAAATAATTAAATCAATAATGTTGACAGTGGAAGTAATGAAAATTAAAATAAATAAAAAAAAAAAAATTTGTAATTAAAATAATACAAATAGAAAGATGGAAAGGCTAAAAATTATATATATGTAAAAATGTAAGTAAAAAACTAACAAAATAAAATAAAGAAGTAAGATATAAAGTTATGTTTATTATAAGCCCTGATGGCTAAAGCTTAGGCCAAATCATCAGCGCACAATTAAATAAGTTTTCTTATTTCTGTTTCTTTATTGACCAAATCCCCCAACCAAGCGTATCTTACAATTATTTCTACGGTCAACCGTACTTCGACCAAAAAAACAAAACAATATCACTGGCAGCCATGATTGGTTCCTTATTTATAATGATTTAAATATTTTTTCACGCTGAATTTAATGCTAGGCAATGTTCTAATATAAGATTCCGAAGAAAAAAGTTATGATAGGATTGATCTTAAAATAAAGTTAATAGCTCATCCAAAATCGACAAAAATAAAACAAAAATTATACATCTACATACCAAAAATACAACTTCAAAAGCTGGCTAATATTGGTTTGTTTGTTAATTAAAATTTTGGTCAGGCCATGTATTATATTTTAACTGCTCAAAGTGCATCTCATGTTTTATGAGGAGGGAGTTGAAATTAATAAGTTAGGGAGAACAAGTGATTCTTAGGAATAGGGTAAAAAAAAACAAAGACAGTTAAGTGGGATAGCGTTATTATTATTAATGCGAGTACGTCGCCATAAGTGCGATAGTCTAAGAATAGTTCTGAACTTTTGAAAGTAGTAGCGAGATTCGAAACAGGTCAGTTCGCATTCAGCTTCACTGACATGACTAATAATTAAAAAAAAATATATCGCCAAAGATAACCTAATAAAATTTTGTCCCGCTGAAAGCTAGAAATATAATATTTGTCGCCTTTGAGAGCAAGGACACACAAAGAACTAGAAGGAAATAAGCAATTACAATAACAAGGGAATGCATTGTACGGAATAAACCAGGACTGAGAGACTAATTGAACATATTCGGGTACACTAAATAATGCTAATCAGAAAACATTATCAGATTATGCCCAAATATAAATTTTGATTTGCAAAGAAGTATAAATCATCTCTTGTTAGTCTTAAATATTATCATGATTTGATCACTATATTCAATACTCTTGCGTCGGCTATTCGCCAATATTTTTTTTTATATTAACAATAATACAATTCAAATAAACAAAAACAGTCATATTACAGAACATGATAAAAATGAAAAATATAATGATTTATACTTGGGAATCAATGAAATGTTATCATCCTAATTTTTTTTTCTTAATTGAAAAAATTCAACTTGACTAAAATTTTTGGGGTTAGCATTCCATCTATAGGTCAACTCATTGCAATACATCCTTACATAATTTTGTTCGTTAACGATTATATTTATTATTAATGTTATTTTATTAATTATTTATGATTATAACCTATTAGTTATTGTTGTAATTTGCCTTATACTGTATTTAAATTCGGGTTTTGTAATTCAGGACAGTCCACTCTTCATCCATACATTCATGAATAATATTTCGTATTTTTCTTAAAAGTAATTTTACTTACAATCTCACAACCAAGAAGTGTCATTTCATTTCATTGACACACTGGACTCTAAAGCATTAGTTCTGTGTATTTAGCGGTATGTATTCTAAAATGTAATCAAATTTAAGAAATAATTGAATGTTTATTAAAAAAAAAAATCATTGAAACTATCCTTTATATAATTTATATTTATTTATTTATATAAAAATTTCACTATCGGGTTTATATAACTCAAGAAAGCTTTATTAGCAAATACCGATGAATAAAAAACTTTCTGTAAGATAAATATCAATCATTTACAAGTTCCTAATTTAAAAAATTAGAAATTTTGGGTAAACGATATTACTTGCTAGATTCAAATAAATTATTTGAATACATCACTGACGCGCTAATTTTTTTTTTGTTGGAAACTTTACAATCTCCCGTACACCGAACAACACATCCTTAAAAATAGTTCATAAGTATAAAAAGAGTTACTTGCAGCAGCAACAAAATGACTTTTTTTTGTATATACATAATTTTTTGTTGAACTAAGAATAAATTAAAATAGGTTTCGAATAAACTTTTTGACTTTCTAACATTTACCCTCAACTTTGGGTAGCTGAAGAAGTGAAAAATAATAATACAAATTTGAAATGTCATCCGAAAAAAAATTCCAAAGACGGTTTTAATCACTGGGAAAAATAAAAAAGTAATATTTATTCCATTTCGATTGAGTAAAAAACGTGTAAAATTTTGCCTAAATCATTTATATTTTTGTTATACAAAATAAACGTTTAATTAATAGCCTACAAAGTGTTTTGTCTCAGTTCTTGTAGATATTTTCTAGGTTCCAGGGTCCATGCGGCAATAAATTTGTCTAAACGGCAGTAAAGGTGTACAAAGACAATCATTTCATACCTCATAAAAAGTTTGTGAAGTGAACTTTATTCCATTGGTATGAACGATAACTAGCTTTTTATTTTATGAATTGCCATGATTTTTCGAATACACTATTGAAGGGTGGATAATGTAATATTGAGATATAGGTTAAAAAATTGAGGAACTAAAATAACATAATAGATAATAATATCAATAGTAACGATTGGTTTTAGTTTATGTTTTAAACAATTTATAAATTTCAACGACAATTAACGACAAAAATCCCTCTGAACTTAAAAAATACAAAATTATTAGACAATTTGTTACTGAAACCTATTAGGGCTTATGAAGCAGAATTTTGCATTTTTCTACCCATTCATAAATCCAAACTATTAATCCGTTCAATAATAAATTAACATGTAGGACTTAAACGTATAAAAACTAACTCTCTTTTTTGTTTATTTATTTTATTTTATATTTCAAGAAGGTTCTAGTCTACATCAAAGCATGATAAGATTTATTTTATAAATTGATTCTTTTCAAGAAACCTAAGAGGAACAAAAAACATAAACTAACTCCCCGGCGCTGCAGACCAGCATGACCCCTAGGCCCAGATTTTTAAATTTTTCCTATAGTGATGGAACTCAGTGAGTATCTGACTTCGAAAGTTTAACAAATCTTGTTTAACCCTAATTTATCAAAAACAAATTTCCTCTCGAAAAAAAATTAGGGAGGATGAAAAACTTCAAAAGGATGAACCGTTGTTGGACATTCTCGGATCCACTAACCCCTGAATACTGAAAATTTGACTGAATAATAATTGTATTTAACTTATTTTTATATAATCAAATAATAATTTTATGAATTTTATTGATGAATTGATTAACAATAATTGTATGTGCAATTATAATGTATTTGTAACTATAAAAATAAGTTAAATACAATTATTATTATCCATCTTTTATTCTAAATGATTAAATGCATAATTAAATTGAATAAGATTATTTATTTACTATCGAAATTGGTGAAAACTAGAATCTAAGGAAACTGAATCACAATGGGTGCCGCAATTTCGAATACAACGATTTTTCACACAAGGTTGGAAGTATTTAGACCACTATGCGAAATAACAAAGTGCGGTAAAATATTTTTTTAGGGAGAAAAAAATTAATATTCGTTTTTTGCACCTCAAGAAACCCTTGTAAACGAATTTTCATAAGAATCGAAAAATAAAAAAAAATCGCCTTAATCGGCGAAGTAACGTTGAATTTGGATTAAATCTTGAGGAGCTATGAATGCTTACGTGAATGTCGGAAAAAAATCGGTAGGAAAAAAAATCCTATTTTTAAATTTCTATTTTTTTTTATATCTATGAAAATTCGTATTTAAGGATTTTAAAGAACGGTAAAAGGGGATCTCAATTGTTTTTTCCCAAACTATTTTTTGTTGACCTTCTTTACTGGAAATGTCTTACGATTTTTGTATTTTTTTTTTTTTGAATTTTAATACAATCGACAATGCTTTTTCTTATTTTACACAAAAAAACAAAATCTTTTTTTATGCGATACAAAAAATAATATAAATAAACGATTGGTATATGAGAAAGAACGTTGAAATTCATACAGAGCAAAGGCAGAAAGCAATAATATAAAAAATCGTAGAAATTATATAAAATACGTTTTTTTATCACGGTTCCTATGGCGCATTACCAAGAACCCTCGGATACGAGTCTAATATTTTCCGACCTAGTATCGCCAAAAGTTTCATTGAAAACGGTGATGCCACAAGTCCGTAGCCTCCCGTTTGAAGAGTTCATGATTCGGATGAGTACGTCAGGATGGGAAGAAACGTAGTTCTGAATACTACCACTTTAATCTTCTTTTCTACATTTCTCCTGTTCAGAAAGCTTCTTTTAACAGGTGCGAACATCCTGCCCGCAGCTCCGATTCTTTCAGTAACGTCCATATCTACAAATCCGTTTTCATCTAGGTGTGCTCCTGGGTATTTGAAACTTTCCACTAATTTAAGGGTTTATCGTCAATTATAATTATACGCATGATCCTCGTCTTCTTTCCGACCATCTATACTTTCATATTTGTACGGTTAATGCTCATGTTGATCACGAGTAAGTCTTGTTTTAATTTGTTGAGATTGAACTGGATTTGAGCAAAAATATCGACGTCATTATTATATCATTATTTCATAGGTTATTATATCTTTTTTAAATCGCCATTACAAAAAATATTTGTGCTTAAGCATTAAAAGCTCTTGAAAAAGTTTTATCTTGAAATTAAAAACTTCACCATTTTGCAAACCATCTCTCAAGCTTCAAATTTCGGTTTTAAGCATTAGAACACTACGCCTTTACTCTTATAACCACCACGGGGCGGAGCGAGCCCACGGCTTTGTTTATTTGAAAAATGTCAGTGTAATTCTCGCTCTACTAAAATAATAGCCTCAAAGAACACATCTAAGTGACCAATGTGGAACATCGCAGTTTACGAATTCCTTAGTTTCTTTAATATACCAGAAGCATATTTGTAAAATAAAATCTTATAAAAGCAAATCTAGGAAACAGATAAGTAAAAATGTCCAGAGATATAAAAAATTATTCGCAAGGGTAACCTAAAAGTAAAAAGTAAATTCTTTTTCGGTTCCCTAAAAAGAAGCTATGTTCACATTAGTTAATTGAACATGGTAGCGACGATATGGTAGATGAATAATGATTTATGAATAATATGATAATTGAGTGTAATATCAGTTTGATATATCTCTGTTTATTCATTAATCCTTTCTTGAGCATAATAAGCTCCGTAAACGGGTGAATATTTAGTGCTACCTTTATCATAACTTCCTTGTTCTGTAAAGGTTACGCTGGTTAAGGTCAAGAGAATATAAAAACATGCAATGCAAGGAATGAAAAGGAAATATAATAATTTAACGCAAAAAATGTTAAAAAAAAAGGAGGTCAGTCAACGCCGTTCTGAACAGTGAATTGAGAGAACATTAAAATAAAATATACTCTTATTAAGAAAACTGAAATCATCATTTACAAAATTACTTTATTTTGAATACACATCATCTAACGTATAGATATTATTAATTTATAACCAAATTATTGCGAAAGATATGACACTAATCGATGGAAGTAATTATTCTGGTGGAAATTGAATCAGAATCAGTAATTCACCATCAACCATACAACGATAAGGAAATTCGCTCATCCTCATATTTCACAACTACGTTCAAAATTAGCTATGATCGGTAATGGATTTTCTGGCATGGAGTCCAGTTGAATAATGAATGAACGAATGAATAAAGCCTTTTATTACAAAAAGTAACAGAATTTTACTGATATTTTACTTATATTAGTTTTGCTTCAGATGCTACTTACAATTTTATACAATATTATGAACTTTTTTTTTTCTGTTAATTTATGAGGGCCTTCCCCTTAGGGAGTGATGGTCTAACTTCCCTGGAGACCAATTCCTACTGGGAAGTGGGATATGCTGTTTCTCTCCACAGTTCCTTCCAGGCTTCTTTGTATCTGGCTGACCTCATCCAGTTTGGCCCTGCAATGGCTCTTATGTAGTCACTCCAACGCCTTCCTTGCCTTCCACGTTTTCTTTTCAAGTCATAAGGAGTCCATTCTGTTGTCGTTAAGGACCATCTTCCGTCCGTAATTCTAGCCAGATGGCCAGCCCATCTCCATTTAATTCCTTTTACAAGCAGATTTATGTTTTTGAAGCTTGTTCGTCTCTTTATGTCCATGATTTGGTTGTGGTCCTTTTTCTTAATGTTTAGCACACTCCTTTCAATAAAATTTGTTTCAGTCCAGTTATTAGAGTATAATTTGAACGAACTTCATATTTCAATAAATATATTCCAGAATGGAAGCATGCATTTGTGAGAAAATACTTCGGAATGAAATACACTATAGAGATATTCTAGAACTGCATGTAAATGTCTAATAAATCTGGAATAGGCCATTTCTTTAAAAGAAATAATAGCTTTAATAGGTGGTGGTTTGTTGAAACTTCTCCTTGATTTATTCTGAACCTTATTTAACATAATCAAACTTTCGTTATCAGATGTAAACCAGCCGAATTTAAATTTTAATTAAAAATCAACACAAAAAGAAAAAACAATAACAAAAGGTACTCACTTTTATGGATTAAAAGTTGAAATGTTATCACTTACCTGAAAAAAAAAATGCGATCTCTATTATCATTTTTTACATTTAATAAATAAAATAAAAAAATATTATAAAGTATCATTCAATAGGTCTAGAATGAATTGAAGGATATCAAATTATTCTTCTACTACGGGGTAGAGCACCACACCGACGTCGTTTTTTGGAAAAGCCTTGAGCGCCAAAAAGTCAAAATTTAGGGTTAAAATTTACTATGGGACGTAAAGACTATTTTATAATAAAATTATAAATTGTCTAAAAATCAACTGTTGATGACGTAAGCAACAAAGTACTAATGACTAGAGCCCGGATTTCGTGCAGTAAAAAAATTTAAAACCTGCAATAAAAAAGAAAAAATTTACAACAATAATTAAAATCCATCTACCTATTTTGTTTTATTACATAAATTACTGTTTTTCATCATAAAGCTAATACGTAGGATGGAACATGGTGATGCGATGTGTTCTGAAAGTTCAAGAGCACTTATTTGAGGATTAAAGGCAACTTTCGCACGAATTCATGTTATTCACGCAATATGACAAAACTTTTTCTTAGTGTTTTTTATTGTCCACTGACCCGGCTTAAAAGTTTTTAATTATATATCGCATGGTCGAGTGAAACATTCCCAATATTCTTCCAATAGGTATATCGATAACTCGTGAATTAATGAATTCATCTTTGCAGCTAATTCAATTCTTTAGATTTACGATCAATTTTGTTGGAATTATCTTTCAATTCTGATCATTTTGCCCATTATGGGTTTGTATTTGAATAAGGGCTTAGCATGAACTGATAACAAGCCAGCTAGTTATTATCAAAACTGTTACTGTATGAATAATTTTTTTGCACGACCAATTTTAATTTTTATTGTAAGGGTTACTAATTTCCTTTACTTGTAACAATTAATGCGGAATGTCGTTTGTTATCATATCCTTTAGTTAATTTATGCCCGAAAATTATAAAAATATAATTTCTCGAGAAACTATGTGTTTGAATAATTATTTTGCCAACGGATTAGACTGAGTGTAGCACGATGGAACATACCAGGTAGAGAATGGAATGGTGAGGATTAAAAGGCTTTCCACGAATTAAAAGAGAGAAAAACCAACTTGAAAAACTTTTTAGAATTTTTCAGAAAACTGAATCTTCTTTAGTGTGTTATAAACAGACTTGCATCACTTTATAAAACTTCTTCCTGATTTTTTTTAAAATGTTTACATTTCCTAACAATTGAAAATTAACTTTTTTAATTACGGCTAAATACGCAATTTTATGCAGTAAAAACATAAAACGTGCAAACTACACAAAACATTTAAAAACGAGCAATTTTATGCAAAACAAAACTTAGATATGTTAATCGGGATGTCTTAATTCGTGTAAATAAATTTGTCCCAGTGAATATCAAGCCAGCGGAAAAAAGTGCAATTTTTTAGACATTTTAGAGAATCCGGGTTTTACTGATGACTCTCAGTTGTCACTCTGTCCTTGACCAATACTAGAAGCCTTTACTAAAAAAAAATATGCCACCTTAACAAACTCTTACTGAAGGAAAAAACCTTTTTTTGTGTTTCCTGTAAAGTTAGCTAAATAGTATAAGCTTTTTTAAAAAAAAAACGACGTTCATATTAGCAAGTTGCATAAATAATACAAGTTAAAAAAAGTAATCGGCATAAAGAATAACTAAATGCATAATGCACATCAAATATCTGATGAGGACACAGCATGATTTCCTATTAAACTATAAATCGGTGGCTCAAAAAGTGATCCTGAATTCGGTTACGTAAGTTTTCGAAGATGACAGTGTCTCAAAAACGAAACTCGGAGTCACGATATCTATGGGCTTCCTTCTATTGACATCCAAACTTACACCATCATAAAAATGGTAAAAACGGTTAGTCCGGACCTTCAAACGTGTTTATGTGTTTATATTTATATTACGTGTAATATATTATTTATACTGATATAAAAGTTTCATGCACCAAATTTGAGATTGTTTGTTATATATGTTAATACAATTTTTTATGAAAATCTATTATGACCTACAAGTAAAGCACCATTTCCGGTAAGCATGCAGTGATCAAAAACAGAGATTCACAACTAGATGTTACAATTTTTTTTTAATTTTACCTTTCTTATGCTAATCGTTTTTGAGTTATTTGAGATACGAACGTACGTATAGACGTCACGACAAAACTAGTCAGAATGGATTCAGGGATGGTCTAAATGAATATTTCAGTAGAAATCTGAAAACCGTAAATGTTAGCGATTACAATACTTCCTTTACTGCGTACAAGGAAATAAAAATATTAATTTATCATCGGCTTCCCTTCTGAAATGGTTCTTTTTCTGTGACATTTCAATTCCAGTCTTTTCTCAATTTACTATTATGAAGAAATCTAATAATAGTAATAAAAAATGGAAAATTGAGTTACATAATGTAAATATAATGTAGAAATAAACATTATTTCGTATTTAAGACCCCAACTGCTTCCCATGTGGAATTATAACCAGTTTTGGATAATATCTCCTTAAAGAAATAACTTTGGTTATGCAATTCGAAACATAAAGCCTGTTGTATAAAAGTAAACACCATTACCCATCACCTAACCATGACCAATATCCGGCTACACCATATATATCCATACTATGAAAATATAACCACCAAGCAGAATTCAGAAGAGGAAGGTGCTCGCTAGACCAGATCTTCATCCTAAAACAGGTACTCGAAAAACGTTGGGAAGTAGAATAGGACGTGCAACCCTTATTTATCGATTTTAAATCAGCCTATGATTCCGAGGACAGAAACTATCTATGGAAGATCGTGACTGAGCTGGGTGTTCTAGAGAATGCATGGGATTCCAAGGAGGTTTGCCAGAAGTCTTTTAAGTTGGAACAGGTCTGAAGCAGCGAGATAGATTCTCGCCGATGCTGTTTAACTTAGTTCTTGAAAAAGTGATACGAACAATATCAAGTGAAAATGGAGGGATGCTTGTCGGAATGAAAAATAAAATTCTAGCGTATGCGGATAATATAGCAGTCCTCGGAAACAATCAAGAGGTTATAGAGAGATTCGCCAAGACTCTGGTAGAAGCAGAGCAAATCAGCTTACAAGTACATAAAATTTAAAAAAAAAATAAGATTAAACAAAATATAAGAGGGTGATAATATAATCCACCCCAACAACAGTATGCGCGTGGATTGCAAATCATTCCTGATACCAGATAGCTCAAATAACTCGGCTCCACAATAACCGCAGTAAATGAACTAAACACAGAGACAGACCAGCGTATAACAAGCGCAAATAGAGCTTTATTCTCTCTTTAGAGCGTATAATGCCTTATTAAATTAGTTTTACTATAAAGCTGCGAGAGCTGAGTACTAACCGGTAGTCTAGAAAGAAGAATCGATAGATTAGAAAGGAAATTTCTCCACATGTTAACTGGAGAGATATGGGATTAGAGTGTAAACCCGTCGAGGAGAATGGTCAATACAGGTCTCCCAAGTGCCAAAAACCAGATGGATAGATAGAATCAACAAAGATGGGCCAGAGCTGCATGCAACAAACTGGAAAACAGAAGCCCGTAGAAGGGGTGAAGGCTGGTTCAGGTGGCCAAAGATCTACAAAATCTGTAGAGCCAACTGAAGTGTGTGCGTGTGCGTGTGCGTGTGGGTGTGGGTGTGGGTGTGGGTGTGCGTGTGGGTGGGCGTGTGTGTGTGTGTGTGTGTGTGTGTGTGTGTGTGTGTGTTAAATTCCGATGACCTTCAATACATTGCAAAAGTCTATTATTTCCGTGGAAAACACGACAAAAATATATAGTTAATTAAAATGAATACTGTTTCTGAAACCTCGCTTAGAAACAGACTAAAGTATTTAACTGAAGATCCAGAATAACAGAAAACATTCGGAGCAGAACTGTCCATTAACTGATCGGTTTACAAGCCAAACCTAAAGAACAAACATCTTTTCATATCTGGAACAGCCGTCACGGGCTAAAATGAGACTAGATTCCCTTTTGTTGAATTCTGTCAATTAATTTTCCTAACAACCCAACCTTATAATTTTTAATAAATATTGTCACATTGTTCCGATCTGTCATTGTGACACTATTCTTATTTTATGACGATTCAAGATTTCAATTTAATTGTTAGTTGATTTAATTTCAAGAAGGAGCAAAAGATTTTTAGCATATTCTGTAAAGAGATCTAAGATTAAATTATTTTAATAAGTAGAGCAGTTTAAATATCTGAAGAATAAAAAATAGAAAAGTAATCAAACAGGAAAACAATTTAAAAAAAGGTGAAATTGTAGTTACTTTATCGTTGTAATCTAATGTCATAAAAACTGAAAGTAATAAAAGACATGAATATTATTCTTCTCACTGCTCTTTGCGGATACGAAATAGAATCTAGAATCTAAAGTAGAAATTAGTTTACCCGGAATAATGTAGGCTGAGATATTCTGGATAACGCGAATTTCTGGATAAAAAATAATGATATTTATAAAAGTAATGTTAAGAAAAAATTGTTAGTTCGATAAAGATTACTACTCGTTTCCCTTTAATAGACATATTATCACATATCAATTTACAATCACTTAAAACCACTGGAAAACACACTTTGTCGAATTGAAAAAAAAAAGCTAGAATAGCTTAGAAGTTAACAAAAGAGAATGGAGGAAATGCTTCGACAAAAAATTTCAATCTTAAATTACAATTTTTCACAAGAACTGTAATTTTATTACTAGGGCTTTCTTTTTTTACAAAGACATGTAGACCAGTTAATCTAGACCTTTCGGGCAACGCGGTTGGAAGTAAGTGTTGGAAAGCTGGAAAAGGTTTTAAACTGTTCATTAGACGTCATATATTGGAACCTAAGATTGCCCCGTTATAAGTGGTGAGCCAAGGTGGGGGAGTAGGGTACCAGGTAAACCCCCAAATATAAGGACTTTTTCAGTTCTTGGCCGATAACATTTAAACGGAGCACCGTAGTGAAAATTTTATTCAATTATTATATTTAATTATATGCAGAACATTAAATTCTGCATAAAATGAGTACCTCATTTGTTGAATTCGGTTTGACAGAAGAATCAAAATTGAAAATCGAAAAACATCTGAATCCCTATTGAGACCAAAGAAGGATCTCGGAGGAAAATATTGGAGAAGTTCTGAAAATTTGTTCATTTATGATTAGTAGAGTACTGATTACGAATTTAAACTTTGTTACGTTGAATTTTTCCTGAAGAGTAAAATCCCCCCCCCTCCCTCCACTCCCTTGGCTCACGACATAGAACGGGGCAAACTTAAGTTACTATTCTCTGACGTCAAATGAACAAATTAAAACTATTTCCAGATTTTCATTCAACACTTATTTCCAACCAGGGTTCCACATTATCTGGTCTAATAAGCTTCACTTTTATTTATTCTACATAATATTTATCAAATACGAATTATGCATAAGTATTTAAAATGAATACGATCAATTAACATGCCTAAGTATTTAAAATTTAAAAATTTTTACATGTTACATTTTTTTAAAAATGAATTTTAAATTTCGTAATTAAAACTATTTATATTAACACTGCATTTAATATAGTGCCGCATCAGTTTATTGTGAAATAAAAAACGAAAAAAAGGTACTATTTCAGTTTACCTATCTTCAACATGACGTGTAGGTTCAAGATCGTCAGGACTCACTGTACATGGAACGAAGGAGTGGAGCGACTGAGTGAAGATTTCAAGGACCCCACTCCATCGATCCAGATTTTACCGACAGTTTATAAATATTTCAATGTACAGATTAATATAACTATTGATAATAAATGGGAAATGAATAGCAATAACATGAACTAATTTAATCTTGGAAATTTTAAGCATATT
The DNA here is from genome assembly GCA_948150685.1 of Rhaphigaster nebulosa. Lineage (NCBI taxonomy): Eukaryota > Metazoa > Arthropoda > Insecta > Hemiptera > Pentatomidae > Rhaphigaster > Rhaphigaster nebulosa. The sequence continues at coordinate 190,518,242 of OX411306.1, forward strand.
ACAAATTATAAACCCACTAAAAATATTTATTTCCTTTTAATTAATATTTATGTTATGTAATTTCCCACCCGCCTTGTTGGAGAAGTAGTACCGACTATATTCAGGTAAAACTCAATATATAACTATTAAAAAAAAGAAAAAATTATCGTCGATTCGAAAGGGGGTACAAATTAGTGATGAAATTATAGATGAGGATAGGAAGGAGAATGATAGGATAGGAACTTTGATTTAAATGGATTAGTTATGAACGGTTTGGTAAATATGGGTTCTAACTGGATTTTGTAGATGGGAGGATAAAAGCTCGTAGTTTTTCTCCAGAGCCCCATCCAATACAAGAAAGGAAAAAGTAGGAAGAGGCCTGCACCCCTGTTTAATCCCAGAACCCACCCTGATTGATTTTTTTTTTTTTTTTCTTTCATCTGAATCGAACTCTCATTCTACGTGGCTTTACATATTTCAAAAGAGATGCATTTTAATTGTCTAACTGATAGATAAAAAAATAATCAATATAGCCTATATAAACTGATTAGATGTGACTCATGAGGTTATTTTCTACGACTTAGTTGATTAGAAGTAGCAGTATTGAAGCCTAGACAAGCAGTAAAGCCTTTTATGGACTTGTTTTAACAACTCCACGTCCATCAAAAGAATGAATCTTATAATCAATATTTAACTAAAATCCACCAATTAAAGATTAATAAATAAATTGGGGAAATAGCAACAGCCTGCCTTTATTTTTATATATAAAAGCATTCACCTAAATCAACAAACATATTTGAAAATAAAATTATAAAAAAATTATATTACATTAAACAATTGCTTTGAAAATTCTTTGTAATAATATGAAAATTAAGTTATAAAACCATGTAATAATTTAATAAAATTTACCTGAAATTGATTTATCTACAAGGATATATAATTATTTCTCATGCCATAATATTAAATTTCAATTAAAACTATTTTAATTTACAATTTTTACTTCCTTGTACGAAGTATTGTAATCCCGAAAATTTTCGGTTTTCAGATTTCAATGGAAATATCCATTTTGACCATCCCTGAATCCGTTTTGACTAGTTTCATAGTGACATCTATACGTACGTGCATATCTCGCATAACTCAAAAACGGTTAGCCGCAGAAAGTTTACAGTTTGTATTGAGGATTGCTGAAAAATTGAAAAATAGTTGTGAACCACCCTTTTTGGTCACTATATGATTACCGGAAGTGGTACTTCATTTGAGGGTCATTATTGATTATCATCAAAAATTATATTAAAATATAATGCAAAATTTCTCAAATTAGGTATATAAGAATAACATATTAATATAAATAATATAATAAATTTTGGTTAACATTGGTATACCCGAAGTGGTACTTTACTTGAAGGTCATATATGGCCACTTGAATACATGGTTTTATAACTTAATTTTCATATTATTGCAAAGCATTTTCAAAGCAATTGTTTAATGTAATATAAAAATATTGATTTTAATTCTGAAGATCAATGCACCGAAACGTTGACTAATTTCATATTAAATTGGGTAAATAAAAGCTTATAAAATCATTTTTCCAAAAGATATAAAATTTATTTTTTTCGAATATACATTAAATTTTTAAATAAATAATAATTATAGTAAGTAAATCGTGTGAATTCTGAATGTAATATTTCATTGATTGGATAAAATCATATTTGAAAGAGATGTTTCATAATCTCTAATCCACTTTAATTAAGCATAATGTTATTATGCAGCTATTTTTATTGAGCTTTGCAAATCTGTAATTGAACCTCAATGTAATGTATAATGAATTTTATAGGATCTTACTATGTAATTATAAAATTAAAACCGAACAAATATATTAAAATGGATAACGCATTAATGGTAGTTTTGTTTCCATCAAATACGGCTATTGAATTGACTTCATAAAATTTTGACAGCTAATCAATGAAAAGAGAAGGATGACGGGTTCGACTGTAATGATAACTGTTTATATATGATAATAGCGATCATTCAATGCAACATAAAAAAAAATAACATGTTTTTATTATTATTACTAAAAAAAAGTTTTCAAGCGCTGATCAATATATTTGAAAATGATGGCCTTCTAAAAAAAATGAAAACTTCTATTTTGTATAAGATGAACACGTGAAATAATGCAACCTTATCTACAAAGACCCGAAATTTTTTTGATGAAACTGGTTTGGTGATAGAAAACTGGGCATTCGTTTAATTTTTGAAATATTAACTCGGCCTGATTGATGCGACTTTAACATATTATTTTTTTAGTATCGATCCATTGTTGCTAAATAAGTAGTTATAAGCTTATGCTAAACTAATTTGTTAAACCTATGTAACAGCTGCCTAATACTTCTTATAACAAAACTGTTGCTGTTTTAGACCCCGCTCCTTAGTGGGACGTGTTATGCAGACAAGTGCTAATGATTTTGAAGAATACCAGTGACGGTGCGGCTTTTATAACAACAACGGTAAGTTCTTCTTGTGTTATACCAATTAATAACAAGTGGATATTGGTTTTACTTACAGTACATGAGATTAATTTATACTAATTAGAGATGGGATATAGTATATTTTACAGTGCAATTTAATACTGAAGATTTCCTGTATCACTTAAAGCGCTCGCGTGCGTAATAGCTTAAAAGCGTTTTCTACCGGTCTATCAATTGCCACAAGAAATAAAATTCGATAAAATCTGTAATTAAAAATTATAAATAGGTAGATTTTACAAAAAAAGGCAAAGCAAAAACAAATATGCCTAGCAATACAAATATTGACGCATCGCAAGACGGCAGTTAATAACTAACGACATTAGCCAATATAGGCAGAATTGCTAATAAATCGTAATATTTGATATAGGTAAGTCTAAATAATTTGTCTGATTTGTAACATAAGTACTCAATGCATACTATAACAATGGATATAGTTCATGTTGCATTAATGCGAGATGTATTGTAAATTAGTACACTAGATCATTAATAAAATAAATTAAAAAGATTTAAAAATTATTTAGGATATCCTAACTATGCATGGAGGAAAGTAATTAAAAAAAATAAATAATGGTAATAGAGAACTCTGCTTGCCGGTAGGATACAATTTTGGGAGGTTAGCACCGAAGGTCTGAGGATAGAGATACCTCTTAGCAACAGGGAGGGGTCCTCCCTCAGAAAATTTTTGAAGCTCACAGATCAAAACAGAGTTTTTTAAACTCTTTGGAGCAGCGAACTTGAATCATTAAATATTCATTTTCGAATTTGGAAACGGTAATTACAGGAACAATAACGTTTTTAGGTATAAAACTTTCATATTTTTTCTTGACATATATAGTAGCCGAAATAGTTTTTAACCCATCATTTACATATCCGCCACTCCCTCAATGGTATTTCATTATTCGTTATCCGTTGTATATTTCTGGGAGGTTTAATTTCTCAGTTTTTGACAAATATGGAAAAAAATCGCTAATGGACATTCTCTAAAATTGTAATATCAATATTTCTTGGTGGTCTGTTGAGAGGAATTTCAAATATTTTGCATGATTCTGTTAGGAAATTTAATCCTCTAAAAGGTTAGTCTTTACGCATTTTTCAGTTATTCAGGCGAAACCAAATCGAAGCGAGTTACCGAGAAAAAAAATTAAATAAAGTTCTTTTTCGTAGTGATTTTCAAGATGCCGAAAAAGATGAATTTGAGGTTGAAAACTTGGATTTTTCAAGAGAGGAGAAACACATAAAACGTATCTGAAAATCAGAATTACTCCACCTTTTGTAATCCAAAATTATATTCCTACTGGATTAATACAACTGCCGGAAATCGAAAGATTGCCAATTTCTATAGGTGTATATTTGATACTTTCGGTACTCAGTTGACCAAGAACTTGATGATAATTTTTCTCTTAGAGTTCTCCTTTCCAAGCTATGCACTCATATATAATACTCTGTTTCAGTTTTAGACAAAATTGGACAAAATCACCGTTTTATGACCGTGTTTATCGCCAACACTTAACCCATTTATTATTTTGTGATATTCATTCGACGCAGAATTTAAATCTTTTTAATTTGTTATTCCTTAACTATTTCAAAAGAATGCATCGCTAAGGAATTATAGACAAAAAAAAAAAAATTCAAGGTTATTGGCTGCCAAAAATTATTTCGATGTTAACCGTGTTAGCATTTTTGTGTTTAACAAGTTTGCACCCATATATACAATTTAAAAAAATAAAATATATTAAAAAATACGGTTTATTTCTTCTTTTAATTATACACTTGAAACCTTACCTCTTCCTCTAACTCACTCTCTCACTCTCCTCTCTCTCTTCATATATATATATATATATATATATATATATATATATATATATATATATATATATATATATATATATATATATATATATATATATAATTTAAATCATAGAAAAAATTCTGATCAGTTATAGACCAAAACAAACAAAATGTTCTTATAAGATAAATAATTTTTAATTCCTAGTTTCGATTAGCGGGGAGAGAGATAGGTCCTGGTTACGAACGTGCTTCTTCAATTTTACTCTTGAGATGAATGGTTTATTTATGAATGTAATTTTTTTTTTTTTTAATTTATGTTCTATTTAAACTAATATATTTAAATTCTACCAAGTAGAGAAAAAAAGACACAGAATAGGTATTACTTCAATCAAATTAATTCTCTTTTCATTAAAGTATTACAATATTTGGAACTGAAAGAAATGTAGTATAAAACATATCATGAGTGCTTCCACCAAAAGTAATAGCATTATCCCTTAGTTATGTCAAAGACTTCATCTACAAGAAAACTTTCTGAAAGAACTGACAGTTCCCCTGGAAGAGCCCAGCTGGGGCCCAGCAAGTAGTTAGCTACTTCTCCACCAGAGCTCTCTCGATTCTTTCCGACCCTTTTCATGGCAATGATTTTGGATCTTGGAATGGAAGGATCTTATTAACTTTGAAAGATTACAAATGCAAAGGTCAGTTACAAAATTTACTTTATTTATCTAAAATTTCGAACGAAAAAATATATCGCACAAAGTCCTGTTATTTTGCGCTTTCTTAAACTCAAACTATATTTTTTTACTTCCTTGTACGAAGTAAAGGAAGTATTGTAATCGCAAACATTTCGGTTTTCATTTTTCAACGGAAATATCCATTTTGACCATCCCTGAATGACGTCTGTACGTACGTTCGTATCTCGCATAACTCAAAAACGGTTATCCGTAGAAAGTTGAAATTATGTATCTAGGATTGCTGTAAAATCTAGTTGTGAACCTCCCTTTTTAGTCCCTGCTTGATCACCGGAAGTGGTACTTTACTTGAAGGTCATAATTGATTTCCATCAAAAATTACATTAAAATACTATGCAAAACTTTTCAAATTTAATATTTATAACTTATATATTGATTTAAATAACATATTAGATTTAGGTTTAAATTGAGAAACCGGAAGCGGTACTTTACTTGAAGGTCGTATAAGACTTTCATCAAAAATTATATTAAAATATAATGTAAAACATCTCAAATTTGGTAAATAGGACTTTTATATCGATATGAATGTATTTACTATATTTTGGTTAAAATTGGTGAGCCGAAAAGGGTACTTTACCTGAATGTCATAATAAGCTTACTTAGAAAATTATATTTAAATTAAATACATAAATCATATGTTTCGGTAATAAAGGTTACAAACGCAATTTGGTTTCCAATCCAATTAAACATTTTTATTACTTGTCTCAAGTGTTAAAATTGAATGTAAAATACTGGTTTTCCTCACCATTTGTGTGTGTATGTGTCAATAGATGGATGTCGTTTTTGAGATACTGCAATCTTTGGAAACTAGTAGCCAAATTAAGGATCACTTTCTGAGCCACCGATTTATAGTTTAATAGGCGTACAAGGAAGTCATGTGTTGTCCACATCATATAATTAAAAGTGCGTTCAGACTAAAAATGAAATGCCTTTAGAGAACCCTTTAGACACTTTTTATTTATTTTAATTCACTCATTGAAATTTCCAACAATATTAAAAATACCATCAAGTAAAAAAAGGAAAGATTCAATTTGCCTAATATGACACGACAGGGGCTTGAAAAGAGACTACAAATGGATGGTAATCAAATAACAGTTCTATATTAGAAGGTACTAGGCAATCTTCTTTTCAGACGCCTGGAAGGGTTATCGGGAATCGATTGGGAAGGAAGATTTTGCGGGAAGGAAGAGCGGGTTAATGTAGATTTTGAGTTTTTATTGGAAGGGAAGGCATCTATTAGGGGACTAATCAACGACATGTCTTTATGGACATTTTTTTTTTAAACTATAAAATTTGCACTTACAACCAGTACACTGTCGCCTTACTCACGGCAATCTCATGGAAAAAAAAAAAAAACAAACACCAATGTGCCGGCATTGCCAAACTGCACTAACGATTAAATACATGATCGAGAACTGTCCTAGGTACAGGAGATAAATGGCCAATTTTGGAATTCCTTGGTTCCTTGTTGAGGCACTGGGTGATCATCAGAATTGGGCATATCACATAGAATGGACGATTTCAAATTAAAAAAACAAAACAGCATCAGTGAAGATGAACACCGACTTCAAAAATGGACACAATTAAAATTATTCTCCACTGAGATATAATCACAGTTCACTAGTAACAGAAAATAAAAAGTGGATTATATTAAATCATTATATAAAAAAATGAAAAGAAAACCTCAGTGAGTGGCTAGAAACTAGTAAAGTAGTACTAGTCTATTCTACAATCAATGTATCCATAGTAGTGCAGTTAACACGAATCAAGTTCACAACTAATGGGTTGATTGCGTATCCTTATTTTGAATTATCGGTCAAAATAAAATTTGACAAAACAATATTGCCTACCTAGTTCAGGTTAATAATATATATATATATATATATATATATATATATATATATATATATATATATATTTAATTTGATTCTTTGTTGTATACAATTGGAGTTTATTAAGGTGGCGAAACCTTTATAATTACATTATATTTTTAAGGCTTCTAGCACTGGTTAAGGCCAGAGTGATGACAGCGAGTGGTTAGCATTTGGTGCTTACGTCATCAATAGTCTATTTTCAGACCATTTCCAATTTTTTTTTCTCGATATATCCTGACCGGGAATCGATAAGTGGTGTTCACGTTCCATAATAAGTTAAAACCTTAATTTCGAATTTTTGCGCTTAGTCCTTTTCCAAAGGCAAACGACGTCCATATATATAATTTTTATAATTTAGTTTAAAAGTTTCCTAGCTCAATTCAGTCTATTGACAAATGTTTCCCAGAGTCTAATAAAACGTAGGAGAAAAATATTTTCTCTATCAGGCAATAAATAGAACTCAAAGGATTTTAATGTGATTTTCAGAATGAATTTTAAAATTTTTGTTTTTATTTCATTGAATAGTAGTGTTTCATATTTTTATTTAAACAGTTATCCTTAGGCATATTTAGACAAGCAATCAGGGCGCAACAGTGATCGGTCGACAATCAATAATAATTAAAAAAATGTCACATTTCCTCTCCATTGATGGATCGGATGAACCCAAATAAGTCAATTACCTTTCCGACTTTCACTTCGTCTACGGATAAACAATAGCGCAATTATTTCCTTCTTCCTGCAAGGATGTTCCCCTCGTAAGCCGAGACAATGTAACTACCCCGTATACGTAAAAACAAAAAATTAATGATGAATAACACGAGAAAAGAAAGCAATGCCTGGAATTATTAAGTAGTCAATAAATATCGAATCTAAGGAGAGGAAAGTTGGAAATACGGCAACAAGTTTGATCGTTGTCAGTTTGCTTTCTATAAAGTTACAGAAAATAAAATAAACAGGATACCTACCCTCGATCGAGCCCACGTATTGCTGCTTTAGCCTTTTTATTACCAGAGGTGGATCCAGAGATAGTTTTTAGAGAGGGAACTATCAGAGCAGGGCCTGAGATAGGATTTCCGCCAGGGGGGAGGCAAGCTCGATTTTTCCGCTTCTTTTATCCCCTCTCTAATAAAATTCAACAATTTTATAACAGTATGGTAGGTAGTATATTGCAAAATAAACGGTGCCATCTACTAGATTTATTAGATCATTACAATCAAATAGGAGAAACAAATATTTTTACTTAGCCTAAAAATTAAATTTCGCTCGAAATTTGCCGTCCTCTAAAATCTGCCTTCCGGGCAAAGTCATCCCTTTATTCCCCTCTTAGTTCCAGTCCTGTGTTAGGGAGATGATAGAATTTGGGATACTCGTAGAGCAGTCCGGAAATATGTCAGACCTTTTTTATGTTTGTATATATTCTTCCTTTGAGGAGCTAACCATTTTTAATTTGCAATGCATATTTATAAGGAAATATGGGAAGGGTGAAATGTGAAATAATGTGATTGTGATATTTTATCCTCTGTTAGGAGATATTGACAGGATACCTCAGTAATTAATAAACCAAGCACAAATTGTACAATTTAATGCTATTTCGACTTAGATTAAGATTCTATTTATACGAGTCCAGCGACTGACTACCAAATGAATAAATTTTGAATATTCACAAGATTTAATAAAAAAAAATTGTTTATTTATATAATTATATTTCACAATTTCGACGATCGATTTCTCACAAAGTGAACCAACGTTAATTCCCCTCTTACCTAATGAATGATAATTTATCACAGTTACTCACAATAATTTATTTTAAATTAGCCGTACTTTATTTTTTTCTTATCCTCAGGGGTTTTTGGGAGGAGAAATTTTATCCTTTCCTTTCTATCTGTGGATTTGTCACTGGTTATTACCATTTTTCCTTTGAGTTTATTAAGCAAACCGACAAATGGCAACTACAAGCGAAAAAGCTTAACTCTAATGACTATAAGAAAATTTCTATGGATCATATCTTCTTATAGCTTAGAATTTATTCCACATAAAACTTTTTCTTGATATAAGGGAGATTCCGGCAACATTCGTCATCCTCTTCTCCCCACGGCTATAAACATTTAGTAATATATTTTCTTCACATATGCATCAATTTATTTCTTAAAAATGTCCTATCATAAAAAAGTTCTCGTTTCTGTGCAATATTATAACTTAATTTCATTGTATACTTCAGGTTATTGCATATTTCACAGATAAATGCAAATTTAATATCATATTAAATACATTAGTCATTCACTTTGCTCAGTTACCTACTACTTTCGAATATCTTTTAATTAAATAATAAATTAACATAAATTGAAAAAAAAAATTAACATAGGCATTTAGGTATATTATATATTGTGGATAATATGAATACTAATAAATACACGTGGAAATCATTTAAATTTTGTGAATCTATTTATATTTTTTTAATTAAATATATAATTTATAGTCCGAATTATTTTTGTTTATTTTGTGTAATAACTTCATACTGATGAGTTTCAAAAATTATGTAATGATTCCATGCGTAATCGAAAGCTGGGAATGGACTATCAATGAATAATAGCGAGGATATCATTGATATCACCAATATCATCAGCTCCAAAAAATACCTATATGTGTGTAGTTTTGGACCGAAGTAGACATATAATTATGGCTACTCCGAGGATAACGGAACGATTGCATTCTAAAAGTAACCGACGGCTGATGATATATTGTGGAGGAATATGGAGGTGGATTTTTGATTAAAAGTAAAAAAAAAACAGAGTTATTTCAATCCTTAAAGGAGGCAAAGGAAATATGGAGGACGAAAATAGAAATAGGCTAAACTTGGCCACTATATCTATTTTCCTAATATCGAATATACTCTTATAATATATGAAAATAAACATTCGTAGTATAAATAACCAGCAGGAAACTGGTCAAAGAGCCCCACATTTCAAATAAACAGGTTCACGTCCCTGCGGAGGGTAGAATTTTATGGCCTATAAGTTCAAACATTAATTTTATGCATTATATCACCTATAATAATTACATTATAAAATCTATATTAATTTACTCATAAATATATATAAATTATGTAGTAAAGACTTGTATATGTTATTAAGTTTTATTATTATTTTATCTCAGTTATTTTTTTTTTAATAGATAATGAAGAAATATAATTGTAATATATTCATTATATTCATGTAATTTGTTCATAATGCATTTTTATTTCCTACTCTTTTTTTTATTATATTTTATTACGTTAAAAACTGAATTCGTTATATTTTATTATAAGGTTAAACTAAGAATGGGTTCAATTCCAATTGTTTAGTTTCTGTTAAAAATTAAACAATACTTTACGAACGACCCACAGTCTATATCTATGGTGTATTTTATTGCGCTGCATGGTATTACACTATTGTTAATTATTTCCAAGGAGTTATTTAATGGCTTTATTTATTTTATTGTTATATGATTTAATAACTATAATTTTTTTTTTATGTATTTCCTTTATCTACATTAATTGCAACGATATTGACATATGAAATCTTTAATCGGCCAAGCGAATGATAATGTAAAGCTCCGAGGATCACTTGTGACTTAGGTACCAAATCTTAAAAAAGTCTCGGAGAAAAACCGCAAACAGACGGATTTTATTTTTTTTTTTATTCGATTTTTTGATTCTACATATTTTGGAATGAGAATCCTCAAATTTTGAGGGGGTAGGGTTAAAAAAAATGTCTCTTGGTCGATTACTAAGTTTTATAATTGAAATTAATGCCCGAAATCTGTAAAATATAATTAGAAGAAACGGTTAAAGAGTTTACAAGCAAAGAATGACATAGATATAGAGTTTATAGCCAGTACTGTAAGGCGGACAATACGGCCTTGCCTTAGGTTATCCATTGAGACATCACGTAGCTAAAGACAATCCACACATCATTACTAGAACAGGCTACACTAACTGAAAGCTAAACAACAGCTCTAATTGCCCCATTGTTACAGCCTTCTTTGTAGTAGACAACTTTGTTGGAAAAAAATGGACAATTTTGTGTAATAAAAAAATACCCAGACGTAACCTAACTGTTTCTGTATCAATAAAATCGGAGATAGAAGGGAGAGAAAAGAAGTATCTTATTATTATCGGTTAATTAATTAGCCGCAACGAATATAAACAAAAATATGAAAATAATAAATTAAAAAATAAAATATCAATTAAAAAGCGATTCAAGTGAGCAGATACCTTTCTCGTCTCAACTAGTGCCAAGCTGTTTTCCGATTTTCAATTTTGATTCTTCTATCAAACCGAATCCTACGTTTGAGGTATTCATTTTAGAAAAACTTTAATATTCTTTAATTTATAATAGAATAACATTTTCACTAGGGTGCACCGTTTAAATGTTATAGGCCAAAAACTGAAAAAAAAACAAAAAAAAAAAAGGCCAAAAATTCAGTGTTCCCCATCTTCTCTTGCCTCACCACTTAGAACAGGGCAAATTTAGGTTATTATTATCTGACGTTTGATGAACAGATTAAAACCATTTCAAGCTTTCCAACACTTCATTCCAACCGCATTGCCTGAAAGGTCTAGGTTAACTGGCTAATAGCCAGTAACAACATGATGAAAACAATTCATAAAGGCGCCGAAAAGTGTTTTTTTCTCGTTTAAGATGTAAACAAAAATGTAAGAAAAGAAAAAAATAGTACGTAATAGCGTTTAAAAATGCGGAAAAAAAGAATTTTAAACAATTGAAGTTAGTCAATTACTTTTCGCAAAGAAAATTCAAAACCGTGAAAAATGGCCATTTTATTACAGAGCTTTCAATTATCGAAAGGAACTTCTTTTGGGGCTTAAATTGTGGCTTTTTTCAATCAATTTTATAAAAAAAAAAATAACTTTTTCCGGAAATTGGGTAAATGTAAAAACAGGTGATTTCGAAAAAAGCTTTGAACAAGGGCCAAAATAGTCATAGAACCATTTTTCAAAGCGCTATTTGTTCCCGAGGAGTTTTTCTATAATCCTATTTTCACGAAATATATGTGATTTTTTCTGAAAACGTATACAATTTGTTTCTACTATTTTTTTTTTCCAATTATCACGTTGAGAATATTCCGTGGCAATTTAAAAAAAAAATAAACTATCGCGCCTGGACTAATAATTTGAGGAAAAAAACTGTTAGAAACAATGAAATAATCCAATAGCTCCGTAGATGGAATGCTAAAATTGTACCACTGCTTTAATAGAAGGGCGGGATATTTTCATGCTTCAAAGAACTCATTAATCCCAGCTCAAATAATCTTTTTTAAACCGGATAGTTTTGCCGCTAATTTATTTATGACATAATTAAGCAAACTTTTAATAATACAAAATACGATAGGCCGTATCTTCTTTTTAGCGCTTCACTGTAGGATTGGCGATTATGGGAAAATAACCGGTTATCATATTCCGTTTTGTTTTTTTTCCACCTTCGGTTTACCCTAGCGATGTATACCTGAAAATAACCAGTATTCATTTTTGAATTGAGAGGAAAAAAGATTCAATGGCATTTCGGTTTTTTTTTTTGGATTCAGAAAAAAAAAGCTCAAACATAAAATGTAATTGTTTAAAATAATTTTAGTGTACAAAAGTACAATATTAATTTTACATACTAATACAATGATTAGTCAATTTAAAATGAGATATTTATAACATGTTTTCATATATATCACATAGTAATTTATATATAATATGGCTTTAATATTTTTTTCTTTCCTGAGGCAATGTTTTTGACCAGTTACAGGATAATTAAAAAATAATCGGTTACTAGTTAAACTCTGTTATCCGTTGGTGTAACGAAGGTAATGAATGCATAGTGTCTTTCTACTTTAAAAGTATAATTCTTATAAGTTTGCTGGTTTATTCAAAGCCTGGTGGTGAATTTATCTTGTTACCTAGATGTCTTATTTAATTTCATTTGGCTCTCACCAAAAAATTTTGAGTACGAATTTACTTGATTCTTCCACCAAGACCCTCAATTGCAATATGGAAATACTTTGGATTTGAAATTACATTACAATGTCGTTTATTTTCGAGTCGTTTCCCGTTTCAGTATAGAATAAATTGAATCTATTAGAAAGCCACTAAAGAGGTCTATGATGATTCACTGTTATTTAGATAGTGGTTAATGACAGAGATAAGATTGCAGAACAATTCATTAATCAGAAGCGACTAGCTAATTTGCAATTCATTGAGACGTCGGTCCCGGAGTAGAACGCCATTATTCCACTCCTTTATCAGAGAACAGTGGTTCCTATAATAGCTTGTGTTATCAAGGGAGAGATCTACGACTGCGTCTAGACTCCCACATCGCAAAGGGGGCATTTTCAGGAGTGACACAATCTTGAAATGCACACACGACATCTATAGTGATTTATAGTTATTTTGCGTCTGAGGATAAGTGTTCCATATTTAAATGCGCAAGTCGATATGCATATGAAAGATACTAAAGAGAAAATAAACATAACACGACAATTCGACGTGGATCGTCAAAAACCTTACGTTGCTAAGGATTTGGAAGAACATGTTTTCGATGTAAAAAAATTAACAGTTTTTATCCAGACTAACAAGTATGGGAGGAAGTCAGCAACCTACACCAGATGTAAGGGTCCGGAATAGGCAGCTGATAGCTTAAAATAAGCAATTATTATCTATTCAAAAGAAGAAAATGACTAGATTATTTTTATCAAAAATAATCTTCGCTCGTCAAGTCAGTAACAGTTTTTCCTCTTAGTTCAATATCCTGTAGAGGAAATTAAAATCACAATTATTATATTGAATTACACATGGTAGTCACTAAAAGTAATAAATATAATAAAAACAATAATAAATAAAATTAAGATTAGGATCAAATTTACTATTAATTTAATATATAAAATTTTTTATTAAGTTATTACGATTAATACACATACAAAATTTAATTTTTTTAAAAATTAGAGAGCCACCTCAGTCATCATTAGCTAGTACAGGTGAAACTCCAAAGAACAAGGTAATATAATATTACTATTAATTATGACAATTAAAATAATCTATTACAAATATGTAACAATTAAGATACATAAAATAAAACCCTAAAATACTATCAATTAATGTATAAATCTACAATAGACATTTTAATAAATTAAAGTTTCAATTTAGTGATTATGGTTGCATCTGTGCTATTTAAACCATTAATGGATACTTATTTTATTTTATTTTTAATACGAATGAACAGACACACTGAACTCTCGTTATACTCGATATCTAATTAGTAGGGATGTGATTTTAGTGATAGTTTTTTTTTTAAATTGTTACTCTGGTGTTTTAGTTTCCTTTATTATTGTCTTTAGGCTTGGTCCTTATAAACAATGGTAGACAAATAAAAAGGAATGTGCAAATTTATCACTAGTACTTATAACGTTTAAATGAAACAGATTGTAATATTTGACCATTACACTAATAGAAATAGGAACTTAAATGGCTATTTAAATGCACCTACCTATATTAGAACACTATTGAACTATATTGAAATGCAAATCACCGCATCGGCATAGATTGACTGAAATAGAACGAGAGTGATAACTGGAGTAAAGAAATTGTAGTAAAGGTCGGGAGTACATTCTGCATTCAGGGATAAGGAGTTACGAATTTCGTATTTTTATGAGCAAACAAATTATCAGAATGCAAAAAAAAAAAAAAAAATTAAACAGCATGATGTTATGTTACAAATGATAAAACACATTGCTTAAAGAGCACCGGAATAGCTTGGTCCTAGTAAACATGGTATAAAACATTTACGAGTCCTTTTACCAGAGTCTATTCAAAAGATGAATAGAACCGCCCTGAGAAAGTAAGCACTCCCTCGTACTCTGGAGCTAACAGAGGAACCTAAATAATAAAATAATTAACTTTTATTCAACTCGAATGGAGTTGAATCCAGAAGTAACCGGTCAGGTCGACAATGAGGGGTTTTAAGCACCGATTACTATGTGCTAAAATTTCAATTTATAAATACAACTTGAAACCCAACTTACTATTAACATTTAAGCTAAAATAGTAAGCATAATAATAATAACTAAATAAAAATCTAGAGTAGCATCGTACATAAGTATATTAAATTGTATATAAAATTAGATAAAGATTTATAAACTATATTATAAATATATAGTCCCATTCAATCACTTTTCACTTCATCAGTAACCATGTAGGCGGTGGGGATGATTCACAGATAGTCGAGAACAACAATTTCAGCCAGTCTCCCAATGTCTGTAGCATCGACTCCAAGATACTCCATTCCAGTCGTACTCGGAATAGTTCCGCGAGCTCCAAACCAAAGGCCCCTGATGTTGAACTCTCCCCGAAACTCTCGGAAATTTTCTTTCTTCCCTGATCAAGGTTATTACTTTTGAATCTTACGGAATCCAGATTGACTGCTGGCTTTACTGTCCTAAGGAAAGCTACGATGCCAACATAACGCGTGAATTCATCCGTATCTAAGCATTTGACTCCGTCGAATCAGGTAAAACTTTTCTCTCCAAGGAGCTTCATCAACTCGTACTTTACTCTGTGGTAACAGCTGGTTAAGAGAAGGGATATTTCTTCTTTATACCGGTGTTTCAGGATCCCTTTGAGAGAGCGACATAACGACCCAACTTTATTATCATATTCGGTGACACCAGAGTGATAGTATGACACCATTCAGAACAAAATAAATATAAAGTAGTTTAAACCTCATAAAAGTTACTTTATTCGAATCGATCAAAAAAAAAAAAAAAGAATCCTCACTATTCTTATTTTGTAGTTTCATTTTTTATTTTTTATTTATTGAATTTAATACAAGTTGCCACACTCAAGGGCAATGAGTATTAGGGCTGATGTACCCATTCACACTGTATGTACAAACTATATACAGAATAAAATAAATATAAAGAAAATGAATTGATAAACTAAAGGACATTGGAGATAAATAAATGTACAATGTTAACAAAAGAAGAAAGAATTAAATAAATAAAGATTCTAGATCACATTCATACATATATACATATTTACATTTTGCCCGGGGAACTCCGAGCCATGCCCTACCCTCCACTTGTGGATGCAAGGCAAGAATCAAAGAGGTCCCAGCGCTTCTCTCTGAGCTGCATCACTGGATTAAAGCCAGTGGAGACTCAGTGAGAGCACTAGGGCCACAGTCCCTCAGGACTTGAGTGGATCTGGCCATTGCCAGGACTCCAATTGCATATTTACAGAAGGTCTCGTGGCCATTGCCGCTTCAACCTAGAGGAGGATTATAGGGATGGCTTGAGCTGGATAGGGATTGTGCTAAGGGATTAGGATGGCAGGTAAGGTTCTGGTGAAAGTTTGAAAATTTGGACGGAAAATGTCATGTACAAATGGTCATGATGTAAGGCTTGTTTGAAACATAATAAGGAGCGTTGACTATTGTTCGAAGGACTTTGGACTGGAAGGATTGGATATGTTTGTTGTTAGAAGATTTTGCTGTCCCCCACAGTTCAAGTCCGTAGGTCCAAATGGGTTTCAGTAAGTTACATTTAAAAATACAAAATATCTCTCCTCAAACATTGAGATTAGTTGCCTTAAATTTTTAAGACTCTTTATTGATTCAATTCTTCAATATAAGGTAAATTATATGTACAGTTTCTTTTTCTTTTTTGTTTAACGTATACTGTATCGAAATTAAAATGGTAAGTGATAATCATTAGATTTCTGTATCCTATTTTCATAGTATTGAATACCCTTAGGAAGGCACCCAGAGTTGATGGAAAGATATTTGTAGAACTTTTGGTGAGTATCGGATCACAAAGAACTGGCCCGAGGCACTTACTTTATTCCAAGCACTCTCGTAGTTGCCAGGGTAAATATTTCACCAAGGTCCGTGCCTAACTCGCTAAAATACATACATCGCCCCTAGATACTATACCGGCAGTGTTTAACCAGCTATTTCTTTTACATAAACATTAGAAGAAATATTTTATTCTGAAACATGATGTAATTTCATAATTATGATTTATATTGTTGTTTATTTTTTCTTGACGATTTTACAACTATACCATTTGTTCGAATCTATAATAGTTTTTAATACTTATAATGAAATTAATGATCCAGACTAGAAAATATGATTTATTTTCTATATAGTAAGCATTAATGAAATAATTAATTAGTGCATATTCACAGTATTAATAAAAAATATAATTTTGACAAAGTATTAGTTGTTACGAAAAGTAATAATTTCAAAGTAAAAAGCTATGAAATGTCGCCAAAATCTTACGAAATGGAGTCAAATCTAATAAAACGTCTTAAATTCTGTAATAGAGATGATTTTTTTTTTGTCCACAGGCAAACGATAAAACAACAAAAAGTTTCATAATATCTCAGAAATTCATAACTATAATTTTATTTTGAATGAGAAACATACAAAAAATACTTTTTAATATATAAAAAATATTTTAATATCCTATAATTTATTTAATATGTTAATGTGGCCATTCCAAATATTATTATTTAGTGTCAAAAACACACAATCCTCCATTTATTACTCCGGAAATAAATACTAAATCAATATTCTGGCTTAAATGACTCAACATTTTTATCGTATTTAAGTATTCCCTCCACAGACCTGTCGCCACCCTTCCTACTTCACTCCTAAATAATCATTCCATCACTTTCAGCTTCTCTATCAAATACCAAGGTATTACTACTGATAAAACCCTTGTCCTGGAAACCCCACATCGCCCAAATTTCCTGACGGTCAATAAGTATTCTTAAGTTATTCCATCGTTCCCGCTAATACTTCTACATTCTAACTTCTACCTCCATCCACACGTAATCTCCTCGCATCCCCACTTTGATAACTACTGAGTCGTATATGGTGGTATCTAGATTGTACTCGAGGACAGATTGAAGTGAAATCACGAACTGTTATTTTAAGATTTGGCGGTTTCATGAGTCCCTCCTTTCCTGTGAGTTAAAATGGCTCTATCCCACAACCCGTAAACAATATTTCCTCGGATCTTTCCTATACCAAACCATCAACTCCCAGAGCCCTACATACATCCATAGTCTCATGTAATTCAAATCCTCAGTCTATTCACAGGAAATATTATCCCGTTCTTCTGACGTCTATACCCCTTCCCACTGAATTAAAACATTCAAACGCTCCTTTCTTATCCGTGGCTTTTGTTTTATGTTCAAATATGAAATTTTTAAGTTCCAGAATTAAGTAATTTTTTTTCAATCTATCCACGCCCGGTCGGTGTGAGTTGCCTCCATTAGGCTGATAAGCTCAGCGACTCGTGGCGTGGGGGATAATTGCCGGGAGAATTTCGATCTGCGTGGGCTTCTCCTATGAGCGATCGGATATATATATATATATATATATATATATATATATATATATATATATATATATATATATATATATATCTTTTATCATATTATTTGAGATAGATGAAACCGTGGAACACAGCTATTATTCAAATATTTATACAAGGTAAATGTACCGTTTCTTGATTTTGCTAAGGTTAATTAATTAATTTCTCTATGCATTTCTTTCATTTACAACCCAATGGTTGCATCAGCTATTCCTCTTAGGTTGACATCCGCATGATGGTATAGAAGGATCAACCTAATAAGCCATTGATAAATTATTTGCCACTTTTACTAGTTTCGAATATTATACATTCATCTTCAATTCTAAAAACACGCAAAAATTCAAAAATAAGCAATTCAAATACAGTTTGGTATTATTATACATATAAAATTAAATGTAATATAAATAGTATTATAAAACATTGGTGAATAACGAATTTAATTAAGACAAGAAACCAAATCTATGTTGGAGCTCACCAAGGTTTAAGTAGATTATTATCTAACAGAAAAGTTTGTATTGGTTTGTTCTCGCACTGAACTAGCAACGAAAGAAAGAAAGGTGAGGTGTCTTTCTTATAGGTGACACCTGAGTCTTTGATGAATTTATTGTTTTTTACTTCCTTGTACGAAGTAAAGGAAGTATTGTAATCGCGAAAATTTTCGGCTTTCAGATTTCGACGGAAATATTGATTTTGACCATCCCTGAATCCATTTTGACTAGTTTCGTCGTGGCGTCTGTATGTACGTACGCTCGTATGTTCGTATCTCGCATAACTCAAAAACGGTCAGCTGTAGAAAATTGCAATTTTGTATTTTGGATTGCTGAACCTCCCTTTTTGGTCACTGCTTGATTACCGGAAGTGGTACTTTACCTGAAGGTCATAACTGATTTCCATCAAAAATTATATTAAAATACTATGCAAAACTTCTCAAATTTGGTATTTATAACTTATATATTGATTTTAATAACTTAATAGATTTTGGTCTAAATTGGAAAACCGTACGTGGTACTTTTCTTGAAGGTCATATTAGACTATCAATAGAAAATTTTTCTATCCCCTCCTCTCAAAATTTGAGAATGTTTTACGTTTCAAGATACGTAGAATCCAAATAACGAATAAAAAAAAATCAGTCCGCCGTAAAAAAAAAAACGAATAATGTAATTAAATGAAAGTAATGAAATTCCCTACAAAACGAAATAAAAATCATTTAAATCGGACCATTATTAGCTGAGATATTGCGTAAGGAACTTCTGAGAAAGATTCTTCTGGCGGCTAGTCATCCTGCTTCCTGACTTATTTATTGGGCTTCTGACTTCCTCGTATCTCTCTGTTTTATTCTTCCTTGGATTATTTCTTTACTTTCTTTAGCTTCCTTAGTCGGAAACTAGTAACCAAATTCAGTATCACTTTTTGAGCCACGGATTTATAATTTAATAGGCGTACAAGGAAGTCATGTGTTGCCCACATCAGATATTTTTTTTTTAGTATTACTATTATGTTTAACAACGAAAATTAAGAAAAAAAATAAGAAGCCTGCAGCCTGACTCCTAGCCTATGATATAGAGGCATTAAATGTCTATTGGTAATGCAACTTTTATTTTTTATTTCCTATAAGAAAGGATTGTGATGGTAATTGAAGATAATATTTAATCGGCTAACATAAAATAAACAACTTGCGATTTCATTACATAATCCAACGTTTTGGTCAAACTTTGTCAACTATCTTGAGGACTAAGGCGTACTGCGAGGCTGCGTATTTTGAGTACAATCTACTAATGGAAAATAAATAGTAGCTTGACTTAATGCAATAATTGTTCATCTGAATGGGTGAAATTAAATAATGTCGAATTGAGTGGGTGGGGTGAATGAAGATCGTAAACTGAGAATGCTCGCAATAAAATCTCTTATCATAGTAATTACCTCTAAAGTGGTAACAGTTAATGGATATTACTTATCTCATATTCAGCGTTAAACTGTATCCTCGCTAAAACTAGTATTATTTGTAGAGCGTTAATATATATGTATAAATTTTGTCCTTCTCCCCTAACGCGATTCCTAATAGGCTTTCGGGGCCAACTAGATAAAAAAAATAATATATTTCTTTTGTTGATTTTAAAGCGTGTTTAGCTTGATTTATCCCCAAATAAATATTGTCTCGACTAATATTGAAAAGTTTTTATTATTTTCCCCAATGTTACCATTTGTTGTGATAAATTATTTCGGATTATTCTTAGATTTTTCGAGCTTATATATTGATCGTTTATTTAATGTAAAATTAACTAATAAAGTAAATATACAATTTTAAATTTGGTATTTTCAAGATGGATAGTGATGGGACACACCTGTTTCCTAAATGAATAACGTGACGAGAAGGTAAACCACTGAGGTCTTTGGAGAAAATGGACCGTAGCGGTTGAAAAACCGCCAACCGTTGGTTGTTATTGATACAAAAACATGCAACAGACAATTCAATAAACAGTAAGGTCAAATGTTATTTTTCTCATAACCAAAGTCAAAATAAAATAAAGTCATAATTTCCCTTTAATTTTATGAAGGTGAGGTGCCTAGTTTATAGAGGCTAGTTGTTTATAAGAATACAAAATAAATTATCTCCGCCGAAAGGGCTCGAGTATGTGTACAAGAGTAAGAAGTCTAATGTTTAGCTACAAAGTTAACCCACTTCTAGTTGGTGTCAGTTGATTTATGTGAATTAAAATTTTAGCTTTATAAAATATCGAAAATATTTAATTGTAATTTTCAGTTCAAAATCACGGCAATTTCAATTAAGTTCTTAGTTGCCTCATGAACGGTATCCAAGATCGGATGTAATCATATGATTTTTGTGTAACTTAGAAACATTGTTGTTAAATAAAGTACATAAAAAATGTTTAAAGTTACTGTTACTTCCTTTCTCTTTTTTATACATATTTTATTTTAATATTTTTTTTTGCTTTAACTTGCATCAAATATCTCAAATTTGTTTAAGTAATTAATAATGATATCTGACAGTGAATGAATGAAAAGCCCCTAATATAATTTTATTTTTTAACGGATGTAACGTAAAGGGAAGTTGGTGTGCACAACAAAGAGGTCAGAAGAAATAGGTTAGCCGCTGCAGCAATATTTTACCAATATTTTTATTTTCCCATTTTATTCTTTAAAATCCGATTTCGTTCATTATTCCTTTTATTTATTGTTAATTTATAGTCCATACATTTTTCGTAACTTAGTGGGGAATCCCTTGGCTGATTCATTCTACTATCCTGTATGTCTATGTCAATGTTTTTTGATAAAGTTTTTGTCCATAAACAAAATAACAATAAAATATGGTTTTATATTTAATGCAGCACTAATACACCGAATTCCTTGTAGTTGAGTTGAGTCTTTCATTTTTTTGACAATAAATGTCGGTATTAAGTTACTGTAAGTGGCTGCTGGTTGAAGATAAAACAATAACGAATAAATCTCTTTTACTTGTTTGACTATTGAATCTGCTCCTCACACGAGCGGACCGACATCCGATTTATTATGGGGACGTCTGACTGCAGGAAATGCAGTATCCGACTCCGATGATTATCGAACTGTATGAAAGCAACGCAGGCTTTCTGAGTAAATTAAATAAATATCGGGCCCCGATTCCGGTAACTATCAGACCGTGTGAACAAGCCATGCCCTAAGGGTCATTAGCAAACGTACAATTTATATTTTGTATATACTGCTTATTTTTTTCTCAAAAAAGGCAGCAGATTAGGAATGCTGGAAATATATCGATATTATTTTCCGATAGATTTATCCAATATATCATAATATCAATGTTAAAATTCGAGAATCGGAAACCGATATTATTTCCAAAAAAATAATAAAATAAAATGATTACCAAACAACGGCGGGTTCGACAAACAAAAAACCAAAAAAACTTGTGTTATGGTGGGCTCGTGTTACTGTCTAAAGTGGCTGTGTGTAATTCAGTCATCTACTAAACGGTTTCTGGTTAGGGATATAAATATCGAACAAAAATATCGGTATATATTTTATTGAAAGTTTTCAAATTCATCGAAATATTAGTACGATATATCAATGAAAAATATCGATATTTCGATATATCGGACCTGGATGTTTTAAACCTTTGAAAGTAGAAGAAGAAGAGGATTTTTACATTGAATTGAAGAATAGGGTAATATAAATTAAAGGTGCATTTAGACGACAGGACCAGACCAGACCAGACCGAAGAAAACGGATCGTGTAAACGCTCACACACTACGCGTGGGCTACTTGAACGGGTAAGTAGCCATGCCCATATCTAGTAATGTGTGAGCGTTTACACGACCCGTTTTCTCTGGTCTGGTCTGGTCGTCTAAATGCACCTTAACAAGTCTTGGATTTGAATATCAACAATTAAATATTTACAGAAGCTTCGGAAACTAACCTATCCACACGCTACAATTTCGACTATTCTAACTTTTGCCGGCAGCTAATTTCGATTTAAACTATTTTTATTTTACAAAGAAACAATTGAAAATATAAAATAAAAACATGTAAATATATATATTACCATAAATACACAAATGTGCGGATGCAACACTAACTCTTATGTGTCGCTTCCCAAAAAAATCGGATCGGGCTCAACACACACACAAGCTAAGGCGAGTCAAGCAAAACTACTCCCTTTACACGTTTGAATTGCCAAGGTTTAGTAACAATGTGAACGCATCTTTTTCAGCATCCCTAAAGCCACCTCCTTTATGAAGGGATTTTAAAAAATAAACATATAGAGGTCCTATGTATCGAAATACTATTTATAAATATTCGAAAACTATCGATAAGATATACATCGATTATTTTTTTTCGATATTCACACTCCTACTACAAAGCCTTCAACGCCTTCTAGAATACCTTCAAGATAGCTTATCATAACAAGCATTTTCAGATTTTAAAAATTGTCATTGTTAGTTATGATGTTTTACGAGGGTCTGAAATAGTGTGATTTTTTTCAAATTGTTCATAAAGAGTACGTCTACTGTATTGTAGTGTTTGCAGATCTTTACAATTTATTTATGAGCCAAGAAGAATGATAAGCAGAGAAATTGGGAAATGGAAATTTTAATTAATGTACTAATAATGAATAAGGTCTGGCGGCTTCGTAACTGTAGAAGTAGAGATGGTGCAAAGTCCTTAAAGTGAGTCCAGGACTTGAACAAGTTTCTTCGACTAGATAACTTTGCCTTCGGTGCTATCTCCACACTCCAGTCCTTCAACGGTCCTCCCCCAGGAAGTCTAGCTATATAAGCTGAGGGTGACCTTCTTATTCTCGAGTTTCTCGAACAACCGCTCCGGTAAATCGGGTCATCCTCTCTCCGCGTCCCAACGAACTCCCTTTTCTGAATTGGATGTATAAGTCGGGATCTGCAAAAATTGAACTGCTAATGGCAAATTCATATTATTATTTTTATCAACGGATGAAAAAAATTGGAAAATTAAGTAGGTGAAATTAATTTATCCATAGTCTTTGAACACTTACCTCAAAAGACGAGTTAAAAGGTTTATAATAACTTTCTTTTCAGTAAAATTTCAATCGCGAACAGGCAACGTTTTTGCAATTAGGCATAAAATTAGTTGACATCCGCATGATGGTATAGAAGGATCAATCTAATTAGGGATCGATAAATTATTTGCCACTTCTATAAATTTGTTTTATTGAAAACTAGTTTCGAATGTTAAACATTCATCCTCAGTTCTAAAAACACACAAAAAATTCAAAAAATAAGCAATTCAAAATATAGTTTGGCATTATTATACATATTAAATTAGATTAATAATTAATCTAATTTAATATGTATAATAATACCAACTATATTTTGAATTGCTTATTTTTTAATTTTTTGTGTGTTTTTAGAACTGAGGATGAATGTATAACATTCGAAACTAGTTTTCAATAAAACAAATTTATAGAAGTGACAAATAATTTATCAATCCCTAATTAGATATAAAATTGTTTGTAGTCCTAGTTTAATAGATCCTCTTTTTGATTCGCATGTTATAGACTGAAAATTCTTTCCACTTCTTTTCGGTTTTCAATAACACAAAACATAAAATTTATTTATTTTATCCACTTTGTTTCAGTAAAAACTTGGGAAACAGACAGGCGTGTGCACGGAGGTGCCTCGGCTGCATAGGCACCTGCTGATAAGTCAGTATATTATTGGGTTGATGCAAAATAAATGCAGGTTTCCTCCATTGCACTATCTTAATACCAATTCTGTAAACAAAGCTAATCCTAATATTCATTCCTTATATACCATAATAAATCTTATCTAATACCCTCTCTTTCACCATGAATTTAATCAGTAAAATCATTTTGTTCAGTGTGTTTAAATGTTTTAAATTGAAAATGTCGAAGTGGAATTTTCGTCAAATTTATTTTTACGAATTTAAATTAGGGCGCAGCGCTGCGCAAACAGCTCGTAATGTTAATGAATTGTGGGGTCAGGAGACTATTAACGAATGCACGGTGCAGCGTTGGTTCCAGAAGTTTTGCAGTGGAGATTCTGGCCGCCATTCTTCAGTTGACGACGACCAGCTGAGGTCAATAGTGGAAGAAGACCCAACCAAAATCAACCGAGAAATGGCGGTAGAACTCGGCGTGAACAAATCCACCGTCGTACGCCACTTGGAGGCAATTGGTAAGGTAAAAAAAGTTGACCAAATGGGTGCCACACCAATTAAACGACCACCAAGAAAATCGCCGCTTTGAAATCTGTTCCATACTTTTGACACGTCACAAAACTGATCCATTTCTCGATTGCATTGTGGCGTGCGATGAAAAATGGATCTTGTACGACAACAGAAGACGTTGTAGACAATGGCTAGGCAAAGATGAACAATCAAAACATTTCCCAAGCCCAACCAGCACCCAAAAAAAGTTATGGTTGCAGTTTGGTGGTATACTGGCGGTGTTATCCGCTACAGCTTTCTCAATCGGGGCGAGACTATAACTGCCGACAAGTACTGTCAAGAAATTGATAATATGAATCGGAAGTTGCAGCATCTATGCCCAACATTGGTTAATTGGAAGGGGCCGATTCTTCTCCATGATAATGGCATACCACACGTTGCACAACCAACGCTACGACGACTGCACGAGTTGGGCTACGAAGTTCTTCAACATCCACCTTATTCAGCTGACCAGGGATCCAGATTTTATTTCTGCTGGGATAAGAAAGCTTGTTGAACGTTGGCAAAAGTGCATTGATTCTGACGGAAATTACTTTGATTAAATATATATAGTTAAAGTGAAAATATGGCGTTATCTTTTGTACTATTATATCTTTTGTACTCCAAGAGTGTTAAATTTTTGGTTTTATTTTAATGCAAAAATTGTTTAAAATACGCTATAGACAGCATATCTACCGAGCGAGAAAAGAATATCCTCAGACCACGCACTCGAAGGGGGAGTATGAAAGGACCCCCGACGGTATGTGCACTCTCTAATAAAGAATACTGTGCTCGCAAATGGAAGCAGATAACAAGATAGCAATGGCCGAACGAAGATAATTGAATCGGTTATTTCAGAAACGATGCCGGGGACATTTTTACCGGTTTCCAATTAATTGTGATTCAGGATGCATTATTCATAGACACATCTTTTAGTGTAACAAAAAACACATATTCTATAATCCATTCATTGAAAAAAACCAATGGATTTTTTGTAGATTTTTACCCTTTAGAATTTCAGGACTATATATATATATATATATATATATATATATATATATATATATATATATATATATATATATATATATATATATATATATATATATCACAAAGGAGTTCATAGTGGGTGTATTTCAATTTTATTCTAGTTAAGAGATTAACAAATTCTTTGATGATTTATAGCCAATTATTAGTATTATCGAAAACAAGTTTATTAAATATCTTGTAAAATTTAATTTCCAGATGAGCAGTTTATAACAATATCGAGAGGATTAGAGAACTAAAATTAAATAACTACATGCGGATCGCGGCTCACTAACACATAATGAGTAACACCGCTCGTGAACAAGAGTATCATTTTCAAACTAATAATTTACCGACTCCAAGTGAAGATGACTAATGACTACAAACATCAATCAAACACGGTTAATGATTGCTTTCCTTGATTAATGACATGTTGTTGAATTCAACAAAAGTGAAAAACGATGGAACAGATATTCCGTCGCAAAAAAAAAAGTATTTTTTCAATGCTAATCAATAAGGCCCACAAGGTCCGAAATGTATCAGCGCTCTAACTAGTTTCATACATTTTTTAATTTTTTTTTTAGGATTCAATTTAATTTCAAGACGGAACCCTGTAACAATTCTCGATATTCCCACCTTGATTGGAATAGTCTGAAAAATTAAAATATCTTTAAGATTGAGTATGGAAACATTTATAGCTTAAATTAGAAAAAGAAGAAAAATTATTGTACTAACAGACCAAGAAAGTTCTTGGGTACAATAATTTCAAAGTAAATACTATTTCAAGATCAACAGATAAATAAGAATATGATGTGGTCAGCATTCACGCTTAGTAGCCAAAGGGCATAAGTCTCTTAGATACTCGCTGTCCCCCAGGACCCGAGATGAGTTCAGAGCCTTACCCACTGACCTATCCTATTTTAAAGTAATTTTAAATGAATTATTAAGATGATGAAGAAATGGGAATGGGTAGAATAAACAGTGATTAGTTTTAAGAATTATACAGACTATTGGCAAATTATTTCACAAATAAAAATGATGCATACAATGGTAACATCAATAAAGATTTTCAGTAAAATTTAATAAAATGAAATGCTTTGGATATTCCGAACTATGGATTACTCGTATGCAGTCAAATCCAGATAATGAAGTAATTTTCAAAACAATTTTATTTATTTATTTTTGTAAGTATATATTAAAAACTTGAGAGTTCACACCTGAATAAGTTTTGAGTCCTTGAACAATAGTTGCTGAGGCATTAGATGCAATATGTAAGATATTCTTTTCAGCTGAAATAATTTAGTACTATTATGTTATACCATTATAACTTTTTTTTAAAAAAATCTTAAGTTTCCTATTTCAAGTGGACCTTTTGTTTTTTAATGATGCTTGGGCAGACTCAGTACGTCGATTAAATCTCGACTTGCCCACGGTCAGCATGTAACGTGTTCTTAATAATTTTACCTACTTCATAATAGTTCAAATATTTAAATAATACGCAAAATAAATAGAAAATATTGCAAACGATACAATCGAAATGGTTCTCGAAAAGATAAAATGATGAGTACATGAATGATGAGCAAAGTCAGAGAAGTGAGGATTAAAGTTTTAAAAGGCTAGACAAAGGATTAGATAATAGGCGATCATTTAGCACCTCTGTAATTATTTTTACGATTTTTTCTTCCATAGTTTCTATTGAATTTCCAGTATTTCAAATAATTTATAATTTAAATGGTAAGGGTAGTATTGCATAGAACTAAATAATAACATAGACAGTGGAATATAAAAAAATAATAATAGCTTTTGTTTGCTTCCTTTTCATAAATTACTATTGTCAAAAATATATGCATATATTTTGCATATAGTAATTAATTTCCATAGTATATATGGATATATATATATATATATATATATATATATATATATATATATATATATCTTGGAAAGAAATATATTAATTAAAATCACATTTAAACAATAACTATTTACATCAATATAATATACACAATCATATAACATAGAATATGCATATATTGGTGACTATCAAGATCGTTAAATAATAATAATAAAAGTAAAAAGTATATATATATATATATATATATATATATATATATATATATATATATATATATATATATATATATACTTTTTACTTTTATACATATTTACTTTTTTATTAAAAAACAGACTCAATTATTTTTCACAATTAAATTAAATTAATCAATAAATATTTGTTTAATGGTTTGTGTGTTAATCAACACATACACATACCAATCCACTTGTAATGAATGCAGGGTGAAAATAATTGAATACAATTATATTTCTGAAATTTAGTATGTATCTCATGTAGGATAATTGTATGAAACGGAACATAGCATTACGTGCTCAGGCTGTATTTTGTTTTTAAATAGAAGTTGAAGTCTCAAATTGAAAAGTAACCATATATTTTTTACTACTGTATTAACTAGGCTATGGAATTTAAATATCGATATTTCAGTTAAAACTAATATGCAGAAGGAAGATAACGTTGGCTTATTGTAATCAATGCTGTATTACCTTTTAGTAGGAAGGGACGGTGATAATTTCTTAGGTTCGCCTCGGACTAAACTTCAACCTTCACAAGCTAGAATCGAAACGGGGCATATTGGAGTACTGTTCCAACATGCTCGGCCCACGCGGCATATTGATAAAAGCCAGCAAAACCGAAAAAAAAATTAACCATAATCGAAAATAAATATTAAAACATCTCATTTAAGTTACTAAAGAAAAATATTTTCAGGTTTAAATATTCCAAACCAAACGATTTATTTCTTTAGAATATTTTATCGACAAATAATAAGCTCTAAATAATACGTAAGAAAAACCAAATGATCTAAACTGGATTAATGTATTTTGATGTAAAACGATTTCTCAGTGAAAAATTCCATTTATCTGATTAATACTGCGAATAGGGGATTAAATTTCAACGGTCTCCATACCTATTATTGTCAGCTGTTGGACAACAGTGACTTTAATTTTATCACGATTTCCAGGACACTAGATATAGCAATTTTAGTCGGATTACAGCTTAATTATGATAAAGGAATATTCAGCACGAAGAGGATTTATATCATTGTCAGCCTGAATTTCCTGGATTTACGATGAACTGATAGATTAGTGATTGTCAATGCCTTTTCCTCAATTTGCGTAACTAACATATGTACTTAGCTTACTTTGAGGAGTACGTTCTTGAGTTTCAACTTAAAAATAATTTAATGTAGTTTAATAGTAGTTAATGCAGGCCATGGATTTCAAGATTTTTTTTCCTTCCAATCTCTATTTTACTTGTTACTACTTACCACCATTTGAATTTTTTATTTATTTCTTATGTTTTATCCTCCTTCTGTAATCTGGATACATTTTAAGTAATTATGTTGAGATACATAAATTTATTTACATTATCTAGAAAGGTTATGATAACAGTGACGGGGCTCTCTTCTGACAATGAAATTTCCATATAATTATACCTTATTTCTAACTTGATTCTATTATATCCATTAGATGCTACAGCATCCTACGACGGGCCTGAAGCTGGTTGAGGTGTTATGTTAGCAAACAGCGGATTGTTAGCGTGTAAAGAATCAAAAAAACTTGGTGCTGCCTCATCTATTGCTCAACTGTTGGCAATTTTATGAACATTCTTTTTCTTTCCTGAGAGAAGTATGCATGCATATTTTTTCTAATTACTCCGTTCTGGGATTGTGTTAGCAGTTTTGCTGTATGAATTATTAACAATGGTCTAAAAATATACGTTCTAATTATCTATTGCATATTAATGCTATCTTAACAGGTTAATGTATTAATTCTAAAAATATACTTGATACACAAATGAAAAATAATAACTGTTAGAATATTTATATTTACAAATTCAAATTAAACAAAACATACAAACTGTGTACCAGTACATAGCCTCGAATGATTAAAAATGCACAATATTCGAGATAAATGAATTAATGAAATTCTTGTCAAGTTCTGAAATATACCTAACTAGCGAAAAATAAATTTTAAATATTTTAATGTAGGTTTATACCTTTGCAAAACTATTGCAAAACCCAAGCTAAACCAAATGGTGTAACGTGTAAATAGAGGGTACAAACGCTTAGCAAAATAACCTATCTACACGCTATTCGAACTTTTGTCTGGCGTTACTTTAGGTTTAAGCTATTTTTATTTTAAAAAGAAACAACTAAAACATAAAATAAATACATTATTTATATAAATACACGAATGTGTGGATGCAACACAAACGCTTACGTGGGTGCTTCCCGCAAGAATAGAACTGGATACAAACAGACAAGCAAATCAAAACTACCCCGTTAACACGTTTGAGTTCCCGAGGTTTGGTAAAGGTGTAAGCGCACCTTTAAAAAAACTCTCGATTAAAGGAAAATTAATCTTTTAAAAAACAACTAAATTATATAGTTTTTATTCCTCACCCAAGAATTAAATACCGTCGAAAAGTCGCATACAATCAATGTCAAGTTCAGAAATAATCCAAACAAACAGTTTATAAGTAGGTAAGGTTAGACTAATAAGAAATATGTTTGCATGTGGAAGTAATGCGGCAGTAGCTGTCGCATTTTTCCCACTTCCGCTAAATTAAATATTTTATCCTAAAAAAAAATTGAAAAAGTATCGATAAATATTATTAAAGTCCAGTGGAAGAAAAACCAATATTTTGCAGGTCCCAATTTTCTATTTTGATAAACAGAATTTAAAAATAGATTGAGGAAACTTTGACTGTAAAAAATAACAGAAGTTACATTCGTTACGTTAATAAAAATATCAATGAGTCCCACTGTTTGACATTAATCATTCTCCTATGATCCAATTATAAATTAATTCTCATTTTTTTAAAACATTGACAAAAGAGGTTATTGTATTGAGCCATACAGATTTATCAAAGGGTTTCAATAATCTTTCCCGCAAATCTATGAAGATAATACCCGAGGATAGAGAGGATCGGTAGCGACTTGAAGCACTCAGAAAACAGAGAGTTCTGTTTGATATATCGACTGCCATGAATATGCGTACTCATTTACTTTACATCAGGATGGCAGTGTCTGGCCAGGGCATTATGATAATCAGAAAGGCTGCGGGCAGATGGGATCCTACTCCAGTCGAGCTTCCAACATGCCAAGAGATATCTTTTTTGCAACCATTATTTTAGGAATCATATTAATTATACAGTTTGATAACTTTTTATAACTTATGATTATGTAGTTACTGTGAGGATACTGATCCGGTCATTGTGCGCGCAAGGTATTTTTGTTTGAACCTCTGTAACAACTTCTGTTTTTTCTCCCAAAGTAGAGGAATATCACTGAACATTTAAAAATTGGATGCCATGTTGCTTATCGATTGATGGCAAGATATTGCGTAAGCAAGGCAATGAAAAAATTACAATCCTCACTCTTGTTGATTTTTCAAAAGCCTTCGATTTCACTGATCATTCCCCACTGTTCAATTTCAACTCTTTTCGTTCCGCCATCTCAATGTACTCTCCTATTGGGGATGAATATCGGTTGAATTTTTTCTAGTTCGATAACTCCCAAGAGCTTCTCTTCCTGGTTAGTCCCGTTTTTATCTTGAATTATCTCTCTTTAAAATACAAGAATACCTGAATACAATATATTTATAACATATTTAAAATAAATTAAACACTCGTAAATAAAAGGCTATATTTTAAATATAATATTTCTCAAAGTTGACTACCTTCCTTCAGTTTCGGCGATTCCATCATATCCTTCCTTAAAAACTTGGTAAACTTTTTTCATCTTCCTTATCTCTCTCCTTTTGATTACAGCTGTACGGCTGGATCGCGGTGATAAATCACACCATGTGATTAAATCAGTTTCTGTGTCGGATTGAAGTGGGTCTACCGTTCCTTCAATGCAGATCATATTTCCTAGTCAGGAGACCTACAAGAAGGACTTGTACCGGATAATTTTCAGGCAATCTCCTCCTCTTATCTTAGACCACTAGATCATTGGCCCCCTCCAACATGATAGCATATAATAAATCCATCCTAATTTGATGTCCCTTTTTGATAAAGTACATACTAGAAAAATATTCAAAAATTCTAAAACTTTAGTAGTGTCACCTCTAGTTGACTAGTAGGCTAAGATTTCATCGATCCCAGTATACATGGAATGCCCTAACAAGCCGGGTATGGGTTTTTGTCGTGTTGTAAATAATAGAATTTTTTACAGTACTAAAAGCCAACGGACGATGAGGGGGAATGAAGGGGGGTGGATTTTAATAAATCCATTTCATAGCCCCTAGTGTTCATGGGGTTCCGGGAATGTCTAATATATATGCATATTTCTTTTCACATTTCAGTACTTCCAGCTACCCTTTTTGGATGAGCTGAAATGCTCATGTATGTATCGCGGTTTTCTAGCCAGAATAATACAAAAAAATTGGAGGTAAATTTCCATTAAAATTTCGGCATGTTTAGATGATTTTTTCGCGGTTTATATGAAATTTAGTTAAGTCTTTAAGATAAAAATTTATTATAATAATAAAGGTTATTTTTCGCCTAATCTAATTACTTTCAATCTTTTTTTAATAATGAATCATGGCTAATAAAAATATTGTTTTATGAATAATAATTATATTATTTCATAACCATCTCCACAGATTTACTTATACTCATTTAATGTACTGTGTGTTTGCTTTTTCATCCTATTACTTGACGCTTCTATCGATTATGGATAGTTTGTTTGTGATTATCGGTGGATATCGATATGAGGTCTTGCGATATCGAAAAATTAATAAATATATTTTATATTTTACTTTCGGTGTTTTGATCATAGATGACATCCGTTAATGCTTAGATATTTTTCCGGGCGAGTTTTGAAGTTATTCATCACATTTAAAATTGGTAAGGATAATGGTGTACATCGAGAATAAAATCCATTCTGTTGAAATCCAAACTGTAGTATTAGATTGGACGAATTTCCAACAGAACTATTTACACTATCATCCTTAATAGATTACAATGTGATGAATAACTTCGAGGCTCGCCTGGGAAAATGTCTAAGCCTGAACGGATGCCGTCTTATACTTATTCACTTTTACTTAATTTTTTTAATGCTTTTTGATGTACTTTAAGGTGGTTAAAAATGCATTTGGATAAATTGGCAGTCTTTGCAAAATCGCTATTTGCTCTATCTCACTCTCTGAACTTACACGCTGTTATAATTCTAGGATAAAGATTTTTTTGTTTTTTTTTAATTATTATTCTATTTTTATAATCAGCTTTGTCTATACCATACAAATGTACTACTAATACAATAATTAAAACTCAATTCAAAGCTCCAAAGAGACTCAAAGACTAGCAGTAGGGAATATGATTGATACGATATAGAATCCTACTAGGCTACAACAATCCAATGTAATTAACTGATATACACATCAGAGTATTGTGCATCAACTAATTTCCTGTTAATTAATACGATTAACACAGCCCAATAGAGATACTGACTGATCGAAAATACCACGCCACCATCCTCGGGCCATTCAGAACTCTCCGTGGAACTAGTGAAAGGGGCTGGTCCAATTAACAAGCAGGTCTTTAGGAGCGTCTATTCACTCCGTCCAATCGGATCACGCCCAATCAGATCTACCCGGGCACACGTACCACCGAATGTGCGGAATGGCTGGTATATTGTGTACAGAATTCTGGTCTTCTATTAAGTTACTAACTAGATATATAGTATACACCATTTGTAGGGGGTCATAGATAACGTAGCTCCCTATAAATTCTAGAATGTTCAGAATATCAGAATGGAATAGGGGGATCCCTATGGGATAACCTGAATTTAGTTTGAGGCGTATTCCCGACTATGCAATCTGCCGGAGTATTCCTCCAGCGACTATAACTCTGGAATTCCCAATAGCATGGGGTAATTTTTTTTTACGGATTCTGGTAGGAAAGACTAATACATACCGAACACTTTTTAGATCCGATTAGGCTTCGGGATGCAACATACGGTTTTTGTAAAAAGTTTCAAATTTCTCTGAAGGAAAGCATTATTTTTTAGAAAAATATACAAGTAAACGTTATAGAGATTTAAAATCGCTTTGAAATGAGTCGTTTGATTCCACAACGCCAAGTCTTAGAATGGCAATAAAAAATAAGAGAACAGCAAAGGCATTATTTTTAAAAAATATTGATTTCATGATTATTATTTTTATTATTGGTATTTTCTATAATTATTGAACAGTAAAAATTCATTAATACAACAAATAACCGAAAGCTTGTCCAAAACACACTTTTTTTGACACTTTTTTCTGTTCTTTTATTTATTATGGCCACTCTAATACTCAGCGTTCTGGAATGTAAATAGTTTAATTTCAAAGTGATTTTAATTCTCAACACGGTTTACTACAATAGTTTTCTAAAAAATAAGGGGTCTCTTCAGTGAAATTTTGATCTTGGTATAAAACCGCGTTTTTGTATTTTTTTGCGATTAGTGACCTCGAGGGTGCATCGAATAAAAAAATGCCTGGTAAGAATTCGTATTAAAATTTTATTTCTTATCAGAATCTATACATGAAAGGGAAGGGCAGGTTATTTGTGACACCGTGTATACTATTATCCTTGATATAAACTTTCTATACTCATTTAAAGAAGTTCAGTGTTATAGTTCAAACCGCAATGGCGAAGCATACAAGTCTTAAAAATGTAATTTTAGCTAATTAATATATATATATATATATATATATATATATATATATATATATATATATATATATAAAATAACTAAGGTATGGGAGCATTTATAACTAAGGATTTTTCGGAGTTGAATCTGAAGCTGATTATACAAATACTCTTTCAGGAAGCAACAGATAAACAAATGAAAAATTCTCAAACCCAAAAGTTGAACAAACTAAACTTTTCTTTATACACGACCGTTTGTACAGATTATTTCGGTATTAGATGTCGAAACTACTAATACCATAAACAAACAAGGCGATCTCCATTCTATCATATATACGCTGAACGTGCTGAGCTTAGCATGAAAACACATTTCCATATATAGGATGCTATTATAGGATACCTATAGTAGAAAACAGGCTACGAGGTATAAAGCATCCCATATGCAACAATAAGACGAAAAAAAGAAAAGGAATAATTTTAATCGGAAGGAAGGCAAAAAATCCAAACCACACAACACATAAAATCGATAAATCTAGATTTGATGAGCGGATTACTTCATGACCTGAAAAATACAAGACTGTGTGCAATTTTTAATACTACAACTGAGCGATAGAGTTCTAGGCTAATTGAAATGCGTTATTTTAAAAAAATAATAACAAATGAGGTCAATACTAAGATTCGCCACAAAACATCTATAAAATGTTATAAGCACTAGCAGATACTGATTATGAGAATAGAAATTTTTTTTTTTTTTTATTTTAAGAATCATTTAATTAACATTTAAATAGAATTAAAGTATCGTTGTTGTCACAAGAAAATATTTTACTTGCCATTTGAGCGATTTTTATATTAAGGTTCAAAATTATTCATTGGTACTACCGGCCTCTATTAAAATTGATCTAAAGCAGTAGGCAGATTCAAACAATTCGCTACCGATAAAGAAATGAACTGTTGATACATGAAGTTGCCGTGAAAAATAATATTTGTGTCTTTAGGACACAATATATTTTTTTGCTGACAACGATGACATGCAATGCCAACTCCTAGGTTATGGAGCAAACGAATAAACAAAAAATTGTAACTATGTCATTTTTATTCAAAATAACTTCTGTTAGCTTCAATATATTTCTCAGACGCCCTACAAGATTTTTTTTTTTAATCTCTTTTTAATCAATAAACTCGAGAAATGAGAACTTCGTTTTCATTTTGGAATATACGCATTTTTTTAAATGCGTCAAACGCTCTGAAAAAATTATAGTCAGTTGCAGACAAGTTAGGAGAATATGGTATAACTTTAAATTTTCAGATCATGTAATTATTTTTAAAAAATAGAACAAAGAAAAGCATTTTTTTTACTATAAATTTAAATTTATAAAAATTATTTCTATCACGTATTTGCAAAATTGAATACATATTTTTTTTATATTAATAAAACATTTTTTTCAGAGTTTGATCTTCAACTGCTCTATTAGACAGTAGCTACAAATCTATCAAATATTGCCAAAACTAATCAGTTGAAAATTCTACACACATCCAAGTTCGACAAGTTCTGTTATTTTTGGTTTGGTTTTGTAAATAATTTATAAAAATAAAGTGTTTGTAAACAAACAAAACAATTTCATTTGTTTCAAAGAACTCTTTGAAAGTTTGTTTGATTTTTTTTTAAATATGACTGTTGGATGAATCAAAAATAAGTTGGTTTTAATTTTTTAAAAATCAACTATAAAAAGTTTTTAAATTTATTTCTATCGATGTCCAATCCTACTATTGGGTGGGAGCATAGAGCATAGAGTGCCTAGAGTGTGGGGAAAATGAATAAAAAACAAACTTTAACGTTAATGATAACTACTCCCTTAGGCTTCAATACATTTCTACTAACGGATGCAAATTTGACCTCGTTTTCATTTAGGAATATTTTGTTTTTTATGAATGCTTCAAGAGCTGGTAAATGGTACAAATGGTAGTCAGTTTGAGACTAATCAGATGAATAAGATGAATGTGACAGAACTTCAATTTTCTGACCTCTTAATTTCCTTAAAGTTGACTTTACAAACATTATATATATATATATATATATATATATATATATATATATATACATATATATATATATATATCTTACATATTATTTAATTTTTTTCGTCGAAAACCTAAAGGAGCAAAAGTCGATGATTGTTAATTAA
The DNA here is from genome assembly GCA_948150685.1 of Rhaphigaster nebulosa. Taxonomy (NCBI): domain Eukaryota; kingdom Metazoa; phylum Arthropoda; class Insecta; order Hemiptera; family Pentatomidae; genus Rhaphigaster; species Rhaphigaster nebulosa. The sequence continues at coordinate 190,555,202 of OX411306.1, forward strand.
ACGTCGAGTGTTATAAAATATCGGCTAAAAACCATCGAAGGTTTTAATGAAAAACATGGATGTCTGTTTGCCTAAGGGGGCCCGAGGCAACGCCCATCTCTCAACGGTCGTCTTTTGTTCGACAGATCGCAGGGATAATGACAAAAATCTTTTGTTTTCTGCAACAAATGATAATAACATCAACAATAGGAAACAATTCCGGCTTTATTATAAAGTCTATAACAAAGCACAGAGCAAATTACTACACAATTACCCTTAATTCTTTCAAAAAAATTATTCTTTTAAAAACAACACACCTGTTTTGGGAACGTTTAGAATATTAATGTCACTATTAACTTTAACGTTAGTAACACAGCGACATTTTTCAAGGAGATTGTATTTTTGTATTACTGAATTTTCGAATCATACCAATATTTTTTAGTATTTTGTAAGTGAATCGTGCAGTGAATTCTTAACTAAATTCTTAATTCAAAATCTTTCTCACGATCTCATTCTACAAACAATATTTTTTCTACAAATCAATATGATATTATCATTAATATAACATGTTATCATATAACTTCATACTAGTTCTCTCTTTTTTTTTTCGTCTTTTTACTCTAGAAAATATATTTCTACTTTTTGGACAAACTTTTAAATTGGCAAAATCGTCTCTATAAATTACTTCAACGTTAAAACTCTTTATTTAAATAATTTCTAAGGAACAGTCTGAAAATGATTACTTTGCCAATAAATCAATAAGCATTTCTATTGCTACTATTTATTTATTTTTTTCTATCACAGAAAACATACTCATGACCTCAAACGATAAACTCGTAAGGATATTTTTCACATAACTTACAAAAATCAAATGTCCCATCATTTTTGTCTTCCTCTATTAACGCAATAGGAATTTTTTGAAAACAATTACTGATGTAAAAAGTAAAAACAGTAAAATGGATCTATGTTTTCAAAAAAGTATCGAACAAAGTTTCAAAAAAGTAAGTCCAAGGTATTGGAGGTGAATCAGTGCTCTGTGTTGATTAGAACCGGAGACTGACACAATACAGGTTTCTGCAAGTTTTTTATGTAAAAAATATAGAATATTCAAACAAATACTGCATATATACTGTGTATATACTAAATAACGCATCTGAACTGAATACTTGTTTTTAATCTTAATGTGGTTTTGGTAGTAAATAAAAAGTGCAGGGGATGCATTTTGTAAAAAAACACCCGCAAATTTACCTGTATCAACACCAACAGGATCCAAGTTGATCGGCAACAGTCAGCTGTTGCTAGGCTACTTACTAGTACCCCTCTAGTAGACATGTTTGGGACTGTCTACTGTCTGTTGAGAACTTGATCGACTGACAGTAAGACAGGGGATTGACGCGCTTTGCTGGAGAATTATATACGTGCATATTGGAATTATATATGTAGTTGAGCATTTCTTTTAGAAACTACAACCAATTCTAAATACAAAGTAATAGAATTAAAATTATAGAAATATTATATTAACTATTTCTTATATTAACTATAAGTATATATTAACTATAAGTATTAACTATAATTTAACTAAAATATTATATTAACGTTAAAATATTAACTAAATAATTAAAATGATAGAAGTATTTATAAGAAACTCATTTTTCAGACGAAGTCATTAGGGAGACAAGTAGGGGACTGACGTTTTTTGTTTATTATTTTTTTTAAACATATATTTAGGTAAATTATGGTGTTTTGATCGATAACATTAGTAGTTTACATAATAAAAACTTACATGCAAGACAGAGGAAAAAAAAAAAAACGATCTAAAAGGCAGTTAGGAGGTTATCAAGTGAGGACATCAATATTTGTTAGTAAGAGATATTAATAACATTTTATAGTTACTTCAGAAGGATTGTGTCAAACTATTATAAGTTTTGTTTATTTGAAATGATTAGAACAAAATAAATGAATAGAACAACAGGCATAAAAAAAAACAAGGTAGGAGAACTTTTTGTTTTATGGTTTTAGTTAAGAAACTTACAACTGAAATAATATACTTAGAACCATTAATGTTCAATTTAGGATATAATATACTTTATCATTGGAATAATGTCATGAAGATAGAGGCAATCTAATGATACCTCTCCGTAGAAAATTATTCTGCAAAAGGTAAGAAATTATACATATTAAATCTTTCAGTAGTATTTATTAGTGTTTTTCAATATTTATATACTTGGAAAAATATGAGTAGATAAAACAAATAATGTTTAAAATTAACAAATGGATAGGCAGCAAGACGAACCTAGGTATTTTTGGATTGATAATGATTTTTTTTTTTTAAATAAAGTCAATATAGGAGGGATTCGATAGGGATGAGTATAGGGAAAAATTAATGAAAACAAAGGTACTAGTGGGTGTCAAAGGGGTGAGAAAGGGGAGAATATGGAGCGAAGAAGAAAGAAGAATGCAGTCTGAAAGAATGAAGAAGAGGTGGGAAGAGAGGAGGAGAGGGGAGTGTGTGAGGAAAGTTAGGAAGAAATGATATTCGCGTGGTCTGTAAGGCCGTTTGGTGTCAAAAAAAAAAATCAATAATAATATACTAGATTGCTAATACACTAGATTTTTTAAAAATTATAAATAGGAATACGTCGAAAAGAAAAATCGAAACCCTTTGATACAGGGCAAAAAATAAAAAAATAAAGAATACTGATTTTGAAATCTCTATCAGTAACATCCTAGCCGAAAATAAAAATAGTAAATTAACTAGTAAAGATATTCTGGTGTCAAGAGGTACAAAGACGTCCTAGAATAATTCATTACACGTCTTTAGAGCATGCTTATACATAGTTTAAATCTGAAGAGGAACAAGAATTCTCAATTCTTAAAAGAAATAGGAATTCAGAGAAGTCTGTTACTTTAAAGACAACATATTGGGGATAAGGGTTTTAGGATTGATTACCATCGCTGCAGCAGTCCAGGAGATAGAGAAAATATATTAGTTTTTTAAAAACATATTGCCAATGGACTTTCTCAACGCGACAATTAGAAGAAAAACAGTAGAAAGAAAATGTATATATTTAAGATTAAATCGGTATGTGGAGGTTCAGATGTATGTGAGGTTTGATTATATACCTTAAAATATACCGCTTAAACTACTTCTGAAATATAATTGAATACAACTTTTAAAAATATATAACTGCAATCTATATCACACATTCGGGCACAAGAATTTTGAAATGTGTTCGCGATTAAGTTCGACAATTCTTAGACATATTAATTTAAACCCTCGATAAATAGCAAAACAAAATTGCCTTCTAAAGTGTTTGAATATAATATAGATTTAAAGCAATCTCTAATAAAATACTCAAAATATTTTTTAAAAGGGCAAATAAAAAGTAAATAAAAAATAAAAAATGCTTAAAGTGTAATACTACAGATTTGATTAAATTTGTAATGTAAAAATCATTGTGCTATACAGTTATGATATGTGTAGCGGGAAATCACAATACTTGTGTACGTGTATGATGATACACATTAAACAAATGAAGACGGTGCAAAATCCAACCAAACTCGATCTATTCTTAATTTTAGGCTTTAGATACTAGTAGAATTATGACACAATTTACCTTAAGGAGCATGCATAATAACAAATAAAAATAATTTCGAACTTGGGCCTTATTTTGGCAACTCACCTCACTTTGCCAGTAGCAAAGCTAAAGTACCAGAGCCGCGGCTGTAAGATTCCCCGAACTCTGAATGTTTCCTTCATAGCCTATAATTAAAAAGAGCACGTTTTAATGATTCCCTCGTTGGTAATAACCCTGACTCTTTTAATTAGTGCCCGACACAACTCCTTACAGCGTTTTTATTACTTTTAGCCGACTCCGACCAGGAAGAATTCAGGGCAGATTTGGCAGTGTTTATGAGAACATTCAATTTTTCATTATATCTTTCTTTTTTTTAATGATTTAAAACGAAAGCGTTTAAGCTATTTTAGGAAGTAATTTTTCCTCTAAGTTAAAAATATTAATAATTTAAAATTATTAAATAAATTTAAAAAAATTAATATTGCATTTAATTTAAGTTATTGAATTTAAAAATAATTAAATGAAATTTTATAAATAAAGTAATAGAGCGAAAATAAATTCTGACAGTGATTATAAATAACCGGTATTTTTCGGAGATTTGTCCAAATGAATAAAATATAATTTTTCATTATGTTCCATTATATTTATTTTTATTACTGATTGTTATTATTTCGCCAACATTTTAAATTATAAACAGCCAGAATTCTTAAGGGATCAATTAAATGATTATTGCCGCTATATTATTAAAAATATAAAACACACACACACTTGTTTGTAATTGCCATAAAAATATAAATATATAACTAAAAATATTTCAATTTATAAATAAAACCATGAAAAAGTAATTAATAATTATTTTTATTTTATTTGAATTCCTGTTATGTCTTTATTTGAAAAATCTGGTGTGGTGCGCGCATCACACAACTTTCCCTTACCATCCTATAATAATATTTTGAACATAATTTTAAAGAGTTCACATAAACACTACTTGAAATAAACACAGCAGCATTAACTTCTTCACGTTTTCTCTCCCAAAAATACAATAAAATAGTTTTTTAAACAATTTCAGTGCAACAATGCTGTACACTATATATTTTAGGTTAGCCAAGCTAAAAATATATTTTAAATGTTGCGCTTTCGTTTCCATGAAATTCCATGAAACATTTTGTTTCCATTAGATAATATAAAAGTAGAGGTATAGTTTATAGCATAATTTTCGTTATTATTTATTTATTTTTCGTTGAGTATATTTAAATTCTATGGCAATGCATTGGTTTCATGAATGAATGTATGTTTCTACGTTGTTTTTCACAATAAATATTGCTCAGGAATTGGCATAATTGATTTATTTTACTTTATTTTTTTTTTATTTATTTAATAGCAATTGTTAGGAAAAGAGTCTATATAATCTCTCTTATCGATTTTCTATTAATTATTTTTAATATACATATATTGTTGTGGCTAATTCTCTTAGGAGGGCATTTCACTAATTGATAAATCAATAAAACAAAATAAAGAAGTTTCCCAGCAATCTTAGATAAACAGATAAATAAATGGATAAATTAATGTTATCTGCAGTGCATTATATACTATAAAAGTGGTTCCACTGCCGTCAGTTTATCTACTAATAATATAAATATTATAATTCTAACTTTATAATAAGAAAAAAAAATAGTAAATTGTTCAAATTTAATGAAAGTATTAACTGTTATTAATGAAAATGAAATAGATAAATTTATTCAATTTTTCTATAAAGCTATATATAAGCATTTATTTATTTATTGTAAAAAAAAAAATACAATTGCTAATAATCACAACATTTAATTCTTCTGATTCTTTTTTTAATTTCTTTTTTACCTCCCACGAAAGCCATTTTAAACTGAGAAAGAAATCCAAAGTGAAATAAAATGCATAGGAATCCTCAGGAACATTTTAATTACACGAAGAGCAATTATTTCTTTAATTTAGTCAAGGGTTGAAGTTGAAATTAAACAGCCTTCCCCTTACTTTAAAAAAAAAAAGATTGAATGAGTGAAATATACATCCCACTTGAAATACGAATATATCTCATTATAATTTGATACGCAATACAATTAAACGGCTTTCTCAATGGGTTAACGTTTGAAGAAGATAAATAATGAATACATTAGATAGCTCGTGGCTATACTTTGAATATCAGGATAGTTTTACTTGTCTCAAGGTTTTCCAATTACTTTTGACTGAAAATTGCATGTCTTAGCTCATTATTATTTATGTTTTGTAGTCTATCAACTTTAGATAAAGCTAATTACTAGTCTTAAAACTTTCAGAACATAATCTAGAAATAACAACTACAGGACCGATTGGATCGGGCTCAAAAATAAAGACTGTAATGAAATAGCCCTTTTCGATTGCAAGCCTCATTTCCCAATCTAGAAATCTCAGAATCCTCAGTAAATATTTCCGTCAATATTATTCCGCTAGACTATGACTTTCTAAATATCCAAACAGGTTTGGAATAAAAGGGTGTGAAACAAAAGTAACAGGAATGGGGAACAGACATACCAAGCCCGTTACTGAAAATAGGGGAAAACCAGTTAGCTAAAAATATAGAGGAAAACAATAGAGCATTAAAAAATATTATACATAAGTGTCTTCAGCGGTTAACGTTCACTCTTAAGGTAGCCAATGGCGATCATTCCAAATGGAACGTTGGAGTTGAGCGACTGTAGTGCTTATTTCAAGGGCACTACCGGTAGTGATTCATGATCACGTAATAATACGTATTATAATAAGTATAATATTATGCGTATAAAAATAAATATTATAAATAATATTCATAATCTACAATAATTTCTATGATTCCACAAATATGCAGATTAATATAAATTTTGAGAATTAATGGGATATAAATAGTGACTCTACAATAGCAAGAGCATTAATGATTTAATCTCTACCTCTTCGAAAAATGGTGGAAATTTTAGAATTTATAATTAGAAATTATAAACCAACCGCATCATTCCAAAAATCCAAACGGGGTTCACACTCACGGTCGATCCACGTTCCATTTGTTGTTGAGTTATCGTCAGTGGTCCCTTTTAGGGAGAAAATTGCAACATAAAGGTAAAGATAGAATTAATATGTAACGTGAAAAAGTTGAAAATAATAAAAATAAATATTCTACAAACTGCGATTACAGGAGTTAAATTTTTATATAAAAAGTTTAAAATTCAAAACTGTTGCCGCAGAATGGTCCATCTGAATAGCTAATCATCCAGATATAATAAAACTTTTATTTCATCACAAAATAAGTAAATATTCATTGGGAGTAATTGAATTAAAATAAAGTTTTAAAGCTTATAACGAAGTAGGCAACAACCAAATATGACAGCAAAATAGAATAAAATTTATTATTTATCAATTTATAGATAGGAGATTCTACTGCTAACTTCAAAAATAGTTTAAATAAATAATTTCTGGGAACAATGAACATAAATAGGTTATATCATATATTATATCATCAAATCATTCTTTAAACAATTTTCAGATATGATAATTTGTAAACGAAATGGCCATGCATAATGAATTCGAGCGCAATGCACAGGATTACGACTGAGTAACAAATTAGAGCTCTCCGCCAGTACATTTCTTGTAAAATTCAGGAGTTTTTTTTTTTTCGGCGCATTATCTATTTTGCAACATTTATATTTCAAATTCATCCTACCCAATAACATTTTTATAAAAAAAATTACAAAATTTGTGATTCAACAGGCTCTATTGGTCCTCCAATATTGGATTTTATAAATAGGACATAAACTTTAGTCACAGAGACTACAAAAAAAACCTAATTTTACATAATATATTAAATCTATCTTTCCAATTGACGTACGCATGATGATATAGAAGGACCAATCTAATTAGGGATTGATAAATTATTTGCCACTTCTATAAATTTGTTTTTATTTAAAACTAGTTTCAAATGTTATACATTTACCATCTCTTCTAAAAACACACAAAAATTAAAAAAATCAGCAATTGAAAATACAATTTGGTATTATTATACTTATGAAATTATATGTCGTAAAAATACATATATTTATACATATTAAATTAAACAGTCTCAAATTAAATATACATGAAGCAATTGAAATAATAAAATCCTTCAAATCAAAATCAGATTTTTTTTTAAATGACCAAATAGATATCTCTAATAGTCCAATCTTAAATTTATTCCCATCGATAACAGAAAAAATTAATTACTCACCGGAATTACCGAGGAAATCCCGATCCTTTCCCCTAAACCGTACCATGCACCTACCAACACATCACCTTTCTTACATTACAGTAATTTCCATTACTAGTTCAGTGCGAAAACAAACCAATCTAGCCTATTCTGTTCGATATAATCTACTTAAACCTTGGTGAGTACCAACATGTATTTGATCTATCATCTTAATTAAATTCACAATTCATAAATGTTTTATAATACTAATTTATATTACATTTAATTTAACAATTGCAATTGTATGTATTTTTACGGCATTTAATTTAATATGTACAATAATATTAAACTGTATTTTAAATTGCTGATTTTTGAATTTTTGGGTGTTTTTAGATCTGAAGATGAATGTATAACATTTATAAAATAGTTTTTAATGAAAACAAATTTATAGAAGTGTCAAATAATTTATCAATCCCTAATTAAATCTATCTTTTGCCTTATAGATATGGGTCTGAGTACAAAAACTAAAAAAATTACACATATGAAAACGTAAAAAAAAAAAAATCTAAATAGGTATAAAAAATACGAAAGATTTAGAAAGGACCAATTACCAGCGTTTATCACATATCTCGGAGTTATTTGGACAGGGAACAGTATGTTTGAAATAGAAGAAAAACCATGTATATCTGGGTAAACAAAAAAAAATGTGCCTAGTGAGGCAAGTTTTCCCCCACTAATCTGTAACTGGCTTGTCACACTTGTCATAGGCAGTGGTTTTTATCTCAATAGATGCAGGTAATAACAATAGCAATAAAAGAGGTAGAATGGCTATCACAGGAGGAAGCGAAGGAATTTCAGGAATGGAAGCTTGGGCAATCGAGAGGGGTTGGAACCAAGACTGTGGGCGAATCGGTAACATTTCTATTATCTCCCCAACTATAATGCAGCAAACAAATATTGCTTCGTTGTTCGAAAAAACACTGGGTACCATTATTATTATTAGAAAAAATCTTTGAGGTTAATAAAACAAGCCAGCAAAATTTGGGCTGTGAAATGTTTTTTAAACTTTTGATAATTGATTCCTGTGTATTTTTAGCACTGAATCCGCAAATGACCTTCATTTTTTCACATCGCATCAGGATTTTTCGCAAATCTGGAAATAAATATATCGAAAATATGGAGAAAATCCTTTTCTTTGTACCTAAAGCAGGAATATGAGGTGCCAGTTGCTAGCGGGTTCTTCTCTTTAAGCCTTGAACCAAGCTCTTCTGAATTTTCTCGTCAGATATAATTCTCAAACCAAATCGCCTAGCTCAGACTGTGAAAAAAGCTATAAGATTTCATAGAATATGCCAAAAAATGAATAATTATATGAGGCAAACGTTTTAAAACAATGATGATGTCAAATTTTGAAATTTGAGACTTGCGAAAAATCCTGACGTGGTGGAAGAAAATGAAGGCCATTTTCGGATTCAGTGCTAAAAAATACATAAGAATTAGTTACCAAAAATTAAAAAACTCAACCATCATGAACAGAATTGATACTGATTAAATCAAAATTTTAATATAGAAGTTTTTATTAGGTAAATATAACGATAATTTTGGGTTTGATATACTAAACACATTGATTAAGACGGAAATTGATATAACAGACAATTTATTCGAAGTCAAATGATATATAACTTAAATTTAACAGGGCAACACAATTAGGAAAACATTGGATTATATAATATTTTTTTCCAACTTTTTTTTTCTTCTTTAAGACAAATGGCTACAAAAATAGAAGAAATCTTCCAAGATGATGAAGAAAAGAAAACTCCTCAGTACAACTTTCGGCGCCAATAGAAGATAGTTAGTTGTTTTCAATGAGCTCCCAATGGCGTTGTGGAGACGCATTGAATAATTGCAGTCACGTAGTTATGCTAAAGAAGTTGAACTAGTAAATAAGCTAGACCCGAGCATTGAGCTCTCAATCTTATATATATATATATATATATATATATATATATATATATATATATATATATATATATATATATATATAGGTACTCACACATAATGTATCGATTTTCTCTTTTGACTCATGCTCCCACGACATTGGAGAAACTTCATCGAGTCTTGATTGGCACTTAAACATTCCTAAGAGTGAATTAAGACTTTTGTTTTTGAGTCTTCAAAAATTAATATTTTGCTCAATTCGAGTTGAACTCTTGTTTAAGACAAAAGCTATATTTACACTTCTATCATTAAAAAGAAAAAAACTAATTTTCCAAAAGGTGAAAACTAAACAGCAGCTCTAATAAAGACAGTAGGTCGTGATGTTGATGAGCTCCAGGGATATTAATATAGGTAAGACAGAGCATTAGTTGGGTCTCATTAAGGCAGGGGTACAAAGGAGCCCTTGGGAGTGTGGCCATTGTCCAAGGGGCCCTCTGTCGTATATTTCACGGCTCTAGGCAAAGTTCTACTTTCATTACCTGCTCCTCGTCGCGTCTGTCATATCGTACTCCGGTATTACAAAAGAAGTTTTTCAGGGCATTACAAGTTTATTTGCCTAAACTAGTAAGGCAAAAAAAAACAACAATCGAGATCCGCCAGGCAATATACACGTAGAATATAAATCAGATAATTTAACAAACCTACATACAAATTTGAACTTTGTGTTATCTTAACCAGAAAAAAGTTTTAAATTTACATCTTGGGTGCTGATACCACATGATTATAAAGATTATTTCAAATGACAATGTACTTAGCAACCCTCTCTAAAGGTATTTTTTACATAAGTTGCAATATTTTTGCACCAGCAGATTTACTATAAACATATAAATACTTTAACAACTTTCAAAAATCTTATATGTACGTATTGATTATGTAAACACGGGAGATAAGCAAAAAGTACTCTGAGCATCGATTATTTTACTTAAATAATCACTATCCGGGATTAGTTATCAATAGGAATGGAAAGGATAGCGAAGACTGGCCTATTCCTTCCATTCTCAGTCTTATCTAATCCCAGCTAGTGAGAGCATTCTAGTAAAATACTTGGTACTCGTTACTCAAGAATACTTTTTGCCCATCTGTAATAAACACCATTCAATGGCCAAAGCACGTTTAGATTGCCTAAACATATTTTTTTAAAAAGTATAAACCTAAAAATATCAGTACTTTGCTTGTCCCTCTAGTGACTTCACCTGAAAGGCGGGTTTACTATAAATTAACAGAACATATTAACTTAATTATTACATTGTATTCAGAATTGATTGTAGTTCCATGCATAATTCAAACATGCCTGGTGATTTGAGCAAATAGCGTGCCTCCAGTAAAGAAGTGCCAGTCCTCTGTCGTCCTATATTAATGGTCTAGTTCTCAATAAACAGCAAGACGGACGCAACAACATCGTCTAGGAGAAGGGGGAGACTAGTAGCATAGCGACCGCTGAAAATTTCCGTTTAACTTGTATTCTGTTGGTGCTGAAGTTTTATGAGGAAAGACAGCGGGTGTTTTTTTTTACTGTATCAGTCATGTGCAATTGTTGGTTCATCACCGAAAAAACATTAAGATTCCATATAAATGTATTCAATTCAGATATGTTATTTAGTATATAGAAAAGGAGTTGTTTGATTTTTATTATTTTTTTGCATCGTAAACCATAATAAAATATTTCATTTCATCAGTCCTCTATCCTCCGTCAGACCCCTGTACATCAGCTCTCGGTGCTTATCAACACAGGAGACAACGATGGTGGAACGCCATCGTAAGAAGATTGATATTTCGGACTTGCGAGGGATCATGGCTTAATTAAGCGACATGTTCAGCTATGTAATGATCCCGTCAAAAGGGGCAAGAAAGAAGTCATAGAGGAAATTTTTGGAATATTTGCTTTTTATGCTATTCGGGGCGCTTATTACGAATTTCAACTTTGCAAACTCAATTTTTCCCCAGAAATATTTGTTTAAAAACTCAAAAAAAAACTTCGTTTTTTTTTTCCATATAATCAATCCTACAAGGTTTAACAGCCCCGTCATTCCATCAGCATGGGTGTAGATAAGTATCTCCAGAGAGCACCTGGGCTCCCTCAGGCACCTGTCTGACCCCACTAGAAAACTTCTGAAAAGAAATACTAAGAAAATAAAGGCAGAAAGCATTTGGTTAGCCACGCCTATGGTATCCACCTCAAAGCATATTGGCATAGGTAGGTATGTATCTTCGGGAGAGAGAAGGAGAACTCCCCTCTCGGACCTCCCTAGGGACCAATCGAGCCCCCTTCCTCATAGAAAATTTAGTTGGCTACGCCAATGATCGACCACCAGTCACCTGCGTACAAGGGTTAAAAAAAAAATGCGATTAAGAAAAAAAATTACATAACGATTTCTAATGGTACCACTTTTTGTATAAATAATGCTTATAGTTATATAAAAAAAAGAAAAAGTTTTGTCGCGTTGAAAATGGAAAACGAAAATTGGCAGGACATGTGATCATTGCAAGTTATGTGAAAAATACACATAACTGAAAATATCACAATACAAAAACAAAAGTCAAAATAAATTATAAATAAAATAATAATATAGAAAAAAAAGTAGAGTATTTAATAACTGATAGAAAATTAATAACAAGAATGAATTTTACATGTGAAATAATTTCATCCTTAAAACAGTTTAGAAGCAAGCACGACTTCTTCGAAAAAAAGGACGCACTTGAGAAACAACCAATTATAATTTTAGTAATTATTTGAACTTTTCTAAATTTCGGAGTCTGAATCGACCATTCACTGACGTCATACGAGTTGAAAAGGTCACAAGGTCAGCAAACACTTTAAATCATAAATCAGTTACTAAGATCCACCTAAGTTCACTATTTAAAATGGACCTGCTGATTCAGTATTTGATAGCATATAAATTTTAAGAAATTATAATAAGTTTCATTACATTTTTCGTTGTTTTGTATTTCGTTTTAAACATCGAAACTCAACTATCAAATACTTATAGACAATATGCAAATTTAAATTTTTTACAGGTGTAAATAATATTTCTAAGTTAAAAAAAAATTATTTATTTTATTAAAGAAAATTATTTAAAAAACATTATTAATTATCTAATTAATAATCCGTAAAAATAAAATAAAACGTAGCCTTCAAACAATTAAATTTTCCAATATTTAAAATCATCTCTTTTATTTATAAATCCGCATCAATCAGTTACAATTATTAACAATCAGCAGATTGGGTTGGCATAATAATTAAATGAGGAAGAGGAAAGGTAAAAACAAAAACGAACCCACTTTCATGGCTTTAATTTGCTTACACAATTAAAATCATTGTAATAAAATCAATTTCGAGGAACATAAAATTGTCAATTAAACATAAGCTACGAGTGCCAGAACAAGGAAACGCATAAAGGAATTCACAAGAGTAATGATATTGAAACAATATTCATAGTACAGCATTAATGCTTTCAACTTAATGGTCAAACATTAATTCTTTTTGAAATTTAATTTGTATGAAAGGTAGAATTGGACTGTATAAAAAAAGACTGTTTAAAGCAATCAGAGGAAATTATCAGTGTGAATTGACACGCAGGACCCCTCTTTATGGGTTGTTGTACAGGTTTTTTATATCTAATTTTACGAAAAATAAGTCAGGAAGATTTCATGCAAACATGGGAGCTTTATGGATTTATTAGGTTAATAACAATATATATTTTTTTTTTAAATAAATAATTACACTCTTACATATTTATTTCTTGTATTTCAAAATAATAAAGAAATATGTAATGAGTTCAATATATAAATAAATAACTCTTACTTTATATAAGATGAGAACAGAACATTGAGAGCCTAGTACATACCTGAAACAAAATAGAACTAAAATTAGAACTTATTTTGAAAATAAAAATTATGAATAAAATAAATTCACACATCCTATTTTTATACTTATAATTATAGTTAAAATGATTTCCTAATGAATGAAAATTATATTATTCTATCGTCAAAGCTCCTTATGAACATTTGAGAAGTCCCCTGCAAGAAGAGCGAATCCGGCAAGTCATAAAACTCATATATATATATATATATATATATATATATATATATATATATATATAATTTTTTTTTTCGGTTGGCGCTATAGACTATGGAGATCTTTGGCCGCGCGATGTGATATTCTTACAGACATGTATTGCTTGCGGGAGAACAGACAGTCTGGAGGGGGTCACCCAACCTCACGTTGCTACGAACCATAGTTTCCATGGTGTAGCGGCAGGCTATCCATAGCTGCACAACCGGTCTATTTGGGGCCAATTCGGCAATGTCCTTCCCACCGACACAGTCGGGTTCAAGGACAGTGACAAACCAGTCAAGATCCACGGATTATAGCTGTTCGGAGTCAGCAGGCGCACGAGGACTTATATTTCTTTCCCCGAAGCAGACCGTCCATGAACCAAACCTCGGGGCGGCTGTTTTACGTCCTGGAAAACCACACCGCGATTCGCAATTTAGGTACCAGTGGTAGGGTCATCACTCATACGCCCGATATTTACATATTCTAGACAACAATCAATATTTCGCTATTCATGATTTGTGTGTATATATAAAGATAAAATGAACACAATTGAAAGTTTGATAAAAACTATAGTATGTATAAATGCAGTATCAACAAATCGAATTAATTAAAGTTCAAAATATAATTAGCTACGGCCAAAAAAAACATTGTTTTTTTAATCGGGAGGTTCTGCAACGCAATTTTCGATAGAAAAATAATAACATGGCTACAACGTTCAATGCGGTTTACCTTTGCTAATAATGGTCCGATTTCAATGATTTTTTTGTTTTGTATGGAATTTAATTCTCTTTCGAATGATCATCATCGTATAATCAGTGAAAAATTGATACTTTTTGCGTTAAGAGCAAATAAAATATTCTTTCCGTCATAAGTTTTTTCTTCTTTTTCTCAGGCATATAGTTTATATCTATATATCACTTTTAATCTAACTATCTATATAGTTAAACAGATTTAAGGAGAAGCGTTTAAGCAAGTTTCATTAAAAGTGATTTTTCAATTTTTGGGCAGCCGCCATATCCATATAGGTAGACTTTATTATTGCAAAACCATTTAGGGACCATGAAGATAATATAATCAAAATTTAGTAGACATTGGTTCTGTAGTTTTCGCGGTTAGTGCTTACAAACGAAAAACTAGCATTCCTTTTATAGTGCATAATAAATATTAATTTATAATTATATTTTATAGTAAAATACTTCCTTGTAAGGGAGAAATGCAAATCTTTTATCAGGTTCTAATCTGCACCATTATTTTTTTTTTTTTTCACAGTCATCATTATTATTAGCAAAAACGGCTCAGAATTACTTTTTTTTTTTTATCTTCTCAAGGACTTTTATAAAGTCGTATCGATGAAGAATCCAATTAAATTGGAAAATATTCCTACTGAGTCGAAAAATTTTTCATTGATAGAGCTGGACCATAGATGCTCATTTAAAATCCTCTTTACCTTTTAACGATGCTAGATCCCCACCTGCAACAAGGATATCTTCTACTTTTATCAGATCGGGGGTAGAAAGGAGGGATGAAAGTTGAGGCAGAGTTGCTTCAGAGACTGCGATGTCACGTACGAGCTGATCACTGTTGTTCTCATTATAACTTGGCACAAGCAGAACCTTACAGTGGAGAATAGTAACTAGTCGAGGCTCCAACAGAATGAGGTACTATGCATATTAGGGCTATAAGAAATATATATATATATATATATATATATATATATATATATATATATATATATATATATATATATATATATAATGACTGGTCAGGGATCATTCAAAGTAGAAAAAAAATAAACTTTTTTTTTGTTTACAATCATACATACCAACATTTCGGACGTCGCCTTTTAAGCCAACTTTACGGCTAAAATATTCATACCGGGAGTAAAATAAATCTTTGATACAATAATAATTTTGTTAAACATGTCTGATTATGAATGATAATAAAATCAATATTAAGTTTCTGAGCCGCAGTAACCAACTCATAATGCTCAAGCAATGAAAATGAACAGTAAGCTTTGGCCAAACGTTCCACACTGGTCCAAAAGCTAGGAAAACATGGCCAAAAGTTTTGATCATTTCGGAAACATATATAACTAATCTTTTCGGCTTTGAATATAACTAAAAGATAGGTCAACAATTTTTTTTTAAATTAAAAGAAAATATTTAATAGTTGGGAGTAAGGTAAAATAAGTAAACGGTGGAATATATGTTCCATAGTTTTCGCTCAGGGCATTTTTCTAGATTAACCTTGTACGTATTTTTTTTAAACCCCCTTCTGATAATTAAACAAAAGTTATTATCTTTAATCACGCTAGCTTCCACATTTTTCCCTTCTTTACTTATATATACATTTGCATAGCAAAATTCCAAAACACAAACTGCTCTTTCTTTTTGAACGTTTACAAGCATCACAAAAATCATCCTTAGATCATTCGCGCGCTGTTAGTCGAAAACTGTTTTTTGCCCTAGACACTTACTATTTTATTGGAAAAACTTTTTTGAAACTCAATATGCTTTTTGTTATCGACGTTTTATGTCACAAATTAAAGAACATAATGATATGGATTGACGAGGAGTAAGGCCATTTCTCCCCCTTCCTATAATGTTATTGATAACATTTTCCTATTTAACGTAATTGATAACATTTTCATATTTAGCGGTGATAAAATTTTCCTATTTAGCGTTGAAATTCGATTTTAATGACCTCGAAAATTTCTCTTATTGGTTGCTAAATAAAGTGTGGTTGAAAACTTTATCAAATGAAATATGCAGAAGAAATCTTTTAGTTATATTAGTTGATTTAAAAAAAAAAAAATGTGATATAAATATATAAACAAAATTAATAAAAGAAAAAATTGCAAATTGTTGCTGCTAATTTTTTGTCTGAGAATTAAGGATTCTTGAAAGTATTGATGATAAATTGAGTCCACGAATGCACAAGATCAAGGAGTAATAAATAAATTTACTTAATTGTTAAAATAATAATACAAATAACTTATCTCTCATAAGGTTATATAAATATCGGAGTAGTTAAAAAGTTATTTATTATTACAATAAAAGAGCAACCGTATTTTAACCCGTATATTTCAAACATATTAAGTTTAAATGGTTTCTTCTAATATGTGATGTTTAGAATAGAAAAGAAAAAATACTTTATTCTGGGACAAAGTCCCTTGAAAATAACAAACATGAACAAACAAATAATGATTACTTCTGGCCATGAAACATATTACCACTAATAATTGTGTGATTCCTTCCCTACTAAAAAAAACATTAAATTAATAAAATTCATTTTTCGACGATTGGCCACGTTTTCCTACATTCTGGATCACTGTGCGTTGGCTGGTATAACAGAGAACACAACTTGTTTATTTTACATTTAGTCTAAAATATATTTTGTAGGAGATTGATCCCCTTAATTGTCATCACAATGAACCATCGACCGTTTTTTTTCCCCCTTCACATTCCTTTTATTGTGTACATAGTAAATATATACATAAATAGTTCTCTGGTGAATCTTTGTTCCTGTTAATAATAGAGAAGAATGATGGACATCTGTTCAACGATATTTGTATGTATATATATATATATATATATATATATATATATATATATATATATATATATATATATATATATATATATATATATATATATATTTACATATATATATTTAATATATATATATATATATATATATATATATATATATATATATATATATATATATATATATATATATATATACAATTAAAATAAATTTCCTTGGGCAGACCATACCACCGGAACGCATTAGCAGGCAATTCCAAGCATGAATGTTGATAATATCAATAATTGTATCCAATATTTTTATATGATATATCGATATTAAAATTTGAGTATTGAAAGCCGATATTTATCAAAGGAAAAAAAAGGAGAAAATATAAAATAAAAAAATTCTACAAGGACGGCGGATTCGACAAAGAAAGAACCATAAAAAGTTGTGCAGTATTCGATTTACAATCTATAGTTGGCTAACAATATCGATATCTTGATGTCTTCATAAAAAATCGTCAATATTTTTGTAAAATTAAAAAAAAAAAGGAAAGAAGTCTAAACGACTTGGATGAATAGGAGATGATATGATTCTTGATATTTAAATCCTGCTGGAAATTAACTTAATAAAAAAAATTATCTTAATTACATCTGCACAGAAATAGCGATATTTGAAAAACAATATTTTAATTATATCGGTTCAGAAATATTGATATTATAAAAATAATATCTGAATTATATCGGCACAGAACTATCGATATGTGGGTCCTATTAAAAAGTTAAAACTATCTAGGTCCGATATATCGAACAACTATTTCGATATAATTCCAAAACTAACGATATATATATATATATATATATATATATATATATATATATATATATATATATACTTCTTTTTTTCCCCGATATTTACATCTCTAATGACAGAAGCCTTGCATGAACGTCGAAAGGTGGGAAGACTAGGATTAAGCCAATTCTACACGATGCTAAGTTTTGTCAGATGTTAGAATAAATGTTTGTCAAACGACTTCGTCTGACAGATCTGACGATAGATATGCTTCGCGATTGATGATGCTTGAGAGAGTGAACAGTTTACTGTTTACTGTTTTAAGCCATGGTAACAAATTTTCACACAGCCTGAAAATCATTGTAAGTTATATAACCAAGTAAAAGTCAATTGTAAAAATCGGCGTTCCTATTTTTAATAACCAAGCTGAAAATCTAACTTTGTGTAATCGTCAAATTAGAATTCAACGGAGAAAATTGGGAGTAGCCTTAGACATTTCAGCTTTACATTGAAGACAAGCGAGATTCAAATAATTACCGTTATACTCGGCTTAGTAATTTTTAATTCAATATTATATTTTAATTATTCTCAATAACATAATCATAGTAAATGAAAGAACGACGTTTAAATATATCAGATTTAGATCCTAAGAACTTAGTTATTAAATAAAGCAATTTAAAGTAGCAGTGTGTCGATTAATGAATCAACAAGTCGAGCGAGAAAAAGGAATTCAAACTCTAATTCCTAACTTCGTTTCATAGAATACCTTATAGCTTCTGTCGCTGACAAACGTTACTGTTACACAGAATACCCACGGGTAGCCTTTATTAAAAAAACGGAATAGGAGGAATTATAATGAATAATAAAATTAACAAGCTAACATAGCCTATTTATATTTCAACACCATTATTCAATTCTTCTCTTTGCATTCTGTATATATTATCAGTTGACATCTCTATATTATTATTACCGTTTGCGAAGTAATAGTGTATACAAAAGAAGAGTGTGAGACACTTCAAATAGGTCGGCGTTTTTATTAGAAAATAAAATGAGTTAATATAATGAGATGATGATATTTATTTCTAAATGAAATATTACCTAAATATTGTTACAAAATGTTGACATTTATTAGAGGAAAAGGGAGCGGAGGAAAAAGAAGAAGTAGCAAAACTAAACTTCTCCTTTGATAATAATCCTACTTCTAGCCCTGGACGTAGCTATTAATTTTTAGTTTGAGAAGTATTCTCCTTCAAACTCGATTTTTCTCTTAACCGGAGAAATTTTTCAATTGTCGGATTTGATTAATTCTCAGGATAATATTCTTACTGGAAGAAGATTAATTGCTACATCAACGGGTACCTATAACCCCAGAGAGGTAGACCAGAGTTAAAAATTACATTTCAACTCAGAAAAACTCACTAATTTTCTATGAGAATGCATTATATTATATTTCTTTTTGTTGTAAAATTTGGGCAATTAAGAAAATATGCAAAGAAAAGGCAAGTCAATAAATTTTTCTACAAATAATATCCTTTTCGCCTAGCGGAATGAAGAGAAAAATCAGAGATGTTCTGTAATAGGGAAATGCTGGAGGTAGTGGAAAAATATTATAAGATTGACCAAGAAACAGCAACAAGTATATTGAAGGCAGAACAAGTTTAATAAAAGATCACTATCAGCATAATTGGATACCGTGAGGTAGAAAAAGATGTTAAGGTACGCATTCACGAATTAACATCTGTTCTGATCCTTGACGAAAGCTGACAGGCATGGATATAATTGATTGGTAAGTTATAGGTGCCGAAATTGAATATTCAAGTATAGCAGCAGAGAAATTGCATTATAAATGAAAGGAAACGGCAGGGATTTAAAGCATCTCCGTTAAAGAAAACTCTGAAAAACAGACAACTGAAGTCATTCGGATATGTTAGTCGCATGAATAGAGAGAATCGAGGAAAGTACTATAAGGTAGACCTGTAAGTAAAATATCATGCGTTCGCCCAACGATTTCTTGTGAAGAATATACCCGGAGGATTGAAGGGAATAGAGGCAAAATCCTCGCTGCACTTTAGCATCTAAGGGACAGGAAAGACTTGTGGTGATGGAGTTCCACTCTTCTCTCAGAATAATGAGGAAGCGAAAGAAGAAGTAAGAAAATATAAATTTTCAATGTATTTATTAAATGTATTTCATAGCATTCGTTTTTTTTTCAATAAACAATTTCATACGAAATAAAGACAAGAAACCCAGTAAATAGAATATAAGGCGAAATTGAAGAATAAAATTCGATATTACAAATGTTATACCGTATACCTGGCTCAATGATTCAACTGGAAAGCAAGAAAAAGGAGATAAGGGTCAATTGGGCTAAGGAAAAAATCTGATCTAATCCGAGGAGGTGAGGACCTAGCTCTCTCAAATTGAAGCCTCCTTCTTTTTTCCTTCACCATCGACCTTCTTAGTGCCATCCGGTGCCACAGTCTTCTATGTCTAATAAACTTCAAGAAAGAAAGAAAGATTTGACATAAGCTCAAGCAGATACAGTTCAAATAAATTATATTTATACCATCACAGCTAGTATTTAATAAAATCAATTAAAAAAAAAATTGGCTAAGACAAAAAAAATTGGGCTACATATGCAAATTTTAATGCCCGCGTAAACGGCCCTTTACTAACCTTCATGAGTAACCCCAGTGAGGTTGATGGTGCAATAGGTTTCAATCATCTTACTTGTTTTATAAAGTAAACTATTGTAAATATAAATGTAATTGTATGGATAAAAATGACTTAATTTCTTATTAACCTTTTTTCTCCTAAAGTGAACATAATAAGAATACAATTCAAATAAATAAAAGTAATGATTGGAACTGAGGAGAGTTGAAGGAATTTAAATCAGGCAGTCTTATAATGATTTGAAACATCAATTAATTTCTATTGAAGAGAATGGCGTAAACATCTCTCTCTCTCTCATATAAAAATGTATTGTAAATGCAATAATTAGTTCTTTTTACACAGTCTTAATATTATATTATATCATCATTATCTCATTGACCAACAATTTCATTGACAATATAAATGTTGGTATATTATTATCAACAATGAACCTATGCAGCAGACCGAGAAAAAAAAATTAATCCCTCTCCCTTCAGTATTTGAGATTTTACGTTTCAAGATGCGTAGAATCCAAAAACGCTGCATATTATAGCACAAAGGTTTATTATTTTCAAATAGATAACCCTCCTATACAAATCACAAAAAAGTGTTGTTTTTTTAAGGCTTAATTTTAACGATTTTAAAATATTTTATATTTTTCCTCTATACAAATACATAGCCGAGATATAGGCAGGCGCTTAAAATGTCTAATATGCTGCCGTTTCGAAGCGAAATATCGATTTCCGAGGATCATCTTTAAGTGTCTTGTGACCGGTTGCAACCTAAAAAAAAATCGGCTTAGTAGTTTCAGAGAAAAGCCGTGAAGAGACGGATTTTTAAAAAAATTCAATTTTTTTTTTTTTGAATTCTACGTATCTCTAAAAGCAAAACCTCAGAAAGACAGTTAAATTACTATATTTTATTTTATTTTTTTAAGGTTTGGCACCAAAGTCACAGGTCCCTTAGGATTTTCCTCGGAGCTCGACATTACCATATACCATTTTGGTTCAAAACGGCGGTCGAGTAGTTTTCATACGCCGCCACCCTCAGCTTTTCTCCGAGACTACGGGACCGATATTTTTTACATAAGGCACCAAAGTTACAGGTAGCCCCAAAATGATCATACGAACTCGACATCATAGAAAATATCCTAATAAATAACTATGTAACTATTTGGAAATAACAAACCATAATGTAATAATTTGAAGCGATCTGGTTTATTATTTTTAGTGATTAATTGATTAATTTAGTTAGTGAAATGGAATAAGAATTGGGTATTTTAATCACTTCAATGTAGCATAAAAATGTTTTATGTCATATCATTGAAAAAAATGCGATATGTACTTTGAAGTAGCTGAGAAATGTTGTTAAATCAGAACTAGCCGACCATCTCCATTTATTCAGTCTTCTATCCTGCTTCTTTTATTTTAATTGATTCTTGGACTATTCAGTAATATATCAAGAATTCCTTCTGCCTCTTATTCAAAATCCTTCGTAGAATCCAGATGTCCTTTATAATGTCACAAACAAAATCATCCATAAGTATCTCAAAGACTTTAGTCAGAATATCAATACTTTGGAGTAATAGGAGTAGGGGTTGTCTATTTCTGCTGATTACAATATTCTAGGAAACGTTTCAAAGGCTACCGACAATTTGTTACTTTCATTTCCTTCTAGAGAAACCCTCGTCTCTTTGTATTCATCGTTCATTGAACTTATCGGCAATATCCGTGGATCTGGAGACAATAATCAGTGTTAAACTTAAGAGACTCCAATAATCAGTGTTTGCACAATATCCTTTATTTCCATACAGGATTTTTCCTGATAAGAATAAGTACTTTATACAACCAAATATTAAAACAACGTTTCTATCTCTTTCGATTTTCTTTTTCTTACCACATTTCATTAAATGGTTTCTGGCATTTGCTGAAAAATTTGGTTTGATTTTAAGTTGGGCAGGTTTCTTATCTCGGTTTCTTACCAGGATTGTCTTTGTAGTATTTACACATGATGTGAAGTCGATGTCCATCAGACTGATGTAAATATAAATATGTATATTTGTAATAAAAAATATCCGGTTTATATTATCAATAAAAAAAAAAGCCCAAATTACACCTTTTTTCATCACCATTGTTTAACCATGTTAATTGTGGGAACAAAAAAGTATTCAATAGTTTGTAACTTTCAATAGCCTCGTTCTTAGAGAATCTAACCTTACCAAGGGTTACACAAAAGCCACACAGCTGTCAATTCACAAAACAAAGTTACTACGTCATGAATCCAACCGGCATTCGCTGACGTCACTCGCTCTAAAGTGGTCGGAACAGCTGACTTCAATTCATTCTATTGCTCTCCACGATGACGGAACGAAACGACCCGATCGCAAAACATTTCTTTAGAGTTTTTTTCATAATGAATTTTACTGAAGTACATATCGCACGCTGGGAAGAATGTTGGTATAAGTCCAAAAATGTGTTTTTCGAGGTATTTATATCCTTGAGTAAAGTTCGAAGAGCTCTTACCCTACCTTGAAGCTGAGGGTAATTTTCGAAGCATAGTGGTTTTTTTGCTCTTTAGTGTTCATTCCTTGAACTATCGTTAGTCCATTACTACCCTCAGCTAGAGCTCTTCGAACTTAACTCAATGGTATAAATACCTCGAAAACACATTTTGGACTTATACCTATATTCTTCCCAGCGCTATCTTATGGTGTCAAAACCAATTAAAACGTCCAGAAAATAAAGGTTTTTATAAATTCCCATTTATTGGGAATATTTCATGGCTAAAGAAATACTCCTGGAAATATTTCCATTTTATAAGTTCCTTACCACTTGGAATATTTCCAGCCCACATCCAATATCTATAAGAACAATTTGGTACAGTACTAAGCAGTCGCGTACGCAGAATTTTTACAGGAAATTTAATAATAATAAGAATTAAGTAATCACTTAATTGACTATAATCACCTAATTGGGCGTAAGTTTTAAGAATAAGAATGAAAATTGGATGAAAAATTATTATTAATAATAAAAAACTTATGTTATATCCCCCTAATCCTTCCCTCCTGCGTACGCCAGTCGTACTAAGAGACGAAAAGCTGATGGAAAATGTCTTTTCTACATTACATCTAGTTTGTAGAGACGAAAAGCTGATGGAAAATGTCTTGTCTACATTACATCTAGTTTGTATCTTGTGTGATAAGGACATCAAAATATCATAATACACAATAAACCAAACCGAATTTATAAATAAGGAATTTCTGGATACTAAAAAATCATAATTTTTTTTATTCGAAACTGTAAAATATGTACTAACATCTGTGAAGTTGACCATCGTTATATTTTATTCATTATAACTAAATCCTTATAATCATATCACTCATTTAAAAAATAATAACACAATTTCAAAAATTGTATAATATATAATTAAGCCTCGAAGTTTTATATATATCTTATAAGCATGCGTTATTTATGCTTCCAAATTATTTTATATATTTTTAATTAACAAAAAAGTTTTCAAATCCCTTGCTTAGAAAGTATGTAACTTTGTTTTATGAGCATAACACTAAGGACATGGGTATATTTGTTAGCCAACAGTGATTAAATTAAATTATAAATTGATAAAATCACAGTAACATATTGCGCTCCGACACAATCTAAGATGACGAAATTAAATAAATTGTAGTATGGAAATGAAGCATAAGATATTTAAATTCAACAACAATTCGGAAAATTTACAACGGTTTTCATTTCCCGTATTTCTTTTTCAGCGCACTGAGTTATTTTTGTTGTTTTTTAATCTTGTCAATTCGATTTTTTAAATTAAAAATAGAAATTCAAAATAAAACAAAAGCGTATGAACAGAGGTCGGAGATGAATACAAATTCCCCATGCCGAAGTGCTTTTTCCTCTGAGCTACGTGGATAAAATATATGGTATAGCGAGGAAAAATGTCGAAGAGGAACGTTTTTAATAAAGACCGCGCCAACTTTTCAAGTCTAAAAATATGTAAAATATTTGTGGAATGAAAAATTTTCTATATTCGCCATATTTCTGGAAGACAACTATTTTAATAGTAAACATTATGTATTGACCAGGGTCAGGACTTTATATTAATAACTTTTTAAATTTTTATTTTGCGTGTCATCAATTAACATCAAGTCTCACCTAGAATATTCTGCGTAGTTTTTAAAGTAAAAAAGAATTGTTGGTGACGTTATTTATTTATTTTTGTATATACAACGCAAAATACGTCCATCGTCATGGACTTCTTGTTGAGAAGTCCAATTGAATTCATCTGAAAAAGTGAAATAAGATATTTCAAAAGTTCAAAGGTTCCGAAGTATTTTAATACCTGAAAATGCTGCCATGTTATTTTCCATAATGAACTTTTGTAATCGATTAAGAAAAAATAAATAAAAAATAATTCCTCCCTCAAAATCGGGAAAAAAATCCTTCCGTGCGCCGTCCGCACTTTTTTTTTCGAGACTACTGAGCCGATTTTTTTTTTTTTTTTTGCATTTGTCAACAAAATCACAGTATGATCCTCGGAACTCGGCATTATCATCAGCCAAAACTAAAGTGTTTTGGAATTATTATACCAAAGGCTATAAAATTAAAAATATTAATTTTAAATCCAATCTCATGAAAATCACCCACCAAATTTCTATAAAAAACAAAACAAAGAAACAGGTTTTACAATGATTTATGCTACTAAACCTTAAGTATTAATGAAAGTAATACATTTTTACTTATCGATTATTTATCGATCAAAAGGTTCTTATTATTTTGTATTCGATCTCAAAAAGAAATTTGAGCTCTATTAAAGTAAAAAAAAAATATATTTCTTACAAAGAAATTTGAATACTTTTGAAAATCTGCCTGAAACTACTGATGTATTCAAAATTATTAAAATCAAGAATAAGATGATCCAAGTGGTGTTCAAAAAAATTAATAAATAATAAAAACTAGGATTATTTAAAGTGTAGTTTCGGCCAACTTTGGTGGCTTTCCTAGGGGCTACAAAGAAAAAGATGCGATACTAAAAATATCTGATGTGAACAACACATGACATCCTCGTACGCCAACTAAACTATAAATCGCTGGCTCAAAAACTAATCCTGAATTTGGTTACTAGTTTCCGAAGATTGCAGTATCTCCAAAACGATACTAGGCGTCTCGACCATCCATCTATTGACACACACACACACACACACTCTTGTTTCTGGAGGTCTCATGATAACTGGAATTTCCAAGAGATTTCTTCGGGTTCCGTGACAACATTTAAACTGTCAATATCACTAGATAAAGCATTGGAAATCGACAGTTTCGACAATTTAAGCGGAAAAAACCCACGTAACTTATATCTTACTCTCCTGCTGCAGACTAGTTCAACTCACAAATGGGATGGAAAACCAATATTTTACAACCAATTTTAACACTTAAAACAAGAAATAAAATTATTTAATTAGAGTGGAAAAAAATTGCGTTTATAGCCTTTATCACCAAAACATATGATCTCTGTAATAAATTTCAATATTCCTTTTGATGTAAGTTTCTTATGACCTTCAAGTAAAGTACCCCTTTCTGATCTTCGATTTCAGCCAAAATCTATTAAATTGCTTATGTTGATATAAGAGTCTAATTTACCAAATTTGAGATGTTTTACATTATATTTTAATATACTTTTTGATGAAAGTCTAATATGACCATCAAGTAAAGTACAACTTCCGGTTTTCCAATGTTTACCAAAATTTATTATGTTGTGTATATTAATAAGTGAGTCTTAAATATCAAATTTGAGAGCTTTGCATAATATTTTAATATAATTTTTGATGAAAATTAGTAATGACCTTCAAGTAAAGTACCACGTCCGGTAATCATGCAGTGACCAAAAAGGGAGGTTCACAACTAGATTATATAATAATAGTAAATACGAAATTTTAACTTTCAACGGCTAATCGTTTTTGAGCTATGCGAGATACGTACGAACGTACGTACAGAGGTCACGACGAAACTAGTCAAAATGGATTCAGGGATGGTCAAATGGATATTTCCGTTGAAAACTGAAAATCGAAAATTTTCGCGATTACAATACTTCCTTTACTGCGTACAAGGAAGTAAAAATGACTAAAAAATGAACATGAAAAATGAGAATGACAAAAATAATAAGAAAGTCGAAAAATAAAAACTCATAACTGATGTAATAAATTGTAAACTGATTAACATTTATAATTATTAAGTAATAATAGATACAGTGTGTAATATAAGATAAATAAAAATATAATGACGAATGAAATATCGTAAAGTATAAAAGAATGACTTTTGACTTGAAAAATATGGGAAAATATAAAGTTGGTAATAAAGAATACAAATGAAAAAAGAATTGTTAGTAATAAAAATGGTAACATATATCAAGAAAATAAATAAGGAAAAATATAAAACATAACAGAAGACAGTTTAACAGCATTGCAAAAATAAGAATAAAAAATACCATTCATCCATTCCATACTTGATTATCAGTACGGTCAAATATTTAATTATCACTTATAATATTTTATTTATACGATTCATTTAGTTTAAATTAACGTTTGATAATTTTAACAGCTTGAAACGCAGCCCTATAGTCTGATAAGAGAGAAAATTAAAAATAAACAAACGCCATTACGTTTATCTGAATGAATATTTGATAACGGGCGAAAAAAAAAAATCAAACAAAAGACAAACTAAATTAATAATGTACTTGAATCAAAAATGGACATCCTTTCATACGGTCCGCTGTTTGTAGGATGACTGAATATTAATTCATTACTGACTTCAATGTCTCATTTTGAACGGTTTATATAATATTTTCCTTAGCTCTCTTTTTGAAAAAAATAAAATAAATAATAATAATAAAGATATTATACTTTGGTCTGATCCCAATTGAATACCATCATGATAGAACATTTATTATTTGAACGAGTTAAAAAATATTGTCTGCAACCATCATTTAAAAAAAAAAAAAATCGTAAACCCGGGGTGGTTCTAATAGAACATTTATTTTCAAAGAGAAAAATAATGAAACAACTAACAATTTTTTTTTTGTTCAAAAATACTTCTAAAGTGTGCTAGAAAGAATACAAATAATAATAATTATATATATATTGACGACAAAACATTAAGAAAATTAAATTGAAGTTCTTAGGTTATTCATAGTGTTTGGAAGGTACCGAAAGGCAATTTATAGATAATGTTCGCCATTGATACAAAATTTTAAAATAGTACTTTATAACTTTTGGTATCGACTTAAAAAAATTCTACCTAACGCACCTCAGATGTAATTTTATCTTTGATGACTTGGATTTCTATTTTTCAATTGTTTGCAAAATGGGTATCCTAAATAGACAATTTCAGTGGCCTTCAATACTCTTTGGCATTAGCGAAAAACTACGTTGTATCAGGAAGCCTACCTCCCATCCAGAATGAAAGATGCACAACTCGAAATTTCTAACGTCAGAAATTTTAATAGTTGGACCCCTATCAGCTGAAAATCTCTGAGGGCTTCTATGTAGAACTTAACCTCTGTCTACTGTCCGTTCTAACAAAACACATTTTTTAAATTGTGTTTCTTTCATTTTGCGATACCTATTGTAAAGAATATTGCGATTGAACCCTTATGAATTCAAATGCCACGGGGCCAGTTAGAACTAAGATAATAAAGCATGATAGGGTAAAGTTGAAAAATCAGTTTATAGGAAGAACTTTTTTTTTTTTTTTTTACGATCAGCGACATAGCTGCCATTATCATATGCAAAAATCTTATTCAAATATTTTCTTTAGATCAAAACTTATGTGCAAACTCCATTTTATTCCCCATGGTGGTTTAAAAACAACTAACAACAAAAATAATCATTATTATCACATGACAAATTTTAAACAACAGTTCTTTAGAATGTAGGCACATTCAATAGACGTGTCTAATATATCTTCAATAAACATATCGTATATATATACGAGCGGTAAATCTGGCTACAATTCTGTCGATTCAGTTTCGAGCTTTGAAGCGAACACTAGGGAGTGAGACTGATGTGGTCACTACCAAGGGCTAATTGTAACATTAATTTGAATGATTGAAGGGTTAAGGGACAGGAGGTCTGGCCGCGGGCTAACATCCCTTTCAGTTGAAAGTCAATATACATTAAGCGAGAGCAAGCAACGTCTATCATAAATATATATATATTTTTTTTTTATAAAATTTGTTTATTGACAAATATTATATTCTGCCAAAACCTTGGGAAATAGGTAATAATGATAATTATGATATATGCTTACAAAAAAATAAATTAAATAAAAATAAATAAATAACCATAATCAGATTTCATAAATAAAATAATGAAAAATGAAGAATAAAAAATAAAAGTAAAAAAGCATTTATTATTTATTTACAACCTTCCTTGCCTCTCGGCATTATGGGTTTCGGAAGCAGTAGCAAATATTATTCAAATTGATCTGTCACCGATACCGATAAGTACCTACTCATTCTTCCTTAAAGTTCTTACCCATTCCATCGCTTCTTTCATTGGAGGCGGTTAAAATAAGTAGAACTAAAATATAATAATAATAAAATAAGGACACTAATCACTTATATTTACACACTCGACCTGAGGATCCCCGAACTCGCACAATCTCCCACGTGTGGAAGGTAAAACAGCGCCCTTTGAGATCACATGGCACTGAGGAAGTGGAGGCCACTTAAGCTCAAATTGTCAAATTTATATTTACAGTAGATCCCGTGGCCACAGCCGTTCCAACCATAGATAGGGATTGTAAGGATGAGTAAATATGGATAAGGATTGAACCAGAGGATTTGGAGGACTGGTTCAGATAATATTTTGAAAATTTGGTTGGTGTAAGATCAAGGTCCGTTAGGGATACGAAGGCCATGATATATTGTTTTATTGGAAAAGTAATATGGCGCGTTAAATATACTTTGGATTAAAAGGATTGAATATTTTCCTGTTCCTCAAAGTTCAAGTCCGTAGGCCAAGATAGATCTGAGGATAGTCTTATAAATTAGAAGGATTTTATCGATTGAGAGATGAGAGAGCTCCTGCTTAGAATCCGGTATAGTTTTCTGAATCTTCTGTTAAGTTCTTATCTTATAGGTCTAGTATTTATATATATGTATATATATGTATATATATATATATATATATATATATATATATATATATATATATATATATATATTTTTTAATATATTTCTTGGTAAGAAATATATTAATTAAAATCACATTTAAAAAAAACTATTTACATCAATATAATATACACAATCATATAACATAGAATATGCATATTTTGGTGACTATCAAGTTCGTTAAATAATAATAAACTTTGGCAATTAATAACTATAAATACATTTGGAATATTAAGTGTCTTAATTTCTTTGAATAATAATTACAAAAATGGTGCTCTAACTATAAACTAACTAATTGATGAGATCTAATGTACACACAGTATTGAAATGGTACTTTTTCTTTTAACTTTAAATTATGTACATTGTCAATAACATGCACATTCGATGTGAGTCTTGTTTCTAAGATAAATGCAAGATATCGCGCTGTGTCAAATCTGGGTAAACCTATTCTATATTACCCGCCTGCTCCAGAATACTCTACCTACGATTTAAAAAAAAAAAATTGTCTCTTCTAACACACACACACACACACACACACACACACACACACACACACACAAACACACACACACACGCACAAGCACACGCACACACACACACACACACACACACACACACACACACACACACACACACAGAGCATGAAACAAACAAAATATGTTCACAATACTTCAAAGATAAAGACCGTTGAATCCAGCTTGATCTAAAATACTTCTGTATCTTCTAATAACGACAGACATAAATGATATTCCATCTTTTTCTTCCCTCCAAATATATAATAAATACATACATTCACACATAGAATAAAATTAGGGACTAGTTTATTTATTACTATTTTAATATAGCACAGTAATATAATAAAAATAAAATTTCAATCTGAAATCAATATATTTACTTACCTATTTCAAAATATGATCTTATATCACATAATTATTTTGTTAGATACTAAAGATGAAGAAGACGTTTGTATTATGTAATTATGTACAAATAACAAATTATTGTTACAATAAAAAAGTATTTTAGATTGTTTTGAATGAACTTTTCAAAAAATACAATATTAAAATATTTCTAACGCAAATTTCCAGTTCCGTCAGGATCAAAATCAAGCTCATATAACGAACGCATTTAGATATTTTTAGAGAACATTTTCGTTTAATGAATATAAATGGATATAGATCAGGTAGTTAAATTTTCATCAGGTTAGTATTCGTTTTTTACAGAAGCGATAAAATAGAGTTTCGTATAGCTTATAAAGCATATTCAAAAATTAAAGAAAAATTCAAATATTTACAATTGGAAGTAAAACTCTTAAAACTAAAGAGAAAACTATATTTTTAAAGAGGTGCTAGACAGTTTGTTTGACAAATAAAATAAATATGTAGAACAATTTCAATAGATCAATAGCATATAATAGAACAGTATTTGTGTGTTTTTAAAAAAAAATAATGATAGTTTTTCTTGCTTTGTTTTCTTCTGTTTTTTTTTTTTTTTATCTGAATACATTTGTCTCCTTAATTCTTCCTATTTCCTCTTTAATACCTCTTTATGAATTAAATTAGAATATCAAACATTAAAATAAATATAAACTAAAACATCTAATAATTCTAATAATAATAATAATTAGATTAAAGCTAAAATATAACTCTAGTTAATAAAAATCTACAATATTAATAAATCCGCATATAAGTGTAGCATATATATATATATATATATATATATATATATATATATATATATATATATATATAATTATATTAAAATTTAACCAATATTTATATCAATAAAACACTAAAACCAAGCTAATAATTCAAAATTTAAAGTTAAAGCTAAAATATAATTCTAATAGATAAAAGTCTACATTAGTAGCAGATCCGCACATAAGTAAAGTAAATATAATACTGAAATGTATCAAATATTTACATAAATAAAACAAATAAATAATAAATAAACAGTACTATATATACATCGTTTCTCATTCAATCCCTTTTCACAACATTGGTTACCATGGAGGCGGTGAATGAGCCCAGAAAGTCATGAAAGTTAGTACAGAACAGATTTCAGGGACATTGAAGAAGTTTCGTAGCAGTACTACATTCTAATTAGGGATTGATAAATAATTTGCCACTTCTATAATTTTGTTTTTATTGAACAAATTAGTATTAACAGAAACTAGTTTCGAATGTTGTACACCCATCTTCAGTTCTAAAAACACACATTCAAAAATAAGCAATTCAAAACACAGTTTTCAAAAAAAAAAAATTATAGAGGTGGTAAATAATTTATCAATCCCTAATTAGATTGATCCTTCTATACCATCATGCAGATGTCAACATTCGTTTGTCGAAGCATATTCCTATGGTATTTTTTCAAAGACAGATAAAAAACGTTGTAAATTTAATGTTTTATAGTAAACTTGTTAGAATAATCTTATTTATTGTTTGCTTCTATACCTCTAACTATTGTTAATGTATTTTTGATAAATGAGAAGAAAAAGAAAAAAAAAACAAAAAAAAACCATACCATACCATATGAAGGGTCCGGGATTAGGTATTTGACAAGTAAGCACTTTTTTACGATTAAGGGTTATATAGGAAGGTTATATAGTTTCAGAAGCTGAAGTATTAAATAGTTAATGCATATCTAATATCTCTACTGGGTCCTAACCCTGTCGTGAAACTGTAGTATTCATTCCATTTCTTATTTCTGGTAATAACAAAACCGTAAATTTTATTATAAACAGTATACCTGTTAAACATAGCATTAACTATTTTTAATGAAATAAAATATATTTTTAAATAGATAATAAACATAGGACATACGTGATAATAAAACGGATGAATGATATGTGGAGATATTTGTTACAGGCGCATTGATAAAGTAATTTCGTACCTAAAGAAAAAAATGGGAGTTGAATCAATAAAAATTACCTACCCCTACCCTCAATTTTATCATTCTAACGTATTAAAGTATGTAAATTTAACGAGGAATACGTAATAACCGTATATTGTAATATTTCAGCATATTTACATTGGCATCATAAAAGGATTCGGGGAATTCTCTACCCCACCGAATTAGGGAATGAAGAACCAACAGAAGATCAAGAAGGGAATGGCCTAGGAGGATATTCATTTCCCGAAGATAAATAAAGAGAGAAAATTACGTATAAAAATGGAAAAGGGGCAGGAACACAAGACATAGCCTGCTTCTTCGCCTACCTCGAATCCAGCGGTTTTGTTTTAACCGCTGGATTTGTTTTTTTATAGTTCTCGGTTTTGGACTTTAATCTACTACGAAATTTAATTTGATAAATTAATATTAACTGACTACAAAAGAACAAAAAAAAAGTCTTGAAACAGACTGAGGTGAATGATCATGTGTTTGTTCGTGTTTGGCCTAATAATTTCTGATATGTTTTTGATATTTGGCATATGTAAGTACTCCTTTTTCTCGTTCTTCCTTTATATGGATGAAGTTGCCTCAATATGTATCCGGAGAACACAGAGAACGCATTAGAATATGGAACCTATGTCCTGTTGTCGTAGACACTTCTTTAAGCAGATGACATAGATCTAATTTCGGACACTCAGGAAAATTGCGACAAGCGGTCACAGTAGCTAAAAGTAAAATCCTACAGGTGGGCAGTACCCCAGAGGAAATCCATATTTCCAGCAACGGTGAAGATATGGAAGTCATGTCGGACTACACTTACCTGGGATCTGTAATGCAACGTTCGGGAAAGTGGAGAGCGAAATTTCACAGAGGATTGGAAACACAAATGCTGTTTACTACCAAATATGGAACATAGTAAGAGAGAGATGAGACTATAATAAAATTGTTAGTTTTCAAGGATGAACGTACTATTAAAAAAATAACTTACAATTACTATATAAAATTAAAAATTACTTACTAATGATAGTATCATTTATGTGTATGTCCTTAGTATTTAATACAGCACGTAGTTGCTCAACAAACTTTTAGTCTGTATAGATTTTTTTAGTCCACTCCATCGGGCTCCGCGAAAGTCGTGGCCCCGTGGATCTGACTCCTGTGTTTTGAGGTGATGGTCCATGACTCCGAATAGAGAAATAGGAAAGAATGGGAAGGAACGCTGACCTGTAGACGGATATCTTTGTGTTCTTGGTGACTTCTCTTCAGTTGAGGAAACCTCTTCGGATCGAGTGGAACAATCCTCAGCTAACCTCTGTGTCACCTCCCCGCCGATATAGCCACTTACATTCAACCAGGAATCTAAATCCTTGAAATTAAAGGCCTTTTTCAGATCCACAAAGCAGACAGAAATTTCTTTTCCTTTCTCTATGGACATCTCTATGACCTATCTCAAAGTGAAAATTAGGTCCTGGGTGCTCCTCGAATTTCTAAATCCATACAATCTTCAATCTGGTAGTCGACAACTCTTCTTATACTTTATTCTAGAATTTTAATCAGAGCTTGCTTGTAACATTTAGCAGAGATATGCTTCGATGGCTATTCCATTGTCTATTGTCTCCTTTCTTGTAAATAGGCACAACAACTGTGATTTCTCACTCCTTTGGTATCCTTTCCTTATGCCATATCAGGCTCAAGAGATGGAGAAACATTTCCTTTCCTTTGCTGCCCATGTACCGAATCGTTTCGGGAGTTATTCCGTCTAGCCCTGCTGACTTGGCGAGCTTTATCATGGATATTGCTTTATGTAATTCTTCCTCACTCGGAAAGTCGTCTTCAACTGGATAATACTCCACTGTCCTCTAGATCTTATTCGAACTGACGTCTCTACCTTCTAGTAGCTCCTTGAAATACTCTCACCATCTTTCCATCATATCTTGCCAGGTAATTTGTCCATCTTTATTCTTTATTCTTTTCTCATTCCCTTAAATCACTTTGTAGAAGACGTTTTGGTTAAAATTTTATCATTTAAATTATATAAGTATTTATTATTATTAATAGAATGCGTTTTGGTATTTAATTTCTGTCTCGTAGAATAAAACAAAACAACAACGCATATTATGAAAAATCAAGAGCTAAATATAATAATTTAGGACTTCAGTTCCAGAAGGTTTAAAACATAATTTTCTTATTTTACATATAAATTTCTAAATAGTTTAGGAGCTATTTTAAATCAGGTATAACAGCAGCAAATTAAAGGAATGTATCAATTTTCGTCTTGAAAAGTACTAAATAATTTTGAAATCAATAATATATCAATCAATATTATATCTGGTATTGACCTCTATTAAAAAGGTATTCATGAGAGATTCCAAATTAATACTCAGAAGTTTCTATGTTACACTCAATCCCGCCATCATTCCCACCACATCAAATATCATGCTATATAATATTTCATAAAATTTCATATATTACGTGAAATCTGCCATCATATATTAAATAATGGAAGTGACTAGATTTCTCCATTCGTTAGTAGCATACATTAATGAACTCTCTATATGTTTTGTCTATGTCTCTCTTGTAACTCTACCACACATGTTAGAATAAACAGAATAGAGTGCTATGTGATGTCCCTATTTCCTGCTGGCCTGTAAATATTTAAATGAACGACCTGGAGACGACCGACAATATAACTCACGCTTAGCCCCAGGCACTGCTCAGTTAACGTTAGCAAATCTATCGCCATACATATCACTACTGGCCCACAGTACCCATCCGATTTACGAGCCTTAGTAACTAGGTCGAAAAAGGCTTTACAAAACAACCATGGAGCATTGGACCATATCATGAACAACCATATCATTGAATTGGACTGTAATTTGCGAATCTATTTCACCGATAAGCTTCCCATGGCTAATTAACAGTAATTTATTTTTTGGTGAACATAGTGATATAATCAAGAGAAGTGTACTATGTAATTATTGCTTCCTGGATAAGAATCTTAATCACTAACTTCTGAAAAATAAATCAGAAAAAGAACGACATAAAATGTGAAAGATAAAAGGAAATGGGCTCAATTTTATTCCTCGAGAATTAAGAAAAAAACGTTTTTTATTTATTGGAGGCTATAAAAAATGTGTTCGAAAATAAAAAAATATTTGATGTGGACACCACATGAAATCATTGTACGCCAAGTGGTTCAAAATGTGGTTCTGAATTTGATTGCTAGTTTCCTAAGATAGCTGTAACTCAAAAACGACACTAGGCGTCGCTACGTCTAATGCCGTCGTTACCTGCGTCGTAATTCTGGATGTGGTAGACTACATATCGAGAATAAAAAATGGAAACAGTCTAAAAATCTAATATTGATGACGTAAGCACCAAACACTGACGACTCTCAGTCGTCACTCAGGACTCGAATAACGTTAAAAACTTTAAAATATGTTGTGATAATACAGGTTTTGCCACCGTAATAAACTTCTTCTGTAGACAATAAAGAATAAAATTAAAAAATATATTTATTGATATTTGGAGGTGTGTTTGCTAAATGGCACTTACGCCTTTTTCAGAAAATGCCGTGGTTATGAAGGTTCTATAATTTTACGGACATATTATAAATGTATTAAAAATATTTAAATCTATTCAAAATTAGCAATTCTTTGCTAAGATAAAATTGAGGTAAAATTAGAGATAATTACTACTGAGTAAATAATTGATACAATTTTTAACTATCTTGTATTCGCAATGTTATTTAAATTTTTTAGTACGTGTAAAATTAAGTTCTGTTATAAGATCTGATTGGCCCAGTAGAGCAGTCCGGCTGTTTTTAGTAATGTTGAACTTTTCAATAACAACTGAATGGTCAAAAATAAGTATTTCAAGTTAGAAACACTACTTGTTAACACTACACGTTGAACATTTAACTGCATAACGGTTGAATTTACCTTTCTATTTTTTTTTTTTTTTTTTTTAATATTTCCTCTAACGCATAAGAAGTTCGAAAGTTAGCTAACCAATAAACGAGAAATGAGGCTTAATGACCACAGATGCTGCAAACTGTAGAGCCGACTATAGAATACACTCGCTTCTCTGAAGGTCGTTAAGCCGCTCCATATACGTTCTAATTTAACCAAACTTATCCGAACCAAAAGTAAATTATGTTATATACTTTTATAACATAAATAGACAAGATTTATACAGTTACAACTACCGTCCATTCAGAAAAAACAATCTTTAAACATGATCAATGAATCCTAATTAGCCCCAACACATTTTATCAATCTCTTTATCACGGTGGAGTTTCTTACGGTGACGTCATAAGCCAATTAACAAATCTATGATAGATCAATAGGCACATTGTTTACTTATCATAGAAACAAACATTTTGGAAAGAATTCGTAATGATTTGAAAACGATATATATTTTTCAAATGCAAATAGGCTACCAAGAAGTTATAAATGTAAATATAAATGTAAGAAATATATAATAAAAGGTAAACTCGAAGTAAGTAAAATAAAATAAGTTTAAATTTTTTTTATTTATGTATTTATATGTTTTCTCATCCATTAATCTTTCCTCTTCGACAGATTCTTCTCAACCTTGCAGTGCTCGGAAATTTCTTCAATTCGTCCAGTCTTGGCGGGAGTACCCCAAGGTTCAACACTTACGTCTTTAGTATACGTTTTATATACTCACAATCT
Organism: Rhaphigaster nebulosa; assembly: GCA_948150685.1. Lineage (NCBI taxonomy): Eukaryota > Metazoa > Arthropoda > Insecta > Hemiptera > Pentatomidae > Rhaphigaster > Rhaphigaster nebulosa. The sequence goes on from OX411306.1 coordinate 190,592,753, forward strand.
ACCGGCTAACAATGAGATTTTGGCCTCCTACTTACACTGAAGACCCAAATATTCTCCCAACACATCAAGATCCTACACAGGTCTAACTAACTTTCTATATCACTTACATAACTTACAAGACTGTAACAAACAACGATAAATTCAAATAAATCATGAAAAATCGAAACATATAACATTTACCCCAAGAAGAAATACATACCCTCAAGTTTATATCGAAAACAACCACATTCTTCAAACGGGCACAGTACACTCTATCTTGGAATCATCCTCGACAGAAGGAGTTAAAATGAAACGGAAAACTACTTTACTCACTTTTTTCCAAATCTTCAAAACAGAAACTGAGATCGAAACTAAAATCATGCACTTACTTACTTAAACCCATTTGGACATACTCCTCACAGATATACGGTACTGCCAAAAAGACCCACTTACGAAATCTTCAAACTTTCCAATGAAAAATATTGCAACTCATAACAAATGTGCCTTGGTTGACTAACAAAACCCTGCATACTAATAGTCGACCGACACGTAAATATTCTTGTATAACACGTAAATATCCAACACTAATTGTATTTATAGACATGTAGATGAATATAAATGAAAAAAAATATATAAAAATTTATTTTTCAATTATTTACGGACATATTATAAATGTATTAAAAATATTTAAATCTATTCAAAATTAGCAATTCTTTGCTAAGATAAAATTGAGGTAAAATTAGAGATAATTACTACTGAGTAAATAATTGATACAATTTTTAACTATCTTGTATTCGCAATGTTATTTAAATTTTTTAGTACGTGTAAAATTAAGTTCTGTTATAAGATCTGATTGGCCCAGTAGAGCAGTCCGGCTGTTTTTAGTAATGTTGAACTTTTCAATAACAACTGAATGGTCAAAAATAAGTATTTCAAGTTAGAAACACTACTTGTTAACACTACACGTTGAACATTTAACTGCATAACGGTTGAATTTACCTTTCTATTTTTTTTTTTTTTTTTTTTTAATATTTCCTCTAACGCATAAGAAGTTCGAAAGTTAGCTAACCAATAAACGAGAAATGAGGCTTAATGACCACAGATGCTGCAAACTGTAGAGCCGACTATAGAATACACTCGCTTCTTATAAATTCACATTTCTCGGTGATTGTTTACTACCATTGAAGAAATAACGCTGACCATAGTCAATTCAAAACTATACATTTAGTCAGAGAACTGTGGGCAAATGAAAAGAGCCAGATATAAATTTCAAGTAGATTGGATTGGCTAAGAGTAGTTGAGTTCTCATTGTTCGATTGTTCAGATGGTAACCGGTTTACGAAGAATCCGGAAATTAGAATAGGTAAAAAACCCACCGTAAAGTCATAATCCTTATTAATTTATGCATAAAAAGCAAAATACAAGAAACTGATCGGAAAATTCAAATTAGAGTAAAGATAATAGTTTCATAAGTAGCTATTCATAAGAGAAAAAAAATCTTTACTAGATTTATTACACGCACTAAAAAAAGTGTTACGAACCCTTTCAAAAATTGTTAGTAGATGAAACTTCTATATCAATAAAAATAATATGCTAATTTTTTGTTAAAATTAGCTAGCCGGAATTTTGGTACTTTACATGAAGATCATAATAAACTTTCATAAAAAATTATATTAAAATGTAATGCAGACATTTCAAATTCAGTATATAAGACTTTTATATCAATATAAATAAAATACAAGATTTTAGTGCAAATTTCCAAAGCGGAAGGGATACTTTACCTGAACGCCATAATATTCTTTCATACTTTCATCAATAGTTATATTAAAATATAATGCAAAACATCTCACATATAGTATATGAGACTTTTATATCAATCAAAATAATATTCTAGATTTTGGATAAAATTGGCTAGCCGGAAGTGGTACTTTACATGAAGGTTAAATTAGACTTTCATCAAAAATTATATTAAAATTTAAAGCAGACATCTCAAATGCAGAATTTTAGTATATAAAACTTTTACACCAATATAAATAAATACTAGATTTTGGTGAATATTGGCAAATCGGAAGGAATATTTTACTTGTACGTCATAATAAACATTCATCAATAATCGTATTAAAATATAAAGTAAAACATTTCAAATTTAGTTAATGAAACTTTTTTATCAATCAAAATAATATGCTAAATTTTGGTTAAAATTAGCTTACCGGAAGTGGTACTTTACTTGAACTTCAAAATACGCTTTCATCAATAATCATATTAAAATATAAAGCAAAACATCTCAAATTTAGTATATAAAACTTCTATATCAATCAAAATAATACGCTAATTTTTTGTTAAAATCAACTAGCCGGAAGTGGTACTTTACATGAAGATCATAGTAAACTTTCATAAAAAATTATATTAAAATTTAATGCAGACATTTCAAAGAAAAAAAAATGTTCTGCAATTAACTTGTAACTTATCACGCAACACTTTCAGACAATCTGTCTATATTAGGAAGCACTCCAACCTGAAACGTTGGATAAATAAATACTTTTCCTTTTTTATATTTGGATCCCTGTGAAGTGTAAATGGTAGATGATATTCTTCGGCGGTTGTTGTAGCATTTCCATATCAAAAGCGGTAAAAAAGCAATATTTGCATATTGAATATTTGAATAACTAAGAGAAATTTCGAAGCGCTTTATCAAATTGCGTACATAAAATATAGTAACGAAAAGAAATATTTAATCATCGATTTGCATACACCGACACGGATACGGACACGATGAATAACATTATTTTTTTTTTTTAATCAATCGATTCTGAAAGGCACTTTAAGACTACGGAAACAACTCTTTATGTATCAGAATAGGTAAAAAATGATTATAAGCAAATCTAAAAAAATATTATTTAGATGATAAATCGGGTTTAATTACTATTATTGCGTCATAGAGACAGTAAAAAAAATGTCCGAGAGAAATTCGCTATTGATTCCTTTGAACACATCGACGACGTTTTTTGAAAAAGTCTTAAGCGCCTTAAATTCGAAATTTAAGATTCAATTTATTATGGGATTTAAACACCACCTCAATCGATTCCCACTCACGACATATTGAAAAACAAATTGAAAATGGACTAGGGATGACGTAAGCACCAAATACTAATGACTGCCAGTCGTCGATCTGTGCTAGAATTTATGTGATCAGTACTAGAAATCTTTAAAATAAATTGTAATTATAAATGTTTTACCATCTTAATAAACCCCTACACTACAGAATAAAGAATAAAATTTAAAAAAATATATATTGTTGTTTGGAGAAAAAATGTTTCATGTGTTTCTTGTAAAGTTTGCTAAATGGCGCTTACACCTTTTTTAAATGACGACGTCGATGTAATCAAATAAAAATCGGATAATAATATGTGAAATTTGAAAAAAATGTTTATCGTTTTATAATATGATCTAACAATCAGAGGTGCTTATCCTTAACTATCCTTAAAAAAATGTGTATAATAAAAAAATCATAGAAATAAAATATTTATTTTTAATATTGATACAAAAATAAAAAAGAAGAAAAAATAAATTATATACATTTTTAATTCCTTCAATAATGAGAATAAAACAATATGCTTTATAATTCACTTTAAATGTTTTACATTAAATTAATTTTAGCATTTTTTTTTTTTTTAAGACGCGAGGCAAATAATAAAACAAGCCATAAAGTATTAACAAATGGACAATAGGAAAAGGCTGATTGAGCGCCTTCATAACTTACAGGCTGACCTGTCCCCCAAAGCTGAACAGTTGTGCGGGCATTGTATCTCAATCAAACAAGGGGTTGGCGTAGCAACTGCGAATTTAAACATCTCAAATCATTCACCTGATAATTAATCAATTAATTAAAATATTGAGAACGCGATAGATACAATTAACATATACAACAGAAATACTACATAAATATGTAAAAAATAAAGCTCAGTCTACAGATTTTCTGAAGATGCAGCAATTTTCTCACCCACGAAAATCCAACAATCTTGTCCATAAGAATATTTAATCTTGAAAAGTTATTCCACAAATTGAAAAATAATCCAATAAAATCAAGTCACGTCAGCTTTCCCCACTGAAAGCTTCATGTCCACCAGTAACTATTGGCAATAAGCCAATATCTACAAAAAAAACTATGTATGGTACCTCGGACTTGGAGGAAAGATTCACACAAAATAAGAAAGAAAAAACGATGCAGTCAACTTCCACATCTTCTGGACTACAGACCCTCACTTCAAAATCTGTAGTCCAGAAGATGCGACACAACCTTAGGAAGAAGCTCACGAAACAAGCGAATAATCTATACCACAATACAAAGACCCATTTGCACAAACGGAGCAAAACTTTGAGGTTAAGAAAACAAATCCATAAAAAAAAAAATTCTTCAGAAAATTGTTAATGATATGAACATACCAACAGTCAAATCTTGCTTTCTAGACAGATACGCCAAATTTCACTCTTCAAAACATAGTAACCCCCATCCACTCCTCTGTTACCCGGTCGACATAAATGCAGTTTAAAAAGACAATGACCCAGAGATTTCAAGTTAGACAAAAAAAAGATTTAAATCAAATCAAGCAATGCGATGAAAACAAAACAACGATAACAAACTTTCCTGATGCATTGAAACGCAGTGGCAAATATATTATAAAATAATATAAAAAAAATACAATAAACTTAATAGCATATTAATAATAATAATAATAAAAAGAACATCGAACCCGGAATCGGGATTCTGATGTTCGGAACAATTTTCTTCTATGTCCCTCCCTCCACTAAAATCCCAAATCTTCAAGGTCAGATCTAAATCAAAACTTTCATTTATGTTTCGGTCGACGTTAGTGGTTTTACCCATTGACTTACCTTTGACTACCATTTAAGTTATTCGTTCGTTATCTATAGCGAAGGCACTAAGACACACAAGGTTTTGGTACGTCACTAACAAAACCCTACATACACTGTAATTACCATCCGTCAACCAGCACATACCACTTTACCAATGGTTTCCTACTAATTTACACGGACATACCAACAGACTAATTAGAAATATGGCTGACACGCACATCATTACGAGAAGGAGGCTTAAAAGGCATTGTAACGAGAGATCTCCTCCCTTAACTAACCATGGTAAATGAATCAAGCCAGGGAAGAGGTGCTGCTGGGTACAATCCTTCTCCACACCTGACATATCCATATTCTCCTGACATATCCATATCCTATAATTATCAGACCATTTTCTGATGGTCAACAAACTATTGATAAGTGGGAATTAATATTTGAAGACGTGGAAAAGAAAAAAAAAACTTTTCCGAAAACTTAATTATAATCAGTTGGCATCCGCATGATGGTATAGAAGGATCAATCCAATTAGGGATTGATAAATTATTAAATAATTTGGTGTGGCCGTCTAAATTAATTAATACCAATTGAAAGGAATGAATGCAAATAACACTTGTTGATATAGAATGAAAAAGGCTTGTGTCATAAATCTAGCGTAGATTTGGAATTTAAAAATTAATTCATTGGTTGTCAAACAGATTTTGTTGTCATATAGAAAATGATCCTGGTAATGTTTGAAAAGAAACATGAAATGGATTTAGAAAAAAAAAAAAGACCGAATTTTCCGGAAAAAAAGAAGCTAACCTTGATTGCAACTGACAACTTGGTAACAACTATTTTCTTCGTTAGGAACTCAAAGGAACTCGTTAGGGATAAAATAATCTGTCCTTCTCTTTGAAACAGCCATTTTCTGAGGGGCTTATCTCATGGACCTACAGAAAGCAACTGAATATAGATAACCTAAATCATCTCTGAAGCGTGGGCTAATAGCCGTGCTGTTCTGGACCGTAGTTGCTTATATGCATTGATACATGACCTATGATATAGGAATGGGAGTATAATTAACAAATGTATTTTTGACCCTAAACATTTTAAATACTTTACGCATCAACTAAATTTTGTTTATCATTTATTTTTGAATTCACATCTGTCAGTATTGACAACCTGTATTTGCTGGCTAAAAAGTAGGCACTGTGGCATGGTAGAGCGTAACACCCAGCGGTACCTCTGTCTTGATTATTGGCAAGCAGATCACTCATCCAGCTCCTCTTCAGCCTTCTGGGAGTGATGTCAGGCATGTTGGTTGTCGCCATGTCTTATTTGAGTGAATTATCGTAGTATGTCCGTGTAATCTATCGTGAAATCGTTTGTAGTGGGTCCATATGTATTCGTTAACTGTTGGCATATTGAGGTCTGTATATAAGATAATGTAAATATGATAATAAAAAAAAATATTTGAGAACTCACTCGATTTCAGAATTTAGAGTCCTCTAGGATCAAATTGATATATTTTTATTTAAATCTCTTTCTTTTTTTGGGCGTATCTTTTCACGGTTTTCAGGTCCAGTTTGGTTTTTATATGCAATATATTGCTCCTTCTGTTTTTTCTTTCATAAAGTGTATTTGGAAAAATCGGAAAAGAGATCGAATTTTCTGGAAAAAAGTCTAACCAATTTTCAAAGTTTTGTAAAATAATGTCCAAGCTCAATATCCTCTTACTGTATCTTAGATATGCCTACAGCATTATTACTGCTTATGACTGTGCTACTCCTTTATGAATGTCGTTCTATGCCCCTCTTCCGTCCCATATTATCATGTTACACTAACCTTCACTTCCCCTCCAATATTTCATAACTGCCGGCGCCAAGTGCCAGTGTCCGGAGTAGTTCAGTATGAGTGATGCTTACTGAACTGCACCGGACATGGGGGAATCCCTCAATTCAAATCCTCAACATAAAATCAGTTTTCACTGATAAGAAAACACATGAGTGTTACTGCACTGACATGCCACGGGCATGTACAAACGGGCCCTAAGACTAACGAAAAATAGATACCGACACGGCATTGATGTGTGGGAATGGACACTAAGACTGAAGGAAGAATGATATTGGCACGGCACTAATCTGAGGGAATTGAGGGAACACGAATAACATGAGCAATAACAATAAAACATTACTGCCATGTGTAAATGGATCTTTGATGAGCATATCAGCCGAAGCAATGTCGTTCTATTGGTTTATATCAGTCTATTCGCATGTCCGTGGAGTCTATTATGGCAGCGGAGAAAAAGAGTATGTATAGGAGTATGTTGGTCGACGGTTATTTGGTTTATGTCGTTAATTGGAGTTATGTCATTCAGATACCAAGGAGCATCAGTCATTTTTCTTACAAGTTTTACAAAGATTGCAGTATTTTTGCTTAACCGTAAATCTGTGAGATGTATGGCCAAATGATTTTAAGCAGGTATTTGAAGCATACTACATTGAAGTTTACACACCTAGAAACATGTCTTAATTTTCTGAACCCTCAAAATTTCTATATTTTTATTTTTAAAAGAGCAAAGAATCCAGTAAACTTATTTTAGTGAAAATAAATGAGCCACTTTATAGCTACATCTATAATATAAGGCAGCTCGGTCAAAAAATACTAACTCAGAGTCGTTAGGATTTATTTATTATATTTAAAGTAGTGGGTATATATACTTAAATGTATTATGGAAATAAAATTTCATGGATATTAAACAGATTTCATGTTATTATCTGCTCCGGCGTCGAACTAGAAAAAAAAAGGGACTGCATAAATAAAGCACATTATAAAATGTGTGCTAGTTTTCATGATCTCTTTTTATTTTTCAGAATAAATATTTTCTTTATCAATGTATAGAATTATATTTTTAGTATTCTATATTAAAATATAAGTATACTTTATGTTGTTGATTTGTTAATTTCTGTAAATCGTTAAAAAATTGACTTCATATTTGTACTGTTTTGCATTTATCTTATATTTATTACTGATTGTATGTTCTATTTGATTGCAACTAATGATTAATAATGTATTGAAGTTTAGCATATCTAAAATGACGTGTGCCCTTATGGTACCAAGTAATTAATTCTATGCTTATTATTCAATGCAGACACAGCTGATTTTTGTTAGTTTATGCATCTTGGTCGGCTGAAACATTTGTTATCTCTATTCATTTCAATCAACCTTCCGATATCCAAGAAATAATTTAAAACTATATTGTGGTTTTCGATTATTGGGTTTAACGCCCTTATTCCATTAAGTAGTGTAGATTACCAACTCATTTGAGCCAGAGTGAAAAATTGGAGATTTATCACGCGAATCTGCTTTGAAAGGCAGCGGTTCTTGAGAGCCATTATGTGTTGGCTAAAATTACAGCAATAGTAATTGGTTTATTTGGCCGAGAAAGTAAAATTCCCTTATTTTATCTCTAAGCCAGAAATATTCTCAAAAAGTGAGACGAATGCTCACCTTGAATAGAGAGTGATCCGGTTGGGGGCATCACCTCTAATGCACTGGCAGTGAGTCAATAGTACTTTCCCTTCAAAGGAAGGCTGTGGTCCGCCTACGGAGCCGCAGGCCATCAAAGTCCCTTCCATTCCGTACGGCTGCACATGAGCTAGGGCGCCAGTCGCTCTTTAACCCTTAGGCACTCCCTAGTCTATTGTATAAACCTCATTAACCTAATTGCAGCTTATATTTCGTCTTTTTTATAGCTGAATGAAGAAAACAACAATGCCATAGTTAAAAATCTGTTGTTGTTTTTTTTCAGGGAGTTATTTTTTTCCCCCTGAGATGTACTCCAAGAACAACTGCTAGGAGACACGCTTCTGTAACCATCCAGTGCACAAATCTATTATGTAGTATAATAATTCGATGATCTACACCAGGGTAACCCAGACTTTGTCACTGCGTACCACTTTCACATTCCAGATAACTGGGCATTACAACAGTTTATTAAACAAACCGAACAATACAGAATACAGTAAATGTGCTTAAGACAGGGCTCCACAATAACTGTACACTTTTATATTAAAAAATTATTGTTCTAGCTTAAACTTTTTATAAGGAACTTTTATGAAACAGTTCATGCCACTACTTTTATTTGAGATCTTTTTATTATAAAGTTCTTACAAGAACTTCATGTCAGAACTATTCTTTATGTATTAGCATCCTGGAAATACTGGAAAATTAATACGCTAGTTTTTTATTTTATTGTTCCTCGATATCACCACGAAAACTGTTGGAATCAACTGAACTCTCGACTCGCCATTTTATTTGTGTGGACATGGAACTGAGAGTTTTCGCGAATAAACGGTGAGGAGACCATAATCACAGAATCAGAGACAGCAAAAATTCACCTCTCAAACGGACAGGTAGATTAACATCTTAAACTGATCACTGCATTCCCTAAAATTTATTGTATTTATTTATCTATTCATTACAATATTCAAATTATAAAATAATGTTATTCCAATGCAAAAAGTAATAGACTTGTGTCACGGAATATAATTAATGACATGAGAAATATGAAATAAATAATGATTCTGAAAATTCATTAAATTAATATAAAACTGAAGATGTTGCTTGGAAAGAGGAGAGGGGTGCGCACCCTCCTTCACTCTAACTTCTCCTTGAATAAGATCTCCGGTCAAAGATACCTCTACAATTAAAATTAAAAAAATAAACATTTTAAAAAATATAGCCAATTATATCTAAGCACGAAATTTGAACTTGAAATACTATTTTTACTCATTAGTTATTTTTTTAAAGACTATACCCTTCAATCTGAAGCTATAATATTTTTTAATAAATTATTATTTAAAAATTATTTTGGTGATCAATGCTTGGTTCATATTATAATCAAAAATATCTTAATAGCTTACACATGTGTCATCAATATTGGGAAGTGTGATCATCAAGGGCTGAAAGGAAAATCGGCCCTTTCAAGCTGTCCTTAAAATAATAATAAATATTTAAACAAAATAACTCTACAAACATTATATATATATATATATATATATATATATATATATATATATATATATATATATATATATATATATATATATTTCCTTATAACGAAGGTAAACAGATAGGTATAAATTTGGACGAATATATATTCCTTCGGAGCGGCCCGGTGAGTTATGAGCTCCTACCAGACAAAAACATGTTTACGCCCTCAGCCTAAGGGAAGTGTTAAAGGAGCGAATACAAGAAGATGAGATCTTAACAGCGTTCCAGAGAACATAATTACTACTTAAGTGATTACTGCATTTCATTAGTATTTCCTAATAGGTTTAAAAATTTAAATACTCAGTGGAAGCAAGACAAAATCATTTCATGTATTTATTATTATGCGGCTATATTGGCTGTAAGATTTTTGCTAAGGTAAGCTCCGAGGCTCAATTCAGTTCCAGTAAATGAGTTTACTGGAACAGAATTGAGGTTTTAATTCCATAGCGGATTATGTAAATACAATTCTAGTGTATTAAAAACCGCCTTTCTAGTTATATTTAAGATATAAGTAAAATCCTTAAAAATATATATACATCTATTTTAGAAGGGATTAAAGATTAATTAAGGAGTTATTCACCCCGGATACAGTCAAACTATTTATTTATTTGTTACATTTGTTGAGGAAACAGTGTGGGAATATAGAATATATCTAGAATATCATCTAGCACACCCTGCCTCAATGCAGTACGTGGCATTTCATTTGGTTGGGAAACTCCTGGCGATTCATGCGTGGATGTATATACCACATTGTCTTGTTAGTCCACAGTCCAAAACAGGATGTTCCACAGTGGAACCAAAATGGAAATTTCTCACCAAAATTATGAAACTTACGATTCTTATATATTTTGTAAGATGGTGAATCTTAAAATAATATTTTAAAAATTCTATAAACTCATCCTAAGCAATTATTTTTGAATTTCGAGTTGTTCGAATCTTATGGCCAAAAACCTATTTTGTGATAAGCACTAAAGAATTAGCTCCTAGGGACCAGCAGCAAAAGCTGCTGAAACAAATCGTGGTCCAAAGTAATGTGACACTGGGATCCCCTTCCAGGATATCTGGTCCGCCCACAAGCTATAACTTTCCGTAAAACTGCGATACCCCGCGGCCAATGATCTTCACGGTCTTTAGTGCTTAGGGGATTAAAGTTTATAGTTTATAGAATTTTTAAAATATTATTTTAAGATTCACCATCTTACAAAATATATATTAAAAAAAAAACGGAGATTTATTTCTAGTTTTATACGGCACTATTTCAAATGGTACTTTAATACTACATATTTAAGAAAAAAAAATTCATATGAATTATGAGGAGAAATTAAATAATAGTTACGGACAATTGTCGTTTTTCCTTCTGACCAACAAGAGAAAGGTAAGTTGAATTCGGAACGTCAAGAGAAATATACAGTTTAAATCTTTGACTCAGGGTCCACGTCTCACTGCCATATATCACCACAGGCTTGAAGATTTTCTGATATATTATTAGCTTGGCTTTGCGAAAGAAATTCCAGAAAAAGACCTTCTGGATTTTATAATAAAATAAAAGGCCTTGTCATTATCAAATAGAAGTAACTAAACATATTTATTGAAGATCTTTACCTAAGATCCTCACAGTTTGTATCTAAGATTAATTAATACTATTAAACTTAATTATAAAACACAACTGTTTCAGATGGCAACTACAGACGACCCTCGGAACGCGACCAACGGGCAGCACAACGTTACTGTGATCGAACACGATGAATCGGAGCGGGTAATCGGGGCCATCATGACATACAGCATCCCGGTCATAGTGTCCTTGGGCTCCATCGGCAACTTCCTCTCGATCCTCGTCTTCTTCTCGACCAAGCTGAGGAAGCTGTCCTCTTCTTACTACCTCTCCGCCCTCGCCGTCACGGACACCGGCTTCCTCTTTTGCACGCTCATCACCTACCTTCCCACCCACGATATAGGCCTCTTCAACCAGGAAGGAGTCTGCCAAATCACTACCTACTTCGCTCAGGTAAGTCGCTTTCCTTCAATTTTAGTTCCGTAACGCTTCAAGCATTTTATTTATAATTTAAATAATAGTAATTGTAATTTTAATAGTAAGTATTTAACAATTTTGTAAATTAAGAGTTAAAATGGAAGCTTATGTGAAAATATAACTGAAGAGAAAAGGATTAAACAATTGTGCAATGTTGAAAAAAAAAGTATTTTTAGAAAATATAAACTTTAAGTTCATTAATTTCGTTTCAACCTTAGATATTTCACTACCAATATCATTAAGAAATTGTTTTTATTAAGTTCATCTACAGCAGACTTTAAATATTAAGAAACAGACTATTTCCTATCCTCCTTACGATTCTTTTAGTTTTTGTTTTTTTTAATTTCATATAAGAATTAACGATATTTTGAAATATCGATATTTCTCTGCCGATATACTTATGATATTATTTTTATTAATTTTATATCTAGCAGAATTTAAGTTCCAAGAAACAGGTCACATCCTAATCTTTCCCCATTTCGTCTTTTTTTAATTTTATAATAATCTTAACGATATTTTAAAATATCGATGTTTTACATTCGACATCCTATCTCTAGGGCACTATAAATAGATACACAAACACACCACACCACAGGTTTTATGGTTCTTTGTTTGTAGAATTTTTTATTTTATATCCCCCATTTTTTTGTTGAAAAAAATATCGATTTTTGATACTCAAATTTTAATATCGATATTTTGATAAATTAGGGGAAAAAATATAGAACAAAACTCGAAATATTTTTTTTTCTAAATCGATATTTTTTGCACATCCCAAACAGGTACACTTGAGGAACATAAAAAACCTGTCGATGATGTCCCTAGCGACTTTCATAACTCATCTCTAACTGAATTTATTAGATGTTATAACCTTTTAATACTTGAAGAAACTCCTTCTCAGCAATCTTCAGAGTCCATTTCTCAGAGGAAACTTTTGTTGATTTCCCTGTCACAATACCGTTTATTATTCCCAGATCTATATTGTTATCACCTATATTTTTCTCCTCATGGTAGATAAAACATTTTATATATTTTTTTTAATATATTCACCCACATCATATCAGTGTTATCAGCTTTTAAGCAGGAGGAGACCCTAACGTATTTTGTCATATTTTCATTCATCTAAAGCCGAATATCCTTACAAGCTTCATCAAATTTGATTTTTATTTCTATTTAATTATTTGCTATTTCTATTTCTGTCTCATAGCAAAAGTCCATCTATTTGTTATTTCGTTTAAGAAATAACCTTTTAGCTTTCTTCTAATTCAACCTCCTTCCCTTCTCCAAAACCAAGCCATAACCTCAGTGTACCGCCACTCCTAACCTTTTCTCGTTCTTTAGTTTTATTTATATCACTTCATACCTCTTCACTAAATGGTTATTTTAAAAAAGGTTTCATGGAAATAACTCTAGCTAAATGTATTCAGTGTACAAGAGTGACAACAGATATAGAAATAATATTGTGAGAACAGTTGTAAAACAAGAAAATCTTCACCAGCATTTGCATCTAAAATATCTCGTCAGCTTAGTATATTTTTCTTGAGAGGAGTGGGGTAGTTCACTCCTAAATGTCGGGTCAAGAATCGAGGGTGGAATAATTATTTCAGGTTAGATCAGCCGTGAAGTGAGAGACACTTCTGGGGCTCACCCAGCCTCTATAAAATGGCTATTCATTGGGATGGGGAGTAAACCTTGCGATTAAGCATGGATGCTAATCGCATAATCTCCTTGTGAAATCGTTCAATAATACTCTAAGAATAGAGCTCTCATTAATTATTTAGTCAATAGAACTGACATCTTCTCAGAAAAGATAAACTATTTGTGAGTGAGATGCTTTCTCTATGACCGAACCGGAGTACGCTTACAGTAAATCTCTATTTTCCTTTTACCTTTCTATAACCTTTCCAGCCCTTATTGTAATACATTTTAATCGTTGGGCCCACTATGATACTTTTGTTCACCCTGAGGCAGTAAGGATGAATATTTCTAAGGACTTAAGACTAATTTTAAAAAAGGTCACTTCTATTCAATATCTCTTTCTTGCATTTTCACTAATCCTCAAAACCTTTTCTTTTAATCGTGAAAAGAAACTTTCTTGTCAGTTCAAGTTGCTTTAAAATACAATTTTAATCAATGCTTAAAAATTAATATTTTCATTTTATGTTAATGAAAACTAAAATGATACATAATTTTTACACTAGATCATGAATTCGATAGTAAATATAAAAGACAAAAGTTCCTTTACCGTAAATGGAGAAGCCAAGTTTCCGAAGTATAATCTGTGAATTTATCGGCGCAAAACTGCGGAAGAGAATCCTACCTGCCGTACCGTCAGTGTGTTTAAGACCAGGAGCTCATGAAGAAAGGGAATGGTCCCTGGCTTGATAAATAGTTACAGAACAAGTCCATTAGCAACAGTTCCTCTTCGCACCAAACTGTCCCGCCCGATAAATTGTCCTCACCGCAGCTCTCGCCCTCTATCTAAAGGACCACAAAGCCAAGTCTGTAATTCTAAAATCCTTTTCTTTTTTTAGCTTATTTTTTTTTTATTTACAGAAATTTACAACTGTATAAGATTATACAACAAGTAAATATGATAAAATGTACATGACACTTGATAATGACGTGAGAAGGAGCTACCCATTGGTAGCACTTCGATGACATCTATGTTAGGAGGTCCCGCGGCCATCTTCTTTTAAGACGCCTCGGAGGATTATCGGGAATAGTTTGGGATGACAGACTACGTACTAGGGGATTAGTGTGGGCAAGGAGTTTGTAATTAAAAGAGGTATATCTATTTCGGGCTAAATCTGCAACAAAGGGTATATTTAGATCTTTATGGATAATTTTATTTGTAACATAATAAGGAGCATTGAGGATTTTTCGAAGGATTTTGGATTGTAAGGATTGGATACGGGATGAATTTGATGGCATCGTGGAGCCCCAAAGCTCAATCCCATATGTCCAAATAGGCCTGACAATTGCAATGTATATGAGCTTTTTATAGTAAATCGGAAGTTTAGAGCGTTTGTCAAGTAAGTGTTGTAGTAAACGGTATCTACGAGCAGTTTCTTGTCGTTTCAGTCTTGTATGAGGATTCCATGTAAGGCGTTTATCAAGATGAAGTCCTAGATAGCGGATCTGTTCGACAGGGATAAGTGGAACATTATTAAAGAATACAGTAGGACAGGAAGTAGTGGGTTTGCGGCGAAGGGTAAAAGTGATCTGTCGGGATTTATTAGGATTTATTTTAATTCTCCAGTTCTGACACCATTCTTCAATGGAAATTATGTGTGATTGCAGGGTTTGGGATGCAACAGTTGGGTCATTATTCATAGATAACACACATGTGTCATCTGCGTATGTAGTAAGGACAGTGTTAGGATTGGTTGGGATATCAGCTGTATACACCGAGTAGAGAATAGGACCTAGGATACTACCTTGAGGGACACCAGCGGACTGGGAAAAGAGAGTAAGCAAAGTTGTGATTTACTATGAAGGTTCTGTCAGTTAGGTAGGAACGGATTAAAAGGTAATATGTAGGGGAGAGGAATTGACGGAGTTTGTAAAGCAGTCCCGGGTGCCAGACTCGATCAAAAGCTTGTTCAACGTCGAGAAAGACTCCCGTGCAGTACATTCCGCGCTCCAATGTAGGGGATATTACATCCACAACACGATGACACTGCTGGATAGCAGAATGAGATGTTCGAAATCCAAACTGGTGGTCAGGAATCACGTGAAAAGAATCCAGGATTGGTTAAATGCGTTTTAGCATGAGCTTTTCTAGGATTTTTCCCATGATTGGTAAAAGGGAGGATGAGTATTCAAGTGACTTTTTGGATTTTGGTACCATTTTTATTATGGACAGTTTCCAAGGATCGGGAAAATAGGTAGATCGGATTGCAGCATTATATATATAGGTCAGAAGTAGGATAGCTTTTCGAGGGAGCTGTTTTAGGATATGGGATGTGATGAGGTCGTGGCCAGGAGCTTTTTGGAAGGCAATTTGTGGATGATATTTATTATTTCAGAAGGCTGAAACGCTTTAGGATCTATTTGGAGTGGGATAGTTAATTCCGCTTCAACATGCTTAAGGTGGATAGGGTTAAGGATGTCAGGATGAGGATTGAAAATTTTGAAAAGGTGGTCACCAAATATTTGGGATTTTTCTTCGTCTGATCGTGACCAGGTCTGAGATTCAGTGAGGAGTGGATGATTAAAGGTTTTGAATTTCAGCTTTTTTTTAATGATCCATAAAGATTTATCAGTAGTGGAAAAATTTCCTGTTAAGTTCTGTAAGTTTTGAATTTTGTATTTCCTAATTTCTATTTTCAGTTTATTAGTTAATCTATTGTAATGAGTATTGTCCGATGGATATCTGGTTCTGTGCCACTTTGCTCTTGCTCGCCTTTTTTCTGTTAATAAGGTGTGAATATGATGAGGTAAGTTAGTTCCATGGGAATTTCTAGTTTTAGATTTTGATGTATTGCTATTGATGATTGTTTCTATTAATATTGTGAGTTCTTCAATTGCGGAGTCAATCTGTTGCTTGATTTTTAACGGAATTTTTAAGTCTAGTTTGGTTTCTAGATCATAACGAAAACTGTCCCAGTTAACCAGTCCTGTAATCAGAGAAGGGGGAGAAGGTTCAGCAACAAGATTTGAATGCATGAGAAGCAGAACTGGACTATGATCTGAGGATAGGTCATCAATGGATTTGATTGTAGATTATAAGGAGGGTATCTGAGAAGTAATGAATATATCAAGGATATCGGGACGTTTTTTAAGGGATGTAGGGCAATAAGTAGGGTTCATGGGTGAAAGGATGGAATAACTATTGGAGGTTGAGACACTGGAAAGAATCCTTCCACGAGTGTTGGACGTTCGACATCCCCATCGTTGATCTTCAGCGTTGTAATCTCCTCCAGCAATGAAACGCGGACCAAAGGAACGGAATAATGAATTAAGATGATCATAGGTCAAGGAATTACCAGGCGGACAGTATACAGCTGAGAATGTAATGTTAGACGGATGAGCGGACAAGGTTATAGAGGTTGATTGAATGGTGTCAGTTGGAATGGATGGAATCGGGAAATGAGGTAAGGATTTATGAATAAGGACACAAGAGCCTGCGTGGTATGTGTTGTCTGGGTGATTTGATCTGTATGTGATGTAGTCACGTATGTAAAAGTAAGACTGTATTGTGAAATGGGTTTCAGTCACCAGTGCAATGTCTATGGAATTTTCATGAAGAAATATGTCAAGTTCGTCTCGATGGTTATTAAGGTCATTTGCATTCCACAATAGGATAGCTAGGGACTTTTGGTTCATCTTGGGATATTGAGCGGGATTTCTGTAAGGATTCGAGTAAGGAGGGTGATGAGTGGTCTGATCGTGTCTTGTAGATCACGAAGGAATGATTGAAAGACTGATGTTATATCGGATGAGGTTTGGCTTGGATAGGAGTAGAAGGTAGAGTTTCGGGGCGGAGGATTATTCTGTCTTGTTGGGGGTTGAATCCTCCTTTGGGATCTTTGTGTAGGATCCATGTTTAATGGAGCTTCTGGTGATGGATTGAACTGAGAGGAAGGTTGGGATAGAAGTGGAAGTTTGGGATTGATTTATGCTGGAGTCGGTGGAGGTAATTTCACTCTCAGTGAAACATTTTTAGAGGGTATATCATTTTTTGGTATTTTAGAATGAGGATGGGCTGTCTGAGGCTGAGGATAAGGGGGCTGAGGGTGAGATGTCTGGGGTTGAGAGTAGGAAGTCTGAGGCTGGGAAAAGGAGGTTTGAGGCGCCTGTGGTTCTGGTAGATGTTTTGTGGTGACATCGGAGTATGATTGAGTCATGCTTTTAGAGTCCGTGGTTCTTTTATTCGTATTTATTCTTGAAATACACTGAGTCACAAGGTCACTCCTCGTTGAAGGGCCAGGTATTTCTTCTTCAGGAACTACGTTCCTATGATTTTGCTGTTTGAAAGCTATGCTGACAGCTATGCCTCAGCATATTTTTATATACAATGCATCCTTTATAGCTTGCTGGATGGCCTTCGCTGCATAAAGCACATTTTGCTGGTGTGTCACGAGGCTTTGGACAAATATCAGATGCATGCGGGCCAGCACACTTGACGCACCTGGCCTGGTGATTCTAAAATCCGAATTGATAAACTTTTGATTCCAAAGAGGAACAGATTAAAAAAAAAATATGAAGTTCAGGAAATGTTTTAAACATAGCCTATTGTGAAATAGAAACTAACACGAGAAAAAAGAAACCGTTATAAGTTCGTTAAGAATAACATATAGGCACAAAAGAAAATCATTTCTGGCTAAAAAAAATTACAGTAAATGAATAAAAAATTATAAATAACAAAATCATCAATTATATACATAGGATAGTGTTTTCCAAAGTGTGATACGGATACGAGAAGAATTTGGTGGAGGTACACGATGCACCGGGGTTAGAAAATTAATAAAAAAACTTCGTTGTTGAAAGATTATTTTATTTTATTTTTTTT
This sequence comes from Rhaphigaster nebulosa, assembly GCA_948150685.1. Taxonomy (NCBI): domain Eukaryota; kingdom Metazoa; phylum Arthropoda; class Insecta; order Hemiptera; family Pentatomidae; genus Rhaphigaster; species Rhaphigaster nebulosa. The sequence continues at coordinate 190,611,181 of OX411306.1, forward strand.
TTTAATGACGGGTAAACAGTGCTACGAAAATTACAGAAAGGGTACACAGCTGTCAGAAGTGTGGGAAACACTGGTGGAACCCTTCTATAATTTTAGTAATACTGAGTACCCTTCGACAGAAAAAAAAAAATCAAAAATTGTATAAACTTAAATTACAATCAATATATATTTATGTTTTCCTTTTTTAGTTAAACAAAAAAAAAATAATAAACGAACAATAAAATTCATACATAATAAATTTTGTTATATTATAAATAACATTTATTAGGATCAATTAGAAGAATGAAATTGTGTATGTTGAGAAGAAAGATCACCATAATTTGTTAAGCTGGTTGTTAATTCTAATCGTACATGCGGTTCTACATCCAAAAGGCTCTTCCCTTTTTCTATTTAATGTGTCAAAATGCTGAAAAGGCAACTTCACATAGATCTTAAAACCACATTCATTCCTAAAAAAAAATTAAATTCATCCCTTAGGCAAAATCTTAATCATTAAAAGCAATTATTTACATATGTTATTGAAAAAGATAAACTGAATTCGAAACTATGCAATGAAATTAATGTTTAAACGAGAGATAGAAAAAAATTAAATATTCTAAAAATAAACAATTAAATCCTTACAATCACGAATACATATAACCAAACCAGTTTAGTAAAAAAAAATATATATATATCTTAAAAAACAAAAAAAATACTTAATATTAAAAAAAAAATACTCATTAACCGAATCCAAACAGCATAACATGCTAGTCTAAATAAAATAGGAATGATTCCTAACTAATTGCTCTATATATTTAGATAATTACTTCATATGTTTTACAAAAATTACTTTTTATATGTACTTAACAATTATAATAAATTGTAGGAGAATGTTATGTTTATATTATGTTAAAAGCTAAGTTCTGAATACATCGTTATAATAATAAATATAATTGGAAAAAGTGATAGAGAAAGCACAAGAACGGCGGATCGGTGTTTTTATGTTATTAGTTTAGGAGTGCAAAATTAAATAAAATAGGATAGATTTCCAACAAAAATAACCCTATTAAATACTAACAATATTTAACAAAACTTCGATAACGTCAATTACTGTGTAGCGGATTATATATTTTTTTTTCCTTTTTTTTCCCTCTCTTTTTTACAATGGACCAGCAAAAAATAAATATATTCCTAAATGAACCAGTTAGGACCCCTTTGGTGATCCTCAATCAGTCTCTTTTTCAGAACACTGCCCAACACAAAAGCCAGAGCAGTTTGGCATGGTAAAAAAAATTATAAATAAAGATGCATAACATTATCTCCTTCAGCATTTTTTATAAACAAAGCCTCTAAACTTCCAGAAAAACTAATAGCGTTGAGTGAATTATCCGTATATTTTTATTTTTATCGACATCCAGTTATAAGGTTATCTGTTATTTGTATGAACAAAAGATAAATAAAATAATTTATTTATTTAAAAAAAAACACGGCAATGAAAGAAGGTTTATGGGTCCTTAGGGTGACTAGATAGTACTTTTACATTGATATCCCTAGTCAAAGTGATGTAAAATGTAAAAATTTGATGAATGCTTAATCAGAGAAGGAATTACGGAAATTTAGGATCTGCTTCAAGATTTTAGATTGATTTGAGAAATAGGGTAATTCCAAAATAAGAATCAAATATCATTTAAAAGAAAAACAAAAAATCATAACAATTACTATAAGTTGGTAAAAATAAAAATGAGCCTAATAAACTAGATAAAAGTATAACACAATTCCATAAAATTAATCACTAACCAAAATTAAGAGAGAATATAAAAAAGATAATGGCTGAGTACGGCCCTACTAATATAAAATTGGCAACTAATAAATAACAAATAGGACAAATATATAAGAAAAAATAAAAATAATAGAAAAAAAGAACTTCATTTACAGAATATACTGTACTAATCAGTACAATCGCAAGATAATACATCGGAAAAACATCTAAAACATTATAGACGAGAGTAAAACAGCATATAGAAAATTACAAAATAGTAAAAACAGAAACAGTATAATGAACAATCATGATTTCGATTTTGATAACCCTAAAATTTTGGATTATGGAAAAAATACAATACAAAATGGAAACACTATGAAAGCAATTTACATCACAAAAAATATAAATATTACAATGAATTTTCAGTCAGATGCAATAAATTTAAAGGGTCGCGATATGGGTATAATAAATAAATTTAATATTAAATGACAATAATAATAAATTATAATGAAAACAGTATTAGTCACACATATAAAATATAATATTATAAATGAAAGAGCTAGATAATTATTGGGATGATAGACAAAATGAAGGCAGATATGTATATGGATTAGTACAAGGTGTAGTCCCAATGAAGCACTGAGTGACATCGATATAAGGTCTTAGTATATATTCCCCATGAAATTTTGTGAATGAAGTATTAAACATTTTGATTATTAGACGGAATAATATTTTATGTAATAATATTGTATATTAATAATAAATAATATTTTATGTAATAATAAAATTTAAGAATAGTCGTTGCTAATGGCCCCAGTAGTCGAAGCGACGATAAATAAATGCAAAAAAAAAAGTTTATGTATAACTTACATAGCCTTAGAAAACTATTTCCAACAATCAAATATAGTCAATAATAATGATTTTAAGTATGATTTTATAGGCAATAAAATTAGATTGTTTTTACTTCCTTGTACGCAGTAAAGGAAGTATTGTAATCCCGAAAATTTTCTGCTTTCTGATTTCAACGGAAATATCCATTTTGACCATCCCTGAATCTATTTTGACTAGTTTCGTTGTGACGTCTGAAAACAGTTAGCCGTAGAAAGTTAAAATTTTGTACTCAGGATTATTGTATAATCTAGTTGTGAACCTCCCTTTTTGGTCACTGGATGACTACCGAAATAGTTCTTTACTTGAAGGTCATATTAGATTTTTATCAAAAATTATATTAAAATATAAGTTAAAATTTGGTAAATCAGACTTTTATATCAATATAAGTAATAGAATAGTTTTTGTTCGTAATAGAAGATCCGAAAGGTGTACTTTACTTGAAGGCCATAAGAAACACATCAAAAGATATATCGACAGTTATTTCAGAGATCATATGGTTCGGTGATAAAGGTTATAAACGCGATTTTTTCCATTCTATTTAAACAATTTTATTACTTGTTTTAAGTGTTAAAATTGAGTATAAAATACTTTTTTCCCTCCCCATTTGTGAGCTGAACACTTTTGCAGTGGGAGAATATGATATAAGTTAAGCGGCTTCTTCCGCTTAAAATGTTAAAACCATCGATTTCCAATGCTTTATTTAGCGGCATAGACAGTTCTAAGGTTGTCAAGGAACACGAAGAAATTTCTTGGGAACTTGTTACCAACTGAAAGAAAACGGCATATAATAGCGGAATGAGAATCAATAGATAGATGCCGCGACGCCGAGTGTCGTTTTTGAGATACTGCAATCTTCGGAAACTAGTAACCAAATTCAGGATCACTTTTTGAGCCATCGATTTATAGTTTAATAGGCGTACAAGAAAGTCACGTGTTGTCCATATCAGATATTTTTAAATTAAATAACTAAATATGTAGAATATTGTATTATATTATATTATATTAATACTAAACTTCCAGAAGAGAGTAAAAATTATATAATATGATTTCAAAATTTGGACTATAGTTGTGGAGTAAACAGAGCTTATTGAGGTAAAGTAATCGACAGTAAACAGCAGAAGAAAAGTGATAATAAGCAATCGATCCTTTAAAAATAAATAATATTTTTTTACTCTATAATAATCATCATTACGAAGAAATTTTGAAGTACGGTACAACGAAGGATTAAAAAAAAATGAACCATAAAAAAGCCAGCGAAAGGGGATGATTTCCAAAACGAGAAAAATAGCTGGCTATTTATTGCAAAAGATCAGTGCCATTTTTGGCGCTATCAGTCAGAGGAGCGTTGGTGGAGGCGGAAGTGAGCAATAAATAACTCCAGCAAACAGACTGCTTCACTGCCACCTTGATAGCCAATGCGCCCTTCATATATCTCACCCAGCAGATCTTTTCACAGCTTAATTCTGTCATTCTGCCGTTAAATGCATAACACACCGTCTTATACTAAAGTCCTAAAAAATTAAATACCTATGAGGCTTAATAAATCCCATTTGAAATTACTAAATAAAGACTGATACAAAGATATAGAGATAAGGACAGATCAAATTACCGAGTTAACTTTAGCCCAGACATTAAATAAACTTTCTAAAATTATCTCAATTTATTAATCAGATTTCATATTAATTTCATTGAACTTATAGAAAAGAGAACATCTTCCATTTTATTACTAAAATGATAAAAATAGCTATTATTCTTTTGTGACTTATATCCATATTAAAACTTCTTCATTATTTAGAAACTTGTTAAAATACGAGTAGTAAGTAATAAACTTATTAGAAAGAGCGATGTATCGTTATGTATCATTACTGAAAAAGGAATAATAGTTCTTTATAAAAATGTACAATTTAATAGAAATGTTAAATAAAACGCGCTGAAGATGGGTTAAGACGCAGAAACGTTGATGAAAGTATATTATGGTTATTGGAGTAATCAAATATTTTATGGAAGATCTTCTCTTCATTATACTGCCGTGATAAGTTAAAAGATCCTAACTCCAAATATTTTAAAAAAATATTTTTATGGTAGATTGCCCTAATTGGTCTAAAAAATACACCTTTTTATGATATTAGAGGACCATAAAACCAATGATTTGGATCCAATCATTGGATTTAGTGTTATCTAATGCCATAAAAATGTGAAATTGTTATAATAAAGTTAATATTTTTTTTATAACTAATAAAAAGAGGATTCCAAGGATCACATCGGTCTGTAGAGCCACAGAGATAGATAGATAGACTAAAAAAATAATTTGAGGCCGAGAAAAGCACTGTTTTAAAATGGATTTTATTATGTATAATTTAGTAATAAAACATAATTAATTTTTTTTTTAACCTAGCGTCATCGATATTTTGAATTGCATTTAAAATAAATAACAGCAAACAGAAATGGTTAATGAATAATCAACAGAACACCAAAACACCACCTATCACAAGATTACGTTTTAATAATCATATATATTGTTTCTGTTGGAGCGATCCATTTTTCAAGCGAAATATTGAACCAATCAACAAAAGAAAGCTACCGTTCGGAAAAAATGTTTGTATACTAATAGCGTGCATGTGCACCTAAAATTGTTGCAGTTACTGATAGATTTTTTAATTAATTTAAAACCAGAATTTTTATTATAAATTAAAAATAGTTTATTTTTTAGAAATTCATGTACAAATCTAATAATCAACTAATTTTTGTGCAAAATAGATTTCTTCTGTGATTTAGTGTTGCCACGCACCCCAATGATTCCGACAGATATGTCTTCCGAATTCAAACCTTTGCAATTTCCGGTCTAACTCGCATTTGCAATGATCATCAACAAATCACAGGGACAAAGGCTATTATAAATATAATTTAACAACTAATATAATAAACTATCAAAATAAATTTTAAAAGCTCTTAGATGCTGAATCAAAATATAAAAAAAAATAATTTTAATTTATATATACGATTATAGTAGAGTACCGTGGTTTTAAACTTTGAAATAATGTATAATTTCGTCAATAATAACATCATAACATAGTTTTCGAAAATGCGAACCATTTTTGTAAAAAAAAAAGAAAAGATAAGAAGAGAACAAATGTTCAATTTTTTTAAAAGTATTATGTTTTATTTAGCCAATTTAATAATTGAAAAATTATGAAATTTAAAATTCTCGCTGCTGAATAAGAAGATAAATAATTTGGAATGAATGTCCCTCTGATAATTTTAAATAAATATCTTGTCTTCTATCACGTTAATTATCATAATGCAATAAATATCTAAAAAGAGACATAGGTATATAATTTATTTTAATTTATATCGCAGAATGTTCCATACAAATTTAACATTATTAGGTTAATCTCGAAATATCTCTTCAATATCCTATAATTATCTGTATAAATAAATATTTGTTACATACTAAGTATGTGATAATGGCAGTAACAGTAAAATAATTAGCTGTCAGAAACATTTGCTCTCTGAACTTAAGTTATTTTAGAAGAGAACTATATTACAGTATTTATTAAATTCCCACTGACTACCTGTCTTAACCATATACAAAATAATTCATAATATCCAAATTATCCCAAAAGTTTGTTTCCTGCAGTTCGGTTCACAACCCGAAATTAAAGCTACAAATTTTTTAAAAAAGTTACAAAATGATAAATATTGTTTCACGCAAACTCTTATTTCCGAGAAGAGAAAATAAAATAATTAATTTTATTTTTTTATAAAATAAATAACTTAAAAATCTAATAAAATTGAAATGACAATATATTAGATTAAAACTTTCAGCTGTAAATCATGATTAGAAGATTGTCATAAGTCCATTTGGATTTGATAACTAGTTAAGCCTTTATCAACGTTAATACCTACTATTTTTGAAATAAGAACCTTTGAAGGATCTCTAATTTCTCCATAGCTAGTATAATTTTTAGAACGTTACTACAATATATATATATATATATATATATATATATATATATATATATATATATATATATATATATATATATATATAAATTCTCCATGAGTAAAAAATCCACCTTTTTTTTGTACTCTACTGTTATCAGAAACTGATGGATAAACGAGTGACAGTTAATCGAAGTTTTACTGTACTGTTTCTTTAACAATAGTTGTGCAAGGGGAGGTGGATTGATCCCATGGAAGGAAATGCTTATTTTTTTTTTTTGGAATTATGTGAATGTGTGGTTGATATTTTAATTAAAATAACAAAGAATATCGAAGTGAATATTAATAATTGATGTAAAAATAAATTATAATATTAATAATTTCATCAGAGGAGTACGATTGAGAGAGATATTGAGTGAATCAGGAGTAAACGTTAGCCTTTATTTGTCAATATACATTTGTGAAATATTTTTTATTTTGTATAATTGTATAAATGTTTAATGTTTTGTTTTTCTCCTGATTGTATTATCCCTGCAATGGAAGTAAATATTTGTTCTACATGACCCATTTAGCCTATAGTACATTTATTTGAATAGTAACATTTACTGAATCAAGTTATAACATGGAATATACACTTTTTTAAAACACAAATAGAACCAATACAAATTAAAACAGCTGGTAATATATTTGATAAAGAGAAGAAAACACAGAGAGTAAAATATATATTAATAAATAGTTATGAATTTTAATGAATAGTTATGAAAAAACACTTTATTTTTTTTATAAACGGAGAGAGTGGAAATAAAATAAAAGAAGAAAATATCATAAAAGTAATAGTAATACCATAAACTATCTTCTATACCATTCCATACCGTTCCATAAACTATACCATAACTACATAAACTATCTGACTCCTGCGAATGACTTTGGAGCATGATCCGAACCATCAGAAGAATCAGGAATCAGTAAATAATTTCTGGGCTTGACGTTAACCACCAAATTATAGCCAGGTAATCCCAAAGAAATTGCTAAAGCTTTACCGAAACATTTCAGGAAAGTATCTTCCTTAGATCACAGATCTGACAAGCACAACATGGGTACAAAGCAGATTTGGAGGATGCACTAAACCGTTCCAGATCGATGAGTTACATCAGCTTTAGAAAACTGCAAGGGAAGGTCAGCCTCTAGATGGTGTTCCAGGAGAGTTCATTGAAAATTTACCAGAATAAGGAAAAATATACCTGTCAGGTATAGCGAAATCTGAAATAGTGGACATCTTACATCTTACATATAGCAAGAGAAGATTCATCATAAAACAGATTCCAAAAACTACACAGAGTTAGTTTTTCCACTTCCTATTTATGTATTTTTCCATACTATTATTCCACTTCCTATGTATTTGCCACTGGATAGTGAACACCAGTACACACTGGTGTTCACTATCCGGTGGCAAATGCAAGCCATACTGCAACTTGCAGTATGTTTTGATGAGATAGGCACGGAATGCAAGAGAATATGATCGTAATCAGCAAGCATATTCGAAATGGTTGATAATAAAGATAAAAGAGGATCTGCGTAATGTGCAATATTATGGAAATCAATACATTTGCAGCCATAACAAATCTTTACTCAAACAGTAACCGCACCGAATCTTAGCTTCGAAAATGTCGTACTTGTATTTCCGAAGAGCTGTAGAAACCATGTTGGAAATCCAGAATTAGAGCTCGATGAAGCGTGGACTACACCAAGATAAACCTTTTGAGTACAAGATCATAAGAAGCTAAGAGAGGATAATCTTAAATGCTATACTTGTCTGGGGAAGTAAATCGATTTTATCTTTGGAGAATAAAATATTGAGGTCTGGAGATTTATACCTCACTGGCTCATAGCGGATTGTGAGAAGATTAGAGCATTTAGATTGTTTACTTCCATTTTAACGTTTATAAATATTTTTTTGCTTATTGCAACATTTTTATTTTTCAATCATACTATACCAGTGTCTGGAAAATTCTTAAAAAAAATAGTATTTATGTAACAAATTTTACGATTTTACCATGAAGTAGTAATTTAAAAACTAATATTAAACTCTTTAGAAGATAGTTAAATAAAGAAAAAATCTATTAGGTAATCAACTAATAAGCTAATAGTAAATATTTTGGCATACTAAAGCGAGTGCTTAGTCATGGACATGATTGCACATACCCTCTCCCAAAAGAAGCATAGGCTGTTTTCATACAAATAATCTTTTTTCTTAAGATTCGTTTATTAAAGAGCATAATTCTTGTGATTTATTATTTCGATTTGTTTATGGATTTATGATTTATATTTAAAAACCAAAATAGTAAAAATTCTAAAAAAATAAAAATACTAAATCACTCTACATTCACATTACAAAAACTTTACCATTTAATAATGTCCCTGTGTCGATACCATCGTGAAAGGATGAAATTATAATAGTTCAGTTACTAAGAGATATTCAATTGTACAAGAAGATGATGAAATCACCATCCATGTTAAAGTACTAGGTTTTCTCCAATGCTTGAAAGTATGATAACGAAATAGAGAGTAAATGTGGCCCTTCAAGATCGGTTTTTTATCCATCCGAACCGTCAGTTTCAACAATAGAAAACGGTGGGGAAAAATCCGTTGCTTTGGCACTAAGAATAATACTCCCCTACACCATCCGAATCTTCCATCCACTCTTTTTAATTGATTTCATTAATTTATTTAATTGTTCTCCTTTGAAATTTCAATTTATTAATCCAACCAGTTTTTATGCTTCCGCTGTAAGTTGGTAAAGCTATGAGTACACTGAATACAATTTCACTTTAAAATTTAAAAAACAAAAGCTAGAATTGAAGCAGTTCTTCTCGTTGATATTTACGAGGATCCTGAACGTTGAATGTATTTTTTAGATATTTATACAAGACATCACGTCACTCCTGATCTGTTCAATTAATTGTTTGTTTTTATTCCTTAAATAAATACATAGTTCATATAATTTATCATATAAACTTCGCAAATGAAATGAACAAAATAATACAGTTGCAAATGATGCAATTGAATTTGGTAAAACACATGATTCGTATAAACAGGAAATACGTATATTCTGAAGTTCTCAGAAGTTCCGAGAAAGTTATAACATTTTAAAATATGCATTTTATTAATCTTCATTTCAATTTCTACACAATTCCACAAAAAAATATTTACAAATCTACGGTAACTTTTTATTAATTCAGTTGTAACATTTTAAAACAGCTTACCTTTAGGATTTGAATCCATATTTCTGAAAAAATCTAAAAATGTAATAGCTGTTAACTTTACAAACAGCTAATAATAAATAAACCAAATAGCTATACTACCAGGTAAGGCGACCTGCAGGAATTAGGCTTAGATTCTTTGTTTGTTCCTCTTGGTCTGTTTGCTCTGTACTCGGCAAATAATCGTATTATATTTCGAATATCCCTGAACCCTAGTCTCGCTTTAGATTTAAATTTTATACCAAATATATTCCATTAATATTTTGATTTCTGTTCCGCTAGATTGTGATGGACAGTCCATTATGGGTCGGTGCCAAGAAAAAAACACACAAAATAAAAAAATCACAAAAATTAAAATAAGAGCCGAAATTCGAGAAGTCATAGAATAATCATAAATGGATAATAATAATTAACGATTACTTTGCTGTAACGCTCGAAATTAACATATGTCCAACAAGCAAAAGCAGTAAAAACTGTTAAAATGTAATTGTTAATGCTGTTAAAAGTTATAGGTAACATTAATTTTTTTTTTTAAATGTAACTCTTCTCTTTTTATACTTACCTTGGAATGCGTTAGCAATAACAAAGCGTATATAATCATCATAAAAAAATAATAATAAATTAATAATACATAAAAGCTATTCTGTATAAAAACAAAGCTTGAAATATTATATAACTGAAGAATAAAAAACGAAAACTGTCTCGCTTACCCAATTCCGGCATAAAGTAGACCCTAACATCCAGATGTAATTTATTCAACGGTGTCGAATTGAAATTTCTCAAAAGAAACAGTCCGCCATAATTGGGAAGATTGTTTTTTCAATGAAAAATTCGAAACCCTGAAGAAACTGGGTATAATTTAACCCGGAAAATATCTGACTTCGGATTATTTAAACAGTGCATTAAAGAATTTTAATACGATTGGAAATGTATAGCATAACGGAAGAGGTTGAAGCAAAAAAAGAATTAAAAATATTCTTTAATAAGCAGGTAATAAATTGCAATTGACCCCTGAATTCCAAATTGATTATTGATTATAAATAAAACAATAAGCTTTCGCCAGTTATGTATTATTTAAATAGCAAGTAATTATTTGTAATATTAAACTGAAAAATAAAGGTATTAATTGAAAATGCAAGAAATTATTTGGTTGGATTTGGAGCTGCATCAGTGTTTTCTTTTTCCAGACGCCTGAAGTATGATAAAATATTTTTTTTTAAATATTTGTGTTTATATCCATTGAGCAATTGAAAAAATTTACAATAAATAAATAAAAAATTTAAGGCTCTGACAAACCTCCCTGCTGTAATAAAATGTTTAATGTCACCACTACGTAGTCTACATTTAAACCTTATTGAAACCTTTGGGATGAGTTGCCAAGACGAGTAATAGACCAGAATTTCTATGAGAGATAATAATTCTAACGGGGAAATATAAAAATGTAGAGAAAATACTTAGCAGCACGGTCTTAATTTTCTATTCAGTAATTATTATAAAGAAAATATGACACTATTTCCAATTGTAAAAGTTGTCACATTGTTATCATGTAGCACTTCATTACACTAAGTTCAGTAAGAGTCGATAGTGTATTAATGTCCTGATTGGATAATCGGATGAACTTGATGGGACCGAGGATCATTCGAAACGTTTAATATCTCCGCGATAAAACAAGTGTACCGCGCCTTAAGGTTTATAGTAGGCTCATTTACCGTCTGTTAATAAATCTTAAAATGGAAGTTTTGAAAATTAAAAATAATGATTGTATTTGTGAAACACAGTGAGGAGAATATAAAACTGTAAATACCATAAATGAATTAAAAAAAGGAAGCCTATCCTTTGTGTAAAAATAATTGTAAACAATCGCCAGACACTCACCGAGCACCGATCCGCCAGGGTGAATCGCACAATCTATCGGACGTTCGGTTTATCGAGATTGGTATAATCCGGACTCTAGAGGATCTCTGTACGATTCAGGAAGAATCAAGTAACCTAGTAATTAGGAATGAGTCACTAAAACCCGCATTCATTCTTATAACGCATTAGCGATACAAAGTGACACAAAAAATAATATAGAAATTGTAGAAGACATTACAGCTAGGAATGTAAAAGGAGTTAATAGTTATTTAAAGAATTCAGTTGTTGTTAATTGACAATTTTTAATTTTCAAATGAAAGGTCCGAAATTCGGTTGGATTCGAGATAGTATTTTGTTTAAAAATCATATATAAGCCAAATCTTTTAAAGGTTTTCAAGTTTAACAGCCGTTTTTCTTTAAATAAATCATTTGGTTACTTTTCCGTGACTAAAAGATGAGACTTTTGAAAAAAAATTGTGATGTCAGCAATACATAGATAGTCTAAAAATTATCATTTGGCTTTTCGATTGGGGCGACTATCGATACTAATGATAGTGCTATCGAACAATCGCGAAGCCTTTAATTTACTTTTATTGGAAACTATAAATTACCATGGTATTATTCAATCATTAAAATTGATTTTCGTTTTAGAATTCCGCCAACATAAATATAAATAATTTCTTATGGAGAATCCCAAACTTTGTAAAACAATAAAATATAACACTATGGTTTAATGTCATCAAGGTATGTCATATTAAATATCATAATGGGATGTCATTTGGCAATTATTGAGAATAATCAATCAAATTATTTATAATAGTTTTGGAAAAAAAAATTTCCTTCAACGTTCAAAAAGATGAGACTTTTGAAAAAAAATTGTGATGTCAGCAATACATAGATAGTCTAAAAATTATCATTTGGCTTTTCGATTGGGGCGACTATCGATACTAATGATAGTGCTATCGAACAATCGCGAAGCCTTTAATTTACTTTTATTGGAAACTATAAATTACCATGGTATTATTCAATCATTAAAATTGATTTTCGTTTTAGAATTCCGCCAACATAAATATAAATAATTTCTTATGGTGAATCCCAAACTTTGTAAAACAATAAAATATAACACTATGGTTTAATGTCATCAAGGTATGTCATATTAAATATCATAATGGGATGTCATTTGGCAATTATTGAGAATAATCAATCAAATTATTTATAATAGTTTTGGAAAAAAAAATTTCCTTCAACGTTCAAAAATGTTTTAAGGTGAATTCCTTTCCAAAGGTGGTTGTTTATTTACCAAATTTACTAATTATTAAAGTCTCGCCCAGTCTCCAATGTCTTTCAATACCAGTGACGCGACTGAGTGACTAGCGCTGGGATATCCTGGAGTCATGCTTTTCCATCCATAAGTGGGGGGATAAGCCTGGCTCGGGGAGTCCTAGGCTGATTGTAAATAGTGTGCCTGTGTTTAAGATTTTACGTTTATTTTATTTTAAGTTTATTTATTATTTTTTGTATTAAGTTTATTTTTTTTTTATTATTCCATTTTTTGTAAATATTGTATGAATGATTTATTTTATCACTATTACCATTTGTCACTACAGAGACAAAATGTAATATTTCTCACTAAATAAATAGTCAATCACAAAAAAAAAAAATATTAAAAGTTAATACCTGAATTCTCGTATTGTCAATATAATCATATTTTAGTGTCTCTGAATGAAGAGAGCAACATCATCATAAAAAGAAATATAATTTAGCAAATAAGTTATTCCACGCAGATTAAGATGTACATTACTGGATTATGACGAACATTATATATATATATATATATATATATATATATATATATATATATATATATATATATATATATATATATATATATATAATAGGATGTTATATAATAGAATTTGTGCCCAGGATTTTATCTTTTTCTGTTCCTCCCAACCTTTTTCATCGGCGGAAGATTTATGTTTTATATGATGGGCTATAAAATTGTGGGAATAGGGTCTCCTTGTCCAAAAGGGGTTTTCATTGGACACTAGATAAAGCCGCACTAGGCTACCCGAGAGTATTATCGAAAACTTAATTTAAACCTTCTCGGGCCATTTAATTATTACTATGTTTTCAGCTGCGTGGTTCGATTCTGAAAACGAATTACCCTTTTCAAGCTCTTCCTCTAGAAGCGAGTTAGTGCCCCATCCCAGGTGGTAGTATTTCTGAAAACTTAGGGAGCGAATTCCCTAATGTGTCTAAGAGAGGCCAATTATTTTTTCCTTTCATATATTTAGATATACTTCTAAAGGTTTCCTTGAAGACTCTACAAAATATCTATTATAAATAAATCTATACTATAAATAGATCTATTTCCAATGTCGATGTGATGCTTTTCTTTGTGTGCTTTCATATTTCCTGGCGGGAACAATTTGCCTTCTGGTACTTTGTCAATTATCCTGACGCATAGATATAAATATATATTTATCAAAACTTTGTTGTTTATTATATAAAGCTAACTACAACGTATGCAAAAGTAATTGCGTCTTTATCTTTATTAAAATTCGGATTGACTTTTCAAAAAATCATTTCAAGTCTGTTTCTTTTTTCGGGTGATATCACAAGATTAATTGAAAGCTACAAAGCTTTAAATGTTTTATTTGCATTTTAGTCACTGTGCATGACACTTCCATCCCTTTTTTTTAGAAATAAGTATTTATTTACATAGGTCAAACCCGAGAAGCAATGTAGGTTCTACCAAGAGACGAGAAATATTTAAAGAATTATTGTCCGTTTAACATTCTTTTATAACCCAGTTACTATGAAGATAAAATATGTTATCTTATATGTATATATATATATATATATATATATATATATATATAATATGTAATATATATTTAATATATAAATATCGGAATATAATAATACTCATAATAATGAATTTATAAAACATCACCTCAAATTTATAATTAGCACTGTAGGTTCCAATAGAATATATTCTGCATAATTTCCTCCCTCCTCCCCTCCCCCCCCCCGCTGAATTTGATTTCTGGCCCGTAGTGCACATGGGATACCCAATAGGAAGAAACCCAAATGTAATAATAGTGAAACCAACAATAAGCTCATTTCTAACTCGATCGTTTACAAAATCACCTTTAAATTTGTAATGCGTAACAGAATCGACCATAACTTCAACTAGAGATGGGAAAAAAGTACTCCTGAGTAACGAATATTTTACCCGAATACTCTCTCTAGCCGGGATTAGATACGAATAGTTATGGATGGAGCAGGTCGACAATCAAACGCAAAATATATAAATAATACATATTCCCCGCTTAGTCTAAAATCAAATTTATCCTAATATTTTTAATAAGCCCTAACAATATCACCTGTCTTTATTTAGCGCTCCCAATCTTCTAAAATAAACACCACCATCTTTAAATTTAAAAATAATTTTGAATATCGTGCACTTGTAAATTCTACCTTGCCAAATTAATAATAATGCACCGAATTATTTAGGTATTTTTATTAAAGAGAATATAATCATAGTTACTTAATTTTCTATTCTTAATTTAATTATACAATATTAATAAAGCTGAATAATGTTGCTCTAAACGAGCAATACTTTTATTTAAAATTGATAAACGTAGAAAAACTAGATAGGTGAGTGTTTGGTTACTTCACTAAATTATGTTATAATTTAAATACACCGATGAAAATCTATACAAGAAATAGTTTTCTAAGGAATTGAGGAATATTCTGACATTCTGAACCCTCCTTCCCCTTCAAAAAATACAAACAGAATCTACTCTTGGATTTTAGAGTTCATTGAGAAATTGATTGGTCTCCTACAAATCGAGAGGTGCTTTCCTTTAGAAAAACTTTTGCCGATTGTCGTTACTTTTCTTTCACGGAGAAACATAAGAAGTACAAACTTCCACCACTTTCTTCACATTTTCACCCCTCGGGGAAAAGTAACCCTCAGGCACCATTAAAAAGTTTTTGTTCGCATTTATTTTTTCTATCCTTTACTGAACTCAAAAACTGAGAAATTTACGGCCTGACATTAGGCTCTTACAAATCTATGGTGATGAAAACGAACTACCTCCTTGAGTGTTCCTTAAGTAAAAAATAAGACCAGATAAATAACAAATTATATATAAAGGGCTGTAAAATTCATAAAAAAAAATATCTTTTTCATTTCCTAAATCAGTTAGAAATCAAAAATAATTATGAAAATTATCAATCACATATGAGATAAAAAAATATATAAAAATAATCATAACATTACATACCGCACGAAAGCTACGAAGTATTTACAGTACTCACCTGGAACAGATAACAAAATTTATAGTGTAATAGATTCCGATATATTGTTAAGATATTTTTAAATAAACGGAGAAAAAAAAAAGGAGATACATTGTTATAATAAATGTAAAAAAATATATAACTGCACACCTTATATTAATTTTAGTATTGTATTTATTTCTATTTTATAACAACCAAAAGACTACACGTAATTAGTAAATAATTATATACAGAATTAAGAATAAAATAAAACAGGCATATTTTTTATTTCAACCCAGCTTTTGTTTAATGAAATTATTACATTACATTCTAGCCACCATAGGCCATATTATTACATTACACATAGGCCACCATTCATTTCGATGTTATCACTTTTACTAATTAATTTCAATTTATTAATTCACAGATAAACAAGCATCGTCATTATCCTAGGACATACTGTCCTACACGCTTTAGAAATGGACTACGCATTCCAGCTAAACAGATCCGCTAACTAGTATTGTACTAGCGACTAAATATAAAATCTTAAATAACACGGAAACGTCAAGAAACTGTTCGTCGTTTCCTAATATTTTAAAACATTTCGAACTGTCTAAACTTAAAATATATTACAAAAACTCATCTATATGACCATAATCAGTTTTGGAGTCACAATACTCCTTCAAACGAATCCAATACACTTCGCAAAAACAACAATGTACCTTATTGAGCCACAAATAAAATTGTTCATAATGATCTTAATGTTCCTAAGTGGTAGGGTTTACGTAGTTCGATAGCGCAATCAATTGCATCGATAGTCGTAATTATCGAAAATCGTAATTATCGAAAAGCCAATCGATAGTCACTATCCAAAAAAAAAAAAATCGATGGCATTGCTGACATCAAACTTTTTCCCAAAAGTCAAATCTTTTAGTCTTGGAAAAAAATAACACAAAGCTTAATTTAAATAAAACATTTAATTAAAGAAAGAAGCCTGTTAAACTTGAAAAACTATAAAAGGTTTAGCTATTTAAATAAAATAATATACGTGATTCCGAGAATTTCATTTGGTAGTTGGAACTCGCCAATTAACCAATAATTGAATGTTTTCCTCTACAGTTAAAAAAAAAAATCTCTTTCCTCATCTCTAGCTGCCATTTCTTTCACAATTTTTATTTTATTCATAGTCACATTTCTATCACTAAAAAGTACGAGTGTACATTTTTTTGTGCTTATTCAAGCCCAAGTAAAGCAGAGAAGATATATATTTTTTTTAAATGCCAATCAGTGGTTGCTTGAGTAATTGCCGATTATATTTGCGTTTAACTCAATAAAAATTAATTTTGTACTAATATTATTAGCTGCATAAAACCTAAACGTTAATGGCCAAAAAGCAATTTGCTTAATTAGGAAATTTGTTCTCTCTTTCTCCAGCAAAGTGCAAAGGTATAGGAATCTAAGTCACCCGCCCTCTTCATTCGATAGTATTGATAGCTACCAGTCGATGTTATCCAAACAATCGAATAGTCAGAGCTATCGAACAATCGCTAACGCTACTATGTAGTAGATTTGACCCGACATATAGATAACCGTTCTTCCATTATAAACTTCATATTCACAAAGACCCATAAGTTTATAACTTTGTATTACAGTATCTTCCCGATTGACCTCCAAGCCATCTGGAAGAAAGATGGCCACGGTACCATACAAATTTCAGAGGAGCAATACTGTAGTCCCTTCACAAATCAGTCATCAAACAAACTTGACATTTACTTATATTAGGGAATGGTCCTTCTATACCATGATCCCTATGTCAACTGATTTACTTACATGTTTGATTCAATGGTGAATCTTAATAAATAAATCTATAAAATAAAAAGATTAAACAAAAATTAATTAATAATGTAAATTACTCTAACCTATTTTAACACGGCCATGTGCAAGCCATTTACTTTACAAGTTTAATTGAATCTTGTGTTCTTGAAAAAGAAATGCGTTATGGATTAAGTAGCCGATACATTAAAGATATATAAATAAATCTAAGACTGCAAAGAATTGCCTTATTTATACCAGAATAGAAGAGTACTGAAAAACGCAAATAATAAATGAGGATGAGAAGACAAGAGGTACAAGTGACAATTTAATAGTTTTGTGAAAACGCATTTCAAAGTACAAACATAATGATAAAACGTAAAACGATTAAGTTTAAATCAACATATATTACGGCTCTACTGCATATATATCCCTTGAATATTTAGCATTAAAAAAAATTCTATATGCAATAAATACCCGTAATCGCAATCAACTCTATCTTTGAAAAAAGGCTATCTTGGTCTGTCTATCAATATATATATATAGATATGGCGCAAAGTGGGGCAAAAATTCGAGCTCAGATAAATCCAAAAAACTAGGATGTACCAAAATTAACGTCTACAACAAAACTCTCATTTTTGCCATTTTCTTTCCTAGTTTATCCGGGCCATCACTTATATAATTAGTAAAACACTAATATAAGTTTAGTGTATTTTTTTTCCCTATATATTCTTCAAGCCTCCGCCCTCTTGGAAATACTTACTTCTTCTATGGAAAAGTTGTTTGTTTTTTCAAGGCTAAAAATCTAGTAATGCGCGAATCTTGCAGAAAATCAATTTATTTTTTTCTTAACGTTACAGGTAAGAGCTTAAAAATTTAGACCAAATTATTGTTTAATATTGTATTAACCGAGAAGGACAATGAAACTGTTTATCCAGTTCCTATTATCTCGGGGACCACGCTGAGTACAGAGCACAATACAAAGGACTACTGATTCCTTTTTCTATTTGATGAAACAGACATTCTCTGGAGGAATAGAATCCAGGAACAGAAACGATGTCGGAAGGATCCGTTCAGAATTTAAAAAGGCCTCTAAAGATTGTCATTCAGTCCACCGCTACAAGATCAGAAGCTTTCAAACCATCTGTATTCCAAACAGACGTCAATCGAGCAGTTGAAGTGCGAGACGTCAACATAAGACCTGTCTCTAGCCAGCTGTATAAAATTTTATTGACGATATCCCATGTTTTTAGCTTTACAAATACTTCTCAAATATGTAGCGATATAAAAGCCAGCACCAATAAAAACATAACATATGTAATTGCTAGGGTAAAATAATTACAAAACGTTGCAAATCTATTATTTTACTGCAATTTATTATATGCCAATTTGTACAGGAAAAAAAGCCGAAATCGGACAAATAAATAACACGATTTGTAAATTCGTTAAACTTTGGTCATAAATTCTTCTTGGTAGGAGGAATCGAGATCTGCAAAATCTGCTCGAATTTCGGGAGGATAACATCCTCGGGGGGAGGGGAGAAGGAGAAGGAGAGGTGGGGTCAAAATAAGGGGTAAGATATTTGTAAAATAATTTGCAAAAATAAAGTCGACTAATGTATCGTTTCCTATATTTTTTTTGTTTCTGAATCGAATGAGACCACTCCTATGATGATGCAGGAACACAAAAACATCACATTTTACTGTTGAAATATATACTGGACGTTCCAGAAATATTAAAAGAGATTATAAAAGATCCCAAGAGCAGTGGCACTTTTTTTAATTTATTGGACTAAAAATCAATAATTTTATAATGTTCATATTTTTTCATAAATATACTATTAAAAAAAAAGTTTTGATAGAAAAACCAAGCCGATAACATTTTTCAAACTCGAAAAATAAAATAAAGTAGTTCCAATGTGTTTTATTTATTTTTTTTAAATCCTAAGGTGTACATTAGATGATTATTATTATTTTTTTTTTTTTAAGAGAATTCAATTATCTTTCCAATGAGCATTCGTATAATCAGCGAAAAATATATACTTTTCGATTTATACGGAATTGAAATATAGAAGTGTTTTTCGGCTTTTACGCAGCTGCTCAGTAGATTTAATTTATTATTTGGTAAAGATTGGTCCAGTAGTTTTGGCGGTTAGACCTTACAAACGAAAAACTGGCTGTTCTTTTGTATAATAGCATGATAGAGATGGCCCCTTTACATCTCCGGTTGGGGTGGGTTTCTTTAAAGTAGAACCACGGATGGACCCCCCTCCGAAACGAATCCTTGATACGCTACTGCTTAGTAAACGATCCCTATATCATAGACGGCTTCAACAGTAACGGAAATGAAAAATGCGCAAGCAAAAATCCAAATAAAAAATAATAAAACCAGAATCCTCGAAAACCCAATAAACTATCCCTTTCATAGTAAGCTTCTGTAGCAACGGAAAATACGCGTGCGCGATTTAAAATTCAATAAAAGAAATGGAATCAGAAACGTTGCAAACCTAATAAACGATCACTATATAATATAAAACTTCAACAGTAACGAAAAAGCAAAATGCGCAAGCGTGATCGAAAATCCAATTTAAAAAATGGAATTAAAACCCTCGAAAAACTAGAAAATGATCATTTTCTAGGGATCATTTCGGTTTTCCGTCGCTGTTGAAGCTTTCTCTGGAAAGCTTCAACAGCGACGGAAAACCGAAATGCGCATGCTTCATCGATAATCCGAAAGTAAATTCGGAAATAGCGGTCTTAAAAATATAGTAAACGATACCTATACCGAAGAATTTTGAAAACTAATAATTAAGTAGAAATGCTCGTGGCAGACCGAATTTCGGTAGTAAATTTGATATTAACAACCGAAAACGATCATAATGAACGACCACTAAATCGAAGAAATCCATCTCCCTCCTCCCCTCTAAAGAAATAAAAAATAAATAATATTTAAAAATAAATAAACAACAATTTCATTTCAAAAATTTAAAGTACTTTAAAATACTTCATACTACTCATCTAATAAAAGAAAAAAAATGTCGAAAGAATATGCCAAAAATATTTCAAAGTCATTATTGTAATTAAAATAATTATTTTTCAATAATAAAATTAATAATATTGAATTAATTCATGTCCGGTAGGGTTACAATTGAAATGGAAAAAGTTAAAGTTGAAATGGTCACAATTGAATTAGAAAAGGTGACAATTGATTAGGAAAGGTTTACAATTGAAATGGAAAAGGTTACAACTGAAACGAAAAAAAATTACAATTGAAATGAAAAAAGTGACAATTGATTTGGAGAAGGTTACAATTGACGTGGAAATACTTGAGCCCAAAAATGTAATTTTTCAATATTTTTACCTAAAATCAGAAATAACTTCCGAACTATTTATTGTATCGTCATGGGAGTGGTCTTCAATCGATTAGAAACAGAAAAATTATTAGATAAAATATCTTACCCGACTAAATTTGTGCAAGTTATTTTGCAAATATACCGCTCCCCATTTCGACCTCCCTAGGGAGAGCTGTCTCCCGGAAATTCGGACGGATTCTCCCTTTTTCGATACATACTACCAAGACGAAGTTACAAAACGTGAACTACAAAAAGTGAAAAAATAAAATAAAGAAAATGAGGAGATATGCTCCTCATTTTTAATTAGAACAAATGTGCTTTACATGATAGACTTGAGAATAGCTCAAGAAGTTCGAAACGTTGTCAATATTTGAATAAAAAGGATGTATTTTTGTCTAATTGGCTTGTATTAATGTTCAACATAAATATCTATTATGCAGTGTTACCAATTCAGCCCTGTATTTTTCTCTGAATTCACCAACTTTAACTCAAAACTTTTTCAATTTTCCTCTAAATCCAGCAACTTTAAACCTAAATGTTTAATTCTTATTTTTCTATTAGTAAAACCAAAATTACTCCCTAGTATAAGATAAGAATAAATGATTAAAAAAGTCAAAAATATAGGGAAGTAAAATACCTCATAGGGTGAATAAAACTCCAAATCTAAGGGAAAAAATCCGATTAAAAAAGTGAAAAAATACCCAAGAGTGTGAATAAAACTCCAAATCTAAGGGAAAAAAGTGAAAAAATACCCCAGTATGCAAGTTATTTTGCAAATATCCCGCTCCCCATTTCGATCTCCCTAGGGAGGGCTGTCTCCCGGAAATTCGGACGGATTCTCCCTTTTTCGATACATACTACCAAGACGAAGTTACGAAACGTGAACTACAAAAAATTAAAGAAAATGAGGAGACATGCTCCTCATTTTTAATTAGAAAAAATGTGCTTTACATGGTAGACTTGAAAATGGCTCAAGAAGGTCGAAACTTTGTCAATATTTGAATAAAAAGGATGTATTTTTGTCAAATTGGCTTGTTCAACTTAAATATCTATTATGGAAGTAAAATACCTCATAGGGTGAATAAAACTCCAAATCTAAGGAAAAAAATCCAATTAAAAAAGTGAAAAAATACCCAGGAGGGTGAATAAAACTCCAAATCTAAGGGAAAAAGTGAAAAAATACCCCAGAGGATGAATAAAACTCCAAATCTAAGAAAAAACACAGTTAAAAAGTGAAAAAATACCCCAGAAGTTTTTAGAGGCTGCGGCATAGTGATCCCAAAACACTTTTTTATTTTTTCTCTGTCTTATAAATATAATCCAGTAATGATGGCTCAAAAAAGGGAATTGGCTAACAAAAAGTGGAGTCATTTTGTTTTTTAGGTACGGTTGTATGTATTGAAACCCTCGTAAAAAAATTCAAGTTTTCGATCTCCCCATCTTACTTTTTTTGCCATCTTGAAAAAAAAAAAGCGAAGAAAAAGCACTTTTTTTTTTATAGTTTGGGCGTTTTCACACGGTCCGACAAATCGGACCGACATCCGATTTTCCAGAGAATGTCAGACTGCAGGAAATATAAGATCCGACTCAGATATTTATAGGACCCAAGTGAAAACCCCCTTAAATCTCAATAATAATAATATTAAAATAAAACATAATACTCGAAGGCATAATGGATGTAGACCAATTTCAAGAGGTAAAAATTACTTAAAGTTGAGCCAAAATTAAGCATATTTATCACTAAAACTTGCTACTTATTTCATATATTTAAACTTTTTAATTACTTTTATTTTTCAATTTTAAATAAACATTGGATATTACAATACTTTTTTTAAGATAATAAAACGGATATACCAAATATGTAATACAAATACAGTGACCTCCAAAACTTAATTAATTTACTACAAATCCCTGTCCACTGCTGTTTAGAAACATTACTGCAGCACAGCATCTTTTAAATTTAAATTAATATCTTGCGCCGAGGCCACGCCAGGGAAATATCCCGGAAACGGTTATAATCAAGTTTAATAATAAGTCAGTATGAAAAACATTATTGTAATTTACCTAATTAAATCATAACCCATATGCAAAATTAAATATTTTTTAACAAATTTTTATAACCAAAATATACAATTAACTTACATGTTGACTGCATCTCGATTATTTATTTCATCATAATTTGGATTAAGTTTTTTATGTAATTCAACATGGAAGGAAAGCCGGATCGTGCTACAATCTGTTCTATCCAGAGTGATAAGGTTGAAATTTATTCTGTGGCTCTGAAGCGAAATAAAAGTCAATTTACATCAAATAGCCATCCAGGCCGGATTCGAACAGATGCCTATGACATCATCCTTTAAAAATTATTTTATTTATCGGTCTTTGATCCAATAAGAACTAGATGCCATTGTATTCCATCTTAATTTATAAGAAGGTAGGCGAGGGCAAAGAATATTTTTTGGATCAAAACAACTGAGTAACAGCTACGAGGGAGCGATGTTGAGAACTTTATCGGTCCGACAGAAGTTATTACAGAAGTTCTTCGACATCAGTTGCAGACCGTGTCTATTCTTCTGAGTACTTCTCAACTTTTATCACATAACACATTTCTTTTAAATGTAAATACTTCGAATGTGCTGCACATTATTCACCCTCTCCCTCCCCCTCCCTCCAAAAAGGCTGTGTTAATACAGTCATGAACTAAATCATAATTCTTTGACCATTTTCTCTTGTACTATACATTACATTAAAGATGAATAAAGTCGTTGGTAGGCAACCTTTAGATTGTGTTGTACTGATACGCAACACTTCATTCAATGACGTACTTACAATTAGTTATCTAGGGGTTCATTCTTATTCGGAATGTAGGTTTCGTACATCGATGTAGGTTTGACCACAACTGAAATATTATACAGCCATCAGATAAGAAGTTAACATACATTTAATTAAAAACTGTAATAGAGATGCCTCTGAAAAGGCCATATATATCACAAATAATAATGATTGCAAATAAAGATTCCGTTGTTTAATCTGATCCTCTAAAAAACATAACGAAGAATATTTGGGCCGAAGAGAAATTAATCTAATACCAGATGTCAGGCTAACAAACATAAATAGACATATATTCTATTTGAAGAAAAAAAAAACCAACGACGTAAGAAAAAGCAAACGAAAATATAAATATTTATGAAATATAAATACAAGACAAGGACGGAAACATCGATATTTATCAGAGGCAAGGATAAGGATAGATATATTGATATTTATCAGAGGCATGCATAAAGTTATACAAGAAATGCTCGGAGATAATATGGTATAAAATAAAGGTTTTAGGGAAAGTATAGTATTTCTCCTCCTAGGAGAGGTAAAGCACCGAGTTAGGAATTAATAAATTATTTGCCACTTCCATAATTTTGTTTTTATTGAAAACTAGTTTCGAATGTTATATATTCATCTTCAGTTCTAAAAACACACAAAAATTCAAAACTAAGCAATTCAAAATACAATTTGGTATTATCATACATATTAAATTAAATGTAATATAAATTAGTATTATAAAACATTTATGAATTATGAATTTAACTAAGACAAGAAATCAAATACATGTTGGTACTCACCAAGATTTAAGTAGATTATATCAAACAGAAAAGTTTGTATTGATTTGTTCTCGCATTTCACTAGCGATGAAAGAAAGAACGGTGGGATGTTTATATGTAAACGGTTTAAGGGTCGGGATTTTTCCAGTAATTCCGGTGAGTAATTGTTTTTTCTTTTATAGGTGGAAATAATTTTAGAGATATTTATTTGGTCATTTAAGCAAAAATCTGGATTGGATTTGAAGGATTTTGTTATTTCATGTGCTTCATATAAATTTAATTTCAGGCTGTTTTCAACGTGATGTATTAATTTAACTCCGGAGTCTTTGATGAATTTATGTTTAATTTTTTTTCATTTCAATGAATTGCAAAGTTGGAATTCTCCGTCTTATTATAATATGCACATATATGTTCCTTTAATCTCTGATTTAGTGATATTCCAGTTTTCCCGTGTATTTGGCTGCACAATCATAACAATTTAGTATGCATACATAATAAGTGCATATTATAATAAGACGGAGAATTCCAACTTTGCAATTCATTGAAATGAAAAAAAAAAAAAACATAAATTCATCAAAGACTCCGGAGTTAAATTAATACATCACGTTGAAAACAGCCTGAAATTAAATATATTTATTTATTACAAAGCAATACAAACTTTTCTGTTTGATATAATCTACTTAAATCTTGGTAACCACCAACATGTATTTGATTTCTTGTCTTAATTAAATTCATAATTGTTTTATAATACTAATTTATATTATATTTAATTTAATACGTATGATAATACCACATTGCATTTTGAATTGCTTAGTTTTGAATTTTTGTATGTTTTTAGAAAGAGTCAATTTTTTCTTTAGGAGAAGGGAAATATGAGGATAGGGTTTTTTCTATTTTAAATACAGGGTTAGTTTTTTCAATTCATTTCCGAATTTGGTGGATGTAGGGCCGTAATATGGAATCAAGAAATAATGTTTCGGAATGGACCTGTCTTCGGGGGTTGTTGAATAGATATCATTAATTGCCTTTTTTTGTATTTGTTATTTTGTAAATGTGATTAATAGTCGTTTTATTTTACCCATTATTTTTTTCTATGGAATATATTAATTCAATTTCTTTATTATAGTTCTTTTCATTTAATGGTACGTTCAAAAGACTACCGTCTTTTATAATTTACCAATCATGCTATTAAAGGCTGCGAGTTTATGTCTCCTATATGCAGATTATAGCATACAGCACATAAACTCGCAGCCTTTAATGTAATCCATCCATAACATAAAAAACCGGAATTACTGGAAAAATTCCGACCCTTAAACCGTTTACATATAAACACCCCATCTTCCTTTCTTTCATCGCGAGAACAAACCAGTACAAACTTTGCTGTTTGATATAATCTACTTAAACCTTGGTGAGTGACAACATGCATTTGATTTCTTGTCTTAATTAAATTCATAAATGTTTTATAATATTAATTTATATTACATTTAATTTAATATGTATGATAATACCAAACTGTATTTTGAATTGCTTATTTTTGAATTTTTGTGTGTTTTTAGGTTTATATGTTTTTAGATAAGATAAGAAGATAAATGTGTAACATTCAAAACTAGTTTTCAATAAATACAAAATTATAGAAGTGGCAAATAATTTATCAATCCCTAATTAGATTAATCCTTCTATGCCATCATGCGGATGTCAACTAAAGCACCGAGTATTTTATTGTAAGTCTGTCAGCACTGCAGAGAAGGTATGGGAGGTAATATTCCCTCAAGATTATATCAGGAGGTTAATTAGTTCAAGCACTGCGGTTTAACAGAGTAGCAAGAACCTTGCTACAACATTTTATTGAGAACGGAGGGTAAAATCTAAAATTTCCCAACAATCTTGATCGAATTTCTTAACTGTATTAAATATTTTAATTTTCCCAACTACATTATGAAAATTTTTAATTTTCCCAACTCTTTGGGATTTGAAATTTTCATTAACCTGTTGCGAATGTTGATCCTTCACAACAATAATTTTGTTTTTTATTTAAACACATTTATAGTAAACACGTATCATTGTATCGATAAAAACCAAATTTAAATTAATTTAAAATGTATTGGTATTAGTTTTTAAATTTTAGTAACTCAGATTAACCACGATTTTTGTAGTTTGAAGAAGGTTTTCAAAGCACCAATTTTCAAACTTTTTCACTTTTTTAATTAATCAGTGAGAGGGGAGGGAGTGTCAAAAAAATCAGTCCGGTGTGGGTTCGATTTCCATCTTGATCAGTTAATACTATCGTGTATCAGTTAATACTACTATTCTTTCGTGATGGTGCAATCTGCTCACCAGGACTATATGTCAAAAAACGGACTGTTGAAGTATTTGCTCTATCAATAACAATACCAGTTCCGTGACAGTTTAAAATTAAATTCTCAAAATATATTTAAAAAATTGATTTATCAATTTAGAGTCCGTCCAATGAAACCTAATTGAAGATTTTTTTCAAGAGACCGCCACGAAATAATTATTAATTGACCCCGTTGGAAATCGAATCCACACTGATCTCACTCACTGATTCGTTTTTTTGTTGAAATATAACTACAAAATTAGATTCTGAGGATCCCAACAACGCACCTGGTTATTAATAGTTATTAGCAAATTAATTTGCCAACTACACACACAACACAATATCCCAACAACCGATAAATACATTGCGGCAAGTACAAGCTCTTTTCTCGAAGGAATAGATCAGGATAAATCCAAACCCTCAAGTGGAAAGAGCTGCCCTTTACGGACCACCAAGCTTAATCACTGATGCATCAGAAATCAATCACGAAAGTTCGCTAAAGTGAAGTATAACGAGTTGCAAAAATATTAGTTCTGATTCGTTGATAAAGTTGAGTCTTTCAACTTTTGCAGTTCAGCTGTATCGGTGTTTATCTACAAGTAGGCCTTCTTCCCCATTTTTTTTTTTGCGTAAGTGGAACCTACAGAATCTGTTATTCAAAATACTTTGTCATTTACATTTCTACTTGACAGCAGTCTTTTTTTTTTTAACGCTTGACCGCAGCCACCAATCGAATACATGATAGGGGCAAGTGCAGACCTCTATTATGTGACGTACACTTACATAGCAACAATATTGGTCAAAACAGCTTAAGAAGATTAAAACCACGCATATCAGAATATTTTGTTGAGATACATTTATTCAAATGATGTAAATAAAATTTAACAACTAGAAAGTAGTGTAAAGCACTAACGGGCTGGTCAAATATTAATAAAATCTTATTTTCTTTTTTTTTTATACAATTTTTTTAGAGCTTATTAGGTTTCAAAGTTGGAACAAAAAAATCTTTAAAACTTCTACCACAGAAATTCACTCTCCGCATTGTGTACATTTGTGGCTACGCTTTGGTTTTTAATGTATGCTATGCTTCTACTTTACTTCAAGCAACATTTAAGCATAGCGCGAAGTTCTATATCAACTGTTGGTCAACAACGCGAGGTATTTTTATTTTTCGTTCTTCTTCCTTCTCTTGAGACAAAAAAGAAAAATAGGCGAGATATACTTAAGTCAGTAGTTTTAAATTATCATTGTGACGTTAAAAACAACGTATTTTCGTTAAAAAGGTTAATTATTAAAATTATTTTAATTATTATATTCTATAGACAAAACAATATGTTAAAAATAAAAAAAATTAATTAAAAAAAGTGTTATTTTATAATTGATTTTTTTAATTTTTTTGATTTTTTTCCGATCATTTCATGGTATCTAGACCTGCTTAGCATTGTTTCATTATATAGTAGGTATGATTTTACATTTATTAGAACAATTTTACATGAAAAATTCGTTTATAATGCCGAGATTAGAGCACCTCTTTAACATCATTAAAAATATGCCTGATCTAAAAATAGCCCGTTGTATAAGAATTATTGCAGTTGAATTACAATAAAAAAATGCAAAAATGATTACAATATTTATACAAAATCTGCCCAATAATGGGAAATTGCCAGAATCTTAAAATTAAAAATTTTCCAGATGGCCAAGAATAACGCACAATAGTTGCAATCCAATTTTTCAAAGTTTTATAAAACTCCAAACCAAAGCTTATATGCTTAGATATAACTTTCGATATTCCGGTTTGACATTACCGCTATTTTTTTCCATTTGCATTTTCAATTTCCTATTTATTTATTTTTTTTTTTCGAAATAGGCTAGCTCAGGACCACGTCAATCATTTCGTCTTCCCCCTTTCCTTTCTCCACTACACACCTCCTTCATCCTCTCGGAGTGCTGGGTCTTCCTCTCCTCCGTCCACTTCTTCCCACCAATCTTCCGTTCTTTCCTCACTGCACGGACTCTCATTTGGTTAACCTGTTTCAGGAATCGAACCCTATCCAAACAATCCTCGTTTGTTATCCCCAGTTTTGCCATTTCAACCTTAATCTGCTCTGGGCACCCTTCATATTTTTGAGGCCAAGCACTTTGCAATCAAAGATTTGCTTATTTAGTCTGTTCTTATGCACCCCGACCATGTATCCGAAAAATTTCAATCAAGATTTTCCTTTCTGTTTTCAATAACCCCTTCATATTTGTTAATCCTCCACCCCGTACAATATTATCGGTTTTACTACAGTCTCGTAGAGCCTTAGTTTTGCTTCTCCCTCTCTCCCCTCAAGATAAATTATTTTTGTTATATATGTTTTTTGTCGTGAATCTTAATCTATCTAATTTCGCTTTCCTAATATTCATGAATTTCCTATCCCCTCCATTGTAATTTAACCATTCACGTAAATACTTAAATTATTTTACAGTCTTTATTTCTCCATATTTTATTTAAGCCGTTTTCGCTACTGTTCATCATTCGTAATTATTTCGGTCTTCGTGAACGATATTTTTAACCCTGTTTTTTCGGCTATTAACTTAATTTCTTCGATTTGTTCAATTGCTTCTTGTTCACATCCGCGAATGCCAAACATCTAACTTCAATTTCATTCTTACCCCTTAATTTCACGGTAGTTTTGTTTTTTCCCAAAACACTTTTCATCTCCTAGTCCAATACCACATTGAATAAGATTGGTGACAAACCATCCCTTTGTCTCAATTCTGTTTTTACTTGATTCACTTATTTCTCCCCTGAACTTAACTTTCGAGTACGTGTCGGTCAATGTAAATTTATTCAAATTCCGCGGTTATCGATCTATCCCATATTCTTCAAGAATATTTAATAAAACCTCTCTACCCACCGAATCATATGCCTTTTGAAAATCTACGAATGATTAATAAAATCTCTTAGATTTTGCTGCATAGTATCTAAGAATTAATTTCAAACTTAAAATCTGTTCCAGACATTTTTTATTTTAACATCAAATTTAATATTAAATTTTTATTATTATGTCAGATAGTGATTGAGGTTGCTTGATCGACTGTGATGTTATTATGATGAAATAAATAATCAGGATGCAGTCAACAAAGTATATTTTTTTATTATACAAGCCGAATCCATTATGAGAGCCATCATCAGGTCTCTATCCAGGTTCTGTCATCATTTTGAACTAAACTAGAATTGCTGATGGCATTCATGATAGAGCCAAAACGTCGGCTTGTATAATAAAAAAAATTACCTTGCTGACTGCATCCTGATTATTTATTTCATCAGATGTTTTTGATTTATATTAATAACTTATTAAATTCAATCCAGCTGTTGAGTATAGAACTCAAAGTAAAATGCACTAGAGTTTGGAACAAATCCAAACATTTTATTAAAACTAATTAAAGTATTATGAGTAGCACAATTTAACATTTCATTACAAATATTTCTTTGGCCACCACATCAGTAGTCCCATTTCCAATGTCTTCACTGATGCATGGATCGATGAATTTTTTTAAAGATAAAATGCTGGAATTGAGTCTTGATATTTATGCAATGTTACGCTATTTCATAAAAATAAAAATGAAATTAATAAAATGGATAAAGAACACTAGGTTTCTAGAAGAGACCCAAGAAAGTTTTGATAAAAAAATTTCAAAGTGGCTGGCAGAGCCCTCGAACATAAGTCTTGTTAATGGAAACCTCGATAATTGAATAGGAGAGGGATATTGGATTGTTTGGCTCCGAAATGGGTTCAAGTGACTCAAAAATTATGCCCAATATTTTCAGAAGTAATTCTAAAAGAAGAAATAAAATTTGTTTTTTATTTAAAGAAATAGCACGCAGACATCGCGGACTAAAGCAATATTTAATGGTTTACAATGTATTTAATTATCCATTGTGTTCAACAGATAACTTGATAATATAACTGTATTATATTGTCTCCATATTTCTGTGCCATATTAATAATTTGTATGCATTCATTAAAGGAATTATTAAGGTAGAGTATACAATTGGATAGAATAGAGTAGGATAGTAGTCAAAGGGTTGATTTCAATAAGCCACTTTGCAATTAATTGCTGGTATGCGACAGTGGAAGCTAGCGGTCAGTTGACCTAGGCCGCCTCCAAAACAATGGTTCGGAGTATTAGTTCTGATACAAAATAAATTACCTATTAAACAATTATTCCTTGATACGTAATAACTTATTAAATCATTATTCCAGAATAGTATAGTAAAAAAGTTTAATAAATAAGTCCAACCTTTTTATTAACAGAAATTTGTTATTTCTCTTTTACTCATACGAAGGTTTGGTTTGCTATTTGTTTTCATGGCGTACAAGTTGGCAGCTGTTATCTACAAAAATCTGTAATGGTTCCAACAATCTCTGCTTATGGCAATCCTTAATAATCTTACAGGACATATTTTCTTTCAAATAAAGAATAAACTATTTTTATTTGTTATTCTTAGTTTAAAAAATAATAATTATAGGGCTCATTATTTTCATTTGTTATTCGCGATAAACTAATCACACATTTGTTCTGAAATTATTTGTTGTGAATGAAAATATATTCCTAAATAAATAAAAAAATATTCATTGATAAAATAAATTAAATTAAAAATTAAATCTTATATAGCTCCTGTTTTTAATTAAATGTTGCACTGAGCTTCAAACAAAAAAATTAAACATTGTTTGAGGACAATGATGAAAAATCATTGAGTAATAAATAAATTAATATTTTTTATTCAAAATAAATTATTACGATTGAATAAATAAAAAACTAAATATTAAGGTAACGAATACTTAATCTTTTATATAACGAATAAAAAATGATTTACTAAATATTAATTGGAATAACGTCCACGTCAAGTATAGAAAAAGAGCTTCCTCGGCTACCCACTGTTTTAACTTTTGTTACAATAAATATATATATACATGTACACATTTAATTAATATTGATTATGATGGAAATATATATATCAGCATGCTTGGGAAGCATTAATCCTCACTGGGATTCCCACTAACTCTGTCAATCCCAGACAGCTATTGTCTGGCCAAAGCCCGTAGCCACACCATCATGGAGGCAGGATTAGACAATTAGCTGAACTGTTATGGTCCGATGAATATAGTTAGATAATCTTCAATTTCTACAGGCAGAAGGGATTAATGATAGTCTGTGTAAGGAGGTGCTAATAATTACATTAAAGCTTACGATATAGTATATTAAATTATTATTGGCTATTAAAACAGACGTGCTTGCAGCCTTATCAACCATAATAAAATAGCTATAATTTTTTCAGAAATTCTATGATTTACAAAAATTATATAATTTATTTTGCGTAGTAAATATTCGTTGTTCAAAATAAAATGCCATTAATATACGGCCGTTAAGCACAAAGAGTATTTTTAAAGATAGTATTAAAATTTTAACAACCATAACATATTAATACTTTAAAAAAAAACTATATAGAAAAGAAATATAAAAAGGACTTTGTTGGAGCGAAATTGGAAAGTTAATGAATAAATCAGGTAAGTTGTAGTATTTAACAAACAATGTATAATAATAATAATAAGTGGAATCGTTTAATATTATTATATTAACAATATAATTTATTATCATTGTTAATATATAATAATATTAATTATTATCATTGGGTATTATTTAACATCAGAATTTCTGAGATTACAAACACATTTCTTTTTTTTTTTAATTTTGTTTATGGTATGGTAAGAGTTTTTTTCTACGAAGGCAAGCTAATAGGATCGAAAAAATATTGCAGGGGTATCCCATTTTTTTTCTACACTACCAATACGTATTTTAAGCATGTATTGCCTCTGCTTCGAGATATTTTATATTTTTATGACTTAACCTAATGTGTTTTGATTATCCGTTTCAGTGCATCCAGATTATAGTAAATTTATTGAAAAATTGAATTAAATTAAATTAAAATGCTTTTATTGAATGAAAACTATATAGAAATTAGTATTGTCTGAAACGCGTCGAGTCGCGTAATATACAAATCTTGTCCTGGATATAGGTCTGACACACGCCGTGTTTGACACAAATCATGTCGTGTCGTATAATGCAAAACCACCTTTAAACATAGCGTATTATTAAGAATAGGAACAGAAGTTGCTAGGTGGGGGAAGATGTGGCTCGGTCACATCGGTCTGCTTTCGGACACACAGGCTATTCCATCTGGGTATGGGCTCTGAACTGAGAGTTCCGATTTAGAAATATAGTTATCTTTCAAATGATTATTCACATAATTTACCATAAAATGCATACTTATTGAGTTATGCGAAAAAAAAACTTTTTTTTGATCATAACTTTTTTCGGAGATGTACTACACATACGAAAAGATAAAGGGCTTTCAGGAGAAGACTTCAGGAAGGTTCGTCAAAATAGTCAGAGCCATTTTCGAGAAAAAGGGTGAAATCGGTGATATAGAGAGGCGCTTCCGGTAAGTCGATATTAGCGAAAAAGTTGCTATAATATTCCAGGCATAAAACTTACCTTACATACATAATTTCAGTTTCGTACAACTTAAAGTTTAAATTAATAAGGTGAGATGTGTGTGTTACGTTGATTTGTCTAGTCTGCAGAAGATATTTATACCAAACAAGTTTAGTGGACAAATATTTGAGTAGGTAATTTCAATGGAATAAGCATAAACCTATAATAAAGGGCCTGGAGGGTTCTTATCTACAAAGAAGCGCGTATTTTTTTATTAACAGTTTTACAAGTAGGTAATGTAGTCTGTAACAAGCCGAGATCCAAGCTTTTCTCACAACCCATGGATGAGTATGAAAGGGGCCCACTTTCTACAAGCTGAGTTTGTCCTAGGTCTCCGAACACCAGAGGAGACAAAGGTTAATATATCAGAAAATAAAATTTCTGATAAGCCTTACTAAATGGCCAATACGCTTCTATAAAATCGATGGTTTTATTTCTTTTTTATTTATTGAAGGTAATATATTTATATATATTTTTTTTGGAACTGACTTAAATACAAAATATTATATTTGGCATATCTATGGAGTCCTGCTTTTCAATCGAATCCGGACATATTTTATTCTTTTGTAGAACACATATATATTCTTTAATTTATAGTCATATAAGATGTGTAGTAGTAAACAATAGTTGGAATTACCATTCGAGAAAATCGTTTCATTGAAGACGGATGGGGGAATACATAGATCAGCTTAGTGTGAACAATCGTATCATATATTAATTACAGCTAATTGCTAATCAGCCAAATTAACTGATAATTGGTTGAGTAGCTAAGTTTATTAGCGGATGACGTGTAAATCGGACTAATGCTAATCCGTGGTAGTCATGAATTGAACTATTATTATTGTTATTAGAAGCTAGAAAATATATATATTTTTTTTAAACATCACCTAATAGGTTACACTTACTATGATAGTTAGGAAAAAAGAGATCTGTAAAAAATCTATTGTTCTTATCGTCGCCCACCTAAATATTTTGAAAGACCTACAGTTCTCTAAAACTTTTCGAAAAATTTCAAGATTTTTTTCAAAATATCAGTATCTTTTTATTATTATTTCCCCCAAAAAATCACTGAAATAAATTCAACGATATGTGTTTTAAAAAATCGATAAGGCTCAAAATTATTTTCTATTGTTAATAAAAAAAGGAAAAATTACAAATTGAATATTTAAAAAAAATATTTATTCCGATAAAAATATATTTAAAAACAAAATAAGATTAAAATAAACTAAGATTGATAAAAATAAGTAGCTGAGGAAGAACGTACATAACCATTTTTTTTTTTTTTTTTTTTTTTTTTAATGAAAACCTAACGTAAAATGCCTAATTATGATGCCTAATGCCGTCATGTGGTATTTATATATTAAAAACCAGGAAGAGATATACCAGTGACTTGAAATGACAGTTTCAACTTTTTATTTAATTGTAAAATTTTTATACAGAAAGATATTTATCAACAGTGAATCGGAATTTATCTAAGCCCAGTCGTGGAATACCAAATTTCTGCGCTTATTATTCAGCAATGCGTCATAATTTCTGTGATCCAATAACGGCATCGTAGTTTACCGAAAACCTAACAACCCGCAAAGTTTCAAGAAAATCCATTCGACATTGTAGAAGGAATTCATGGATTTGGAAATTACAACAACGACGTTGACGACAGGACAATATTTTTGTTTTTGTCTCTTATTAGAATTTAATAAATATATTTTTATTTATACAGCTTCATTTTTTTTTAATAACCACAATTTCAGCGTAAAGAAGAGGAACTAATTTGAAATTAACGAATAGTCAACTAATCCGTTATCAAGGCCATATTTATTCCTATGCATTAACCAGTTGAAATTAAACTATATCTAATGGGTTATGCAGTAATTATAAATTAAATGCCTAGAATAATAATAACCTTTTCAACTTTTCTATTAACCGTAAAATTCTCATACGTTAAGGTATTTATTATCAAATTTTAAAACGCGGAACAGAAAAGTTAAGATATCTGTATATAGATGTAGAGACGGCCAAAAGTACTCTTGAGTAACGAGTACTATTTTACTCGATTATTCTCACTAGCCAGGATTAGATACGACTGGGGATGGAAGGGATAGATCAGTCTCCGCAGTTGTGTGAAGCGCGCACCGCACTAGATTTTGTCTATATTTACAAATATTGCATACATTTAATTATATCATAATGACTATGATTACTGATCAGCTTCGTTTTAATATATGACCGATATGTTAAAATTTGTCATGAAATTTAATCCAATGTAATGAATTTTATTTAATCCAAAATGTAATGAAATTTAATCCAACTCGTTTTATTTTCATTTATTAAATGTACAAGATTAGTGTGATTCTATAATATATTTGATATTAACTCTGCAGTTAATTTTATTGTGGCAGTAAAATGTATTCAATTGAAAAGGGAGGAGAGGTCATAATATTTACATTGCCTAGGAGCTCCTATATGGCTTAATCCAGTTGCTGATAAGGATAAAATCCCTCTTCTCCTCTACCTACTAACCACTACAGATACACAACAAAGCGGAGATTCACAATCATCTATTAAAAGTTAAAATCCAAATGCGGGATAAGATTTAAAAAATAAAGAATTGTAACTGATAGCAACTTAACTAATAGAAGAGACTTCAAAGAGATACAAAAGAATCGCAAGGAGATTATGAGAGGCTACAAAGAGGATAGATCACAGACTACTTGTAAACACGAAACATCTTCTTGATTGCAGTTGAGGCTGAATACACAACTTGGGAAGTGATCTCACACAGGGCCGGATGTAGAGGCCCCGAGGCAATGCAAATCTCGCGGCACCTCCCCGCTTTTAAATTAAAAACATTTTACAGCATGAACAAAAATAAAGGCACAATGAAATGAACTGTATTGTTAATATCTAGTTTGTGATAGAGTACATCAGCCTGAATCTGTTAATTTCAATACTTGTTTTATAATAATAAACGAAAATTAAACAGGTAGGTTACATTGGATTATATTTTAAGACAAATTTCAATATATCGGTCATTTATTGAAACAAAGCTGATCGGTAAGGATAATTATTGTAATGAAATCAAATGTATGAAAACAAATCTGGTGTGGTGCGCTCATCAGACAACTTTCTCTTACCATCCTATAATGATAATCTTTTGAACATAATTTTAAAGAGTTCACGTAAACACTACTTGAAATAAACAGCAGAATTCACTTCTTCAAGTCTTCTCCTCAATAAATTAGTTTTTTAAACAATTATAATACGACAATTCTGTACACAATATATTTTTGGTTTATCAAGCTGAAAATATATTTTAATATCTTCGGTTTAGTTACCATAGAAATTCCATTGAGTTTCAATGGCAACCTTTTTTTTTTCCTTTAAATAATACAAAAGTTAAATTATATTATTTAAAATATACATAACTTATTATTAAGTTAATTTCTACTTTTATATTATTATATTAGATTATTACAGATAGTAATGTTGACAAGAGGTTGGCGCGCATGTGGGAGCAGATCTGGTCGTATACGTCTCCGTTCGGACGCGCTCGGCTTTCCATCTATGATCTTGAAGTCCTTATAGTATACGCTGTAACTTTACTAATAGTGGTCCGATTTAGATTTTTTTTTTGTTTTATAGATAATTTTTTTTTTTTTATCTTTTAATTTCATTCATAGTTTACCATAAAATACATACTTTTTGAGACATGCGCAAATAAAATTTTCTTTTCCCTATAACTTCTTGGAAGAGGGATAACCCAGTGGGTGGAGCACTGTGCTACTAATCTCAAGGTACCGGGTTCGAGACCGGCTAAGGCGGATAATTATTTAATCAGCTGAGGATGGATCCTGTGTGGCACACCCAGCCTCAATAAAGTGGGTACCTTTAACTGGGAGAAAAACCTGGATGTTGAGCATGTTATTGGTCGAATCACCTCTTTGTACCTCTTTTGTTGGTTTAGAAACAGTGCGGTCCGTACCAACCCAAGACCCTTCACGAGCTTTAGTGGTACAGAGGTTTTTCCTCCTGATTTCTGTTGAAAACTCGATTTCATATATATGTAAGGGAAAGTAAAAAAGCATGAGCTGCAGAGCTCCGTCACTATGGTCGTAATTTCACCAAAATACACAATTTCACCAAATAGCGAGGGTGTGAGAAAAAAGCTGAAATCCCCTAAAGGCACTTCTTTAACATCCAATTCACATACAAATTTCAACCTTTTAAATCAATTAACATTAAAAACCGCGAAAAAAAAGGTAAACTTGCTGAAATATTGACTGAAATTTACTGAGAAATTTTAGTTTTAGAAACATCTCTCCAACGAAGCCGACGAATTAGCACGGCTGACGCTATGCTCCACTCTTCTAAAATACTATCCTATCCTATACTATCCCGAGGTAGCTCAAATGATGCTGTTTGTTCGGAGGGAGATGTCCGGCTTACAAGTTTCCAGTCTCTATCACAGCCTTCACCGAGGATGAATCATTTGGAGGCTGATCAAAGGCGCAAATGCCAGATCATAAGTGGAGAAGCTGCCCACTACCAGGACTCCAAAAGGCAAATTAGATTTCGATGTTCATTGACGCTAAAATTTTGTCTGTATTATACAATATAATACAGACAAAATTTAATAGAATAATGCAATAATAATAATAATAATAATAATAATACAATTTTGTCTATGTAATGCAAGCAGGAATAGATTAACAAAGGCTGTACTTGAGAGCCACTTGACCATTATTGTTCAAAACTTGAGAAGCTTGTCTCGAATACTTTACTAAGTAATATAAAGCCCAGACTCTTCCCTCATATGTCGATTATATCAGAGCATATTTAGTTATAAAATAACTTAACTCGACCTTGGAAGAACCCCTAATCGATTTGTAAGTTTATTATTTTACTTTTTAATTTGATAATTTATTCATGTTATCATAGAGTAATTATGTTATTTTTAGTGTCATAGTCATTCAGAATTCTTCGTAATAATTTTGCAAAACCACGGGACAAGAATTGGATTTAACAATCTTTTTTTTTAAATATAATTTATAAATATGAGATACCGATGTATCTACGAACAGATGTATCTATGAACATTTCTCGCATAAAACCGGGTGAATCCAGCACTAAAACGTTGCAACAACATACGTGTTCATGACAGTCCTAACCGAGTTTTACGGAGTTTACCAGATTTACTCGATTTGCCGACAAGCAATTTTCATGGGTACATCTTTTCGTAAGTGCAGCGCAGATAGGGGAACTAATTCTTCGGTTCTATTGTTTGAAATTTCGTTTTATATTGATCTGTTGTGTATAGAAGTAAGCAATGTACATTCTAAAAGCGACGTTTGAAATGTGCGCAATTGTCACCAATTTCGCCTTTTAAAAATAAAACTCCTATTTTTTTTTCCCTGTAATCTACCTTAAATTTCGAAGAATCAATACCTCACGTGATTGCAATGTTGGACATTGTCTCCAACATGATGTGGGACATATGGTTTTCACTTATTTTTTAACGTAGAATCACGTGGAGATACTACTTTTTCAAGAAAACGCAAACATTTCAAACTAATCAATATTAATATAGGAAGAAATAGACAACATTTATTATTCTGGAACGGAAATGATAATCTTACTTTTCTCAGTAGTATGCTTATAACATTGTCAATTCTATAAGATCCCTTTTGAGAGCGGTCCAGATTAGAGAATGTTAGTAACATGATTTTATTAACTTGGTTTGTACAAGTATTAAATTTTATAACATGTCAATAACGTTAAATAATATGTAATTACTTAATTTGACTGTAAAGGACTTCAGACAACTAAGCAGAATGTTATTAGCATTTTTACTAAAAATATGATTAACACTAATGTAAAAGTAGGCTAATTACAATATTACTGCTAACATTCTAGTGTACTCCTATCTTCAAGAAAAATGTCCATTCGACATACAATAACTAAATACAATACCAAAACATAAAAAAAAAAACTTCTTTTTTATTGAATAGCTATTTATTTATTAAATTTTAATTTTAACTAATTTAATTATAAAATTAGCATTAGAAGATGGACCTTTTAACTGAAATGTATAGCTATGCCAAGAATAATAAGCTATTTGTGACATGGGTTCTCGATTTTTACCTAATTTATATAATTTTATGAAGATTTGTTGCTTGCTAGATATCATACTTAATTATTATAGTAAATATATACTATAGAAGCAATCCTTAATAAAGTCCGATTAACTATTACAAAATACAAGAACCGAAATAAACTTGACACTGAACATAAGACAGAGGCGTCAGCTTCTACCCTCCTCTCCCAACCTCATACACACAGATTGAAATTCCTAGGATAGCAGGCAATGGAGCGTTATAATGCGCATTGCACAATCCTGGGCTTTAAGGCGGTTGATTATTTCTAGTGTTAGAATGCCTTAGTTGATTAAATTAGTATGTCCATCAGCAAGAGAATATATCCATCGTCCAAGACAGGACATTTTTTTATTAATGGTTATTTCATAGCAAAAACAAATCGTTAAATATAAATGCTTCTTTAAATTAAAATTTTTGTTTTAACTTTATTTATAAATATACAATTGTCAAATATAAAAAGTGGGGTAAAAGTAGTCAAAATCAACAATACAGTATCGGCACATCATTCATGCGGAAGAAAAATAGCCAGCGGCAACTCTTCCGTGGCATTATGAACGGTCCTATGTTTAATACGAAAATGGTAATTTTAATACAATAGTACGAAAATGGGTACATAGAAGGGGTCATAGACTACCTATGAAATGGGTATTTCATAGCCTCTATGTTTTATATGAAAAGAAAAATGGGACGTAAGTAGCATATAGTATACATCCAGATTTCGGTTAACGTAAAATCAGTACAATTATAGTATAAAATAGTTTTAAATACATTGGCTAACAAGTGAATTTTAGATGTAGAAGATACATTCGGAGCTGCAACGTATTTACATGAAAAAAACTTAAATACTTTCATTTGCATGATTATATTTCAGTATTTCGTTCCCTAATGGATTAACTTTGTCAAGGGAAGGGGAAAGGGACAGCCTGGACATAAATTGTTCTAAAATCCCTAATGAATGTACACTCTAACTTAGAGGATTGGCTGGCAGTGGTGGTGGACGGTGGCAGAGGCAATCTGTATTCAACATCACAAATATATTATAAATATGTATTACGAAGCTTCTGAAACATTCATGCATCACAGAAGGGCTGCTCTATTTCATAGGAGATCGGGGCGGAATGGCCATTCTCTCTCTTGGCCTATTCCTGGACCCTTTCGAGAGAAAAGGATACTTCAGCCGATCAGCTAATGGTTGATGAATTGACTTAGTCGAAATTACTTCCTCCAAAGTGAAATTCTACTTATACATTCTACAAAAGGTAAACTACATTTCTTCCCTACACTACTTAAGGTATTATGATCTAGGACAATTGGTAAACACTTTTATTCCATATCTTTAATGTGCACCTATAAAGCCAACAAAAATATTAGAAATGCCGGTCCGTCGTTGTCTTTTAGGAGTACGTATAGAGTCTATACCTGCCAGAGATATAAACATGGAATAAATACAATGTATAATATCAAAACCGACCAAGACTGATATATAATTTTTTTATATTTTACTTTCTTCCAAGATATTGCCAAATCATTATCATCCTTCTCCCACAGTATCATAAAACTTCTTTTCCTGAACTCTCACTTATCAATTGCTTGTACTTACAAACTTATAAAAGTTTCAACCTCTCTCTCATCCCTCCTCCCCCTCCGAAAAAATAAAACAAAACATTTTCTTTGATTTAGCTCCTATTTTCAGCTTATTCTTGGTAGCCATGAAGAACGCCTGAAATGTGGGACGAAACGTTGGCATTCAATAAATAGTTCAATTAGAGTTAGTCTTGAATGTCCCCCGGATCACCTTATTGATTATTAATACGGCCATCTATCCAATACATAATAAATTTTAAATTATTAAAAAAGTACTATTTTATTTTTTATTATTTTTATTTTATTTATTTTTTTTTTACTATCAGAAAATCTTAAAAGTTAACAATAAATAAATCTAGCTTTCTAGCTATTACTCTATTAGAAAAATTCAAGCATGACAAGAAAAAATATCATGAAGTCTTTCTTGATGGTGTAAACAGAGATTTATATCTACAGCTATTCATATCTCCTCAACAAAATAAAGCTGCTTATCTGTGTAAATAAAAAAATTGATATATTTCGAAAGTTAATATAATCAATATCTAATATATAATCAATATTTAAAAACCGGTGAATCAATTAATTTAATATCCCTGTGACATACGGAATTTTATATTGAAAAAATTAATAAGATAAATGGAATAATCTTTTTCCCCGTCATTAAAATGCTAATAGAAGTAATTTAATTGTAAGTATGAATTAAAAAAAAAAATAAGCAACGGAAGAAACTAAATAAGAGGATTTTGGGAATGATGGGGAACTTTGAATCTTTTGGCTATAAAAATTAATGATGTCACTTACTTTCATTAATGTTAATTATGAGTTTGAACATAGAAAACTTTTGAGTTAATTTCTCCTGAATTACTTCTGAAACTGTGGAATCCTCAAGGGAGTAACAGAGCCATAAGCTTAACGCCAAGGCAATTGGAGAAATTACGGAATCGTTAGAATAATGCGGGGATATAGCGCCCAGAAAACTTTTAACAATCTTCGCAATCCAGTGAAGAAAGCAAGAAAAATGAACACGAATCTCCTACCCACCA
Source organism: Rhaphigaster nebulosa (assembly GCA_948150685.1). Taxonomy (NCBI): domain Eukaryota; kingdom Metazoa; phylum Arthropoda; class Insecta; order Hemiptera; family Pentatomidae; genus Rhaphigaster; species Rhaphigaster nebulosa. The sequence continues at coordinate 190,653,576 of OX411306.1, forward strand.
CATCCCCTCCCTTCCATAATCTTCAATATTCACAATCTAACAAATTAACTGAAACAAATTACCTTTATCAGAGAAAATACCTCTTGACTACGATTACGATAACTTTTTTTATATGAAAGAATTGGGAGAAAATTTATATTTGCTGGATAAAAAATAATTCATTTGGTCAAGAACACATATTTCAGTAATTACAAAAATTAAATTAAGTCTAATAAACCACATAACAATTAAATATTAAACATAAAAATAAATAATATATATTTTTTTTTTTAAAGTGAATTGAAGCCTATCAATGAAACATTGCAGTAAAGTTAAATTACAAAGGTCTGAAACTTTTCCTGCTTGATTTACAAGTGGATCTAACTGCAATCTAAGTTTTCCAGTACAAAAGTGAAACTTCATAATTTAATAAGACTATAACCAGGGATTATTCTCACCTTCGGAAAGCATTAATTGGTTATTATTATTATTTCACGAAAACAACGATTCATTGATAAAATTCTACACTGCTAATTAATTCCATATTTGTTAATTAAACGAATCTCAATGATGTGATTCCCCACGCAAACTTTGCTTTTAATTATAATTAAAATCAAATTCAGAACCATATCAGATTTCAAATTATTAGTTTTATGGAAGCAAAATATTATGCATACTTTTATAACTGACAACCAGCGGATTCATCAATTATAAAAATGTAATCCATCAAATGATTGAGATAGGAGCATTGTTGATTCCAGTAAACCATTTCTCCGATTTAGATCATTTTTACTTTCCCTTACCTATATACGAAGTATATAGTAAGGGGAAGTATTGCGATCGTGAAAATTTTCGAATTCGAGTTTTCAACGGAAATACATGTTTTAAGGTCCCCTGAGTCCAAATAACCAAGTCTCACAAAATGGTCTGTGTGTACGTGATGAGTCTAGCTCAAAAACGGAAAGCTGTACGATACTGAAATTACATATTTAAGGTTAGCACATGCATGTGATGTTACAGCAACATTTTCGTCAAAATCGACTAACCGGAAGTGCCACTTTATATAATCGATTTTACACTTTTTTACAATTTTCTCGAAAATGGCTCTAACGATTTTGATGACACTTGCCTAAAGTATTCTTCATAAAGGTCTTTAACTTTTCATTTATGAAGTAAATCACTGAGGAATTGCAGGGAAAAAAGTTATGATGAAAAGAATATTTTATTTACGCATAGCTTAAAAAGTATGCATTTTACGGTAATTTATCTATAGACTTTTATGAAAGGTAATTAAATCATCTAAAAAAGAATAAAAGAATCATCAAAATCGGACCAATAATAGCAAAGATACAGCGCATCGGATTAACCGGAATTGGTAATTATATCATGGATATTACAATTGTTTAAAATTTTCTCGAAAACGGCTCTAACGATTTTGATGAAACTTGCCTAAATTATTCTTCATAAAGGTCTTTAACTTTTCATTTATGTAGTAAATCACCAAGAAAATGCAGGAAAAAAGCTATGAAGAAAAGAATATTTTATTTTCGCATTGCTTAAAAAATATGCAATTTATAGTAAAGTATGTACAGAATTATATGAAAGGTTATTAAAGTATCTAAAAAAAAAAATCATCAAAATCGGACAAGTGTTAGCAAAGATACAGTGTATTTTATGAGGATCATAAAATAGATGGATAACCAAGCGCATCCAAAAGGAGAAGCGACCGAACCTCCTTCCACCAATCCGCCAACCTGTTGTAAACAATACCATCTGTAATAAAGTAATTTAAGAATACAAAAGCGAAAATTAACTTAATAATTTCTACTTTCACATTATTTAATGGAAAGAAAATGTTTCCATAGAAACTAAAACAAGCAACTTTTAAAATATATTTGACAAAGTTAAAAAATATAGAGGTAGTGTACCTAATTGTTGTACTAAAATTGTTTTAAAAACTATTTTATTATACTTAAGTGGGAGAAGAATTGAATCCTGCTGAGTTTATTTCAAGTATTGTTTATGTGAACTCTTTAGAATTATATTAAAAAGATAATAATTATAGGGCAGTAAGGGAAAGTTGTGTGATGCGCGCACCGCACCAGATTTTTTTGTTTTTTAGAGAATTTTTTACCTTCTATATGATTCTATAAATAATTTACCATAGAAAGCATACGTTTTGAGTTATGCGCAAATAAAATATTCTGTTCCTCATAACGTTTTCCCTTCATTTCCTCGGTACTACATATAGGGGAGTAAAAGAGCTTGAAGATAAAGACTTTAGGCTAGTTTCGTTAAAATCGTTAGTGCCGTTTTCGAGAAAATTGTAAAAATGGCTAAAATCGATGATATAAAGTGGTACTTCCGGTTTGTCGATTTTGACGAATAAGTTTCAATAACATCCCAGGAATAAACCTACCTTAAATACGTAATTTCAGTTTCGAACAACTTTTCGTTTTTGAACAAGACTGTTCACACTGTGTGTGTGTGTGAGTGTGAGTGTGTGTGTGGGTGGGTGTGTGTGTCAATAGATGGATGTCACGATGCCGAGTGTCGTTTTTATTGCAATATTCGGAAATTAGTAGCCAAATTTAGTGGCACAAAAAATAATAAAAAAAAAGAATGAAAAGGTTGAAAATAAAACTCACTGTTCGACTTCTGAAAACATACTGATGATACTGATACTAGTATTACTTCTAATACGATAAATGCTAAACATAAACATTGTAGAAGATATAAAAGGAGGATTATAAGAGAGAATAAATCAGTATGTTTTCAGAAGTCGAACAGTGAGTTTTATTTTCAACCTTTTCATTCTTTTTTTTTATTATTTTTTGTGTCACATCGCTTAACTGGTGCCGAAACCCGGGACGAAGAGAAAAAGAAGGCTGTGGTAAATTAATTTTTTTTTGTATTCTCTTTTTTAACTTTGTCCACTAATATATATACATATATATATATATATATATATATATATATATATATATATATATATATATATATATATATATTATCTGAAAATGAGCCAAGGTTGAACAATGCCAATAACTATAAATAAGTCAACTTGTAAATTAATGTTGAAAAAAAGTACTGTTTCACAGTACCTTGAGAATCATCATTTGATTCATTTGCCGGTTGGTATCGGTTCATCGTCCGACCAGATGAAATACCAGTAGAAAACGATTCCAATTTACGGCCAGGCTTAAAGAGAATATTTCATTACAGTGTGATTAATTTCTGATCACTGATGAGAAATTTATGAAACTCTTCTGAAAGTCTGAAATTTTCCTAACAGTTCTGAAACGATACGTCATAAGCTTTTCGGAACTTGGAATAAATGTGCTTTAAGAAATATTCTATTACTTATGGCGGAAAAAAATGAAATGCGATGTAACCCTTTTCAAGTCTGTGTCTGTTGTGCATTAGGATTGTAGTACTTTACTCACACAAAACATTCATTCCCTAACAATTTTCATCAATGAGCTCTAACAATGGCTGAAATAACCACTTAGATATTCCTCTTTAACAAATGGCTTCCTTCTCGTTACGTCTTATTAATAGTCGCCCTTAGCCCCTCCATTTCTAAACTCCATTTTCTCCAGCCGATCATCCGCTTCTTTTTTTTTTCATTTATGTCGAATAATTGAGGATTCATTCGCCGCTTAAACTTTAATGGCCCAGCTTAATAACTTGACTGTAATGGCTTTTCGAGATGAGAATATTTTTTTTGGAAAATCCGGTTTGAAATATTTTTATTCGTTAAATTAACTAATTCTATACTTCGTAAATACTATAATTAATATTCTGAAGAAATTTATAAGACTGAGATTTTAATCTTGTAGAAGATATCAAGTTATTTAAGAAACAATTACTTTGAAAAATACCTGATATTTATTACTGAAATCTTGATGGCGATTAATAAATAAATTTGATGAATTAATTAATATGAAATCTTTCTTTTTAAAATATAACAACGCTGGGTACAAAATAAATATAAAAAGGAATGTGACTGGTCACTTCTTAAGCAGCAAATATAGCGATAATATTCAAACCAAATAACGATAGATTGCAGTACGGTACGGCAGTACTATGTTTTTCTTTCTGATCACTGCAAGAACAAGTCCCATGCAGTAGTTAAAAATATCTGGTGTGGACAACACATGACTACCGTGTGCGCCTATTAAACTATAAATCCGTGGCTCAAAAAAAGATTCTGAATTTGGCTAATAATTTCCGAATATTACAGTAAAAACGACACTCGGCATCGTGACATCCATCTATTGACACACACACCCACCCACCCACACACACACTCACACACACACACACACACACACACACACACACACACACACACACACACACACACACACACACACACAAGCTCTTGTTTCTGGAGGTCTCATTCCGTTATTAAATGTCGTTTTCTTTCAATATGTTACAAGTTCCCAAGAGATTTCTTCATGTTCTATGACGACATTAGAACTAGCAATGCTACTAGAATAAGCATTGGAAATAGACAGTTTCGACATTTAAAGCGGAAAAATGGATTTAACTAATATCTTATTCTCATGCTGCAGACTTGTTGATCACACAAATGTGAAGGAAAACCAGTATTTTAATTTCAATTTTAACACATAAAACATGCAATAAAAATTTTTAATTGAATTGGAAACCAAATTGCGTCTGCATCCTTTATTACCGAAACATATGATTTATGTATTTAATTTAAATATAATTTTTGATGTAAGCTTATTATTTAAAAAAGTATTTAAAAACCTTAATTTTCTTGTTGCTAGCATTAACTATTGAAAACTATTATGATTAAATCATTACAAATCTAATTAGAAACTTTTTGTAAATAGACAAATTTGAAATAGATTTATAGCCTTAAAGAAATTATAAAATTTTGACTTTTTCAATGCTAAATAAGTAGGTATTTGAACAGTTTGGTTACAAATGTAACAAAACAATGCGCTTTTAATACTACCTTCCTAAGTAATATGTATTCAAACGCAATAGGACTTTCTTTAGAATTAAAATACAAAGTTTAGATCTGCGTTAAAACGGGTATAATCTTAACGAAATTTTCTTAATGCTGAAAATCAATTCATCTACCAAGTATTGCATATTCTAATATAATGAGGAGGCGGATTACTTTAAAAATAAAATTGGTACTGGGCGGCCAAAGAGCTAACCACCGAAAAGAGCAATGTATTACAGATAAGGTCAGGAATAATCTTTATAGTAATGCTCAATTCATTGCGACTTATATCGCTAAATCTACAAAAATGTGTTTTGATGCACATTGAATAGAAATGTTCTTCATAAAAAAAAATTATAAGGGCAGAACTTCAAGAAAAAGAAACCTTTATGAGTAAAGCCAACAGATAAAATGTAAATTATTTTTCTAGAAGGTGTGGATTGTAACGTCCCCCTCCCCCATGCGGAAAATCTCACTGCTGGGAACACCCGTATTGCTTCAAGGCAGGGCAGGGTTTTTAATTAATAAATAATAGTAGAGCCAACAAAAAGCCTTAAATTTTGCCAAAAGTTATAGGGTCGATAAACCCAACTAGTTTTGTAAGACAGTATTATTACAGTTTTTAGACAGTATTATTATAGTTACGGAATGAAACTTTCTATCATATTTATAATAGGTTATTAAATACAGTGAATGGCATGTTGAATTGGCAATAACAGTGATGTCTATACCATAGGTATAAAAGGTAAGGAACGCGCGGCCCCCGTGTATTTTGTACAGCCTTCATAAAACAAGCTCTTGCAATTAATTAATATTTAATTATACAGATTAATTATTATCAGAGCTAGCTTTTATGAAAGCCGCACAAAACCCTCGGAGGTGGCACGAAAATACACGGAGGCCGTACGTACGTTCCCCACTTATGTTCTATACCATAGAATATTCTGCAGCTGAGGACTGTTGTTAACTGATAAATCGAATCGCAAACTTAAACGTGGGCTATAGAATTCAAATATAACCGACTCTCAGCACGTGCTAACCAGTCACAAAGGGACCCTTCAACTGGAGCCTTTCCAGCAATTAGATTTATCTGACCATTGCTGACCGTAATCGAAAGTCAACTAGTGGCTAGAGTGTTCACGAGTGGTATTTTAAAGGGGGCATTCTAGGGCAAGTCCTATTCAAATGATTACGAATCCAATTTAGACGAGGTCCACTTTATTAATACATTAATGGTTCCTAAGTAATGGTTATACTTCTAAGATTTTTTTTTCGTTAGGTACACATATTTTGTTTATTTGTTTATGGAGTTTAAGGATGAAAACCACCTGAATAGTTTTGAAAGGGTATAATTCCTGTATGCACAAGTTCGTTATTTTCAAGTCCGTTCGTTAGTGACTTTGACGAGTGACGGCATCAAAACGATTGCGAAAAAAACCCAAATCGATTCATAGCAAAAACAAGAGGGTGCAATTTTTTTTATAATCCATCATCAGCCAATCCGTCACATGGAACTTAATTACACGTGGGAGTTGTATCATACGTATAAAAAAGTTATCATTGTCAATCGACTAAATTTATAGTATTTGAACGAAATGCAAAGAGAATAATCTTTTTTAAAGCAGTTAGAGCATTTTTCTTATTCGTAAACAATTGTTGATTTGCATTAATAATAAATCAATTAGAATGCGAGCTGTAGTCCATTAGTAAATTAGAAAGCCAAGATATAATTGATTAAATAAATGTTTGAGTATTACAATATTTAATGTCATGGTGAAGAGTACAGTTTATTTAGAATTCATCTATTAACAGGGAATACGGTAATTATTAAAGTAAAACGCCGTTTATGACTCGAATTCCGGATAAGAAATAACTAATAATTAAAAAATTCTTGATATTGATGGCATTTATTAAATCAATGTGAAAAAAATTATACCGGCATGTTATAAGTATCAGAGGTGAAAGATCGTTTTCACATTGTGCTGTAGAAAACATTTTTTTTTTTTTTTAAATAGCTCATAATTTTTTCTTTATTTTTATTTTTTGCCAGGTATCATTTAGAGAAATATGCAATTTTGTACTTATATCACTGAAGAGAGTCAGTAAAATACACAAAAGATATCATTCAGAACGCAGTCCGTAGTCTATCAGAGCATAAAGAATCCAAGATATAATTGATTACATAAATAATTCAGTTTTTCAACTTTTCATAGTTTTAATGCTTCTTTACAATTCCTTCATTACTGGGAAAAAACTTTTTTTATCTCTATTACATTAATTATCTCTACTGTAATTATTACAGTGAAATCCCACTTATCCGCGCTATTCCGTATAACAAACGGAATGATAAGTAAGTACAAAATTCTTGATATTGATGAAATTTAATAACTAATGAACAAACAAATATAAATATCTAAATTGTTATTTAATACAACTGAAAGTAACAAAAGTTTTTAAAACTTGATTTATTTAAAATATGTAATTATAAATTCTTGTTTGGGCTTGTTTTCAGCAACATTTTCTAGTAGTGATGCTTAGCCATCATTAAATCAGCAATACATTAGCCGGAATAGCTTCTTCGCACTGTTCTACGAAATTTAAAGTAACCTGCAATAAAACTGTATGTTAGTGGAAAAAAAAAATTGTTTAATGAAATATATCCATCGCATCAGTAACTTTCCACACGATCCGCAAAGCTTTCAGAGAGCTACGATCTCCTACCGCTGGTCATCACATTTCCAATGAGTCAAGAAACCAGTTTCAGTTGATTAAGTAACAGTTAAGCTATACTAATAAATAAGTAGTGGAAGGGAAAAATAAAAAATAAAATCGTGAGCGGCTGAGCTCCGTCACCACGTTCGTATTTTCACTAAAATACATAACAGAAAATAGAAAAATGGGAGAGGAGGAAGAAAAAAAATTAAGATCCCCAAAAGGCGTTTCTCTAACCCTCAATTAACATACAAATTTTCAACCATCTAACTGAATTTGGGGAGGCAGCAGAGGTGCGCAAAACCTAAAAAATAGCGAAAAACATTTGAACATGCTGAAATTTTGATTAAATTAACCCCGACTTCTATGGTGTTTTTCTGCCCAGAAAACAACCATGCATACCGAATTTCAGTTCATTTGATCCGAAGGCTGCTGTTGGAAGTGCCCAAATGAGGCGAGGAAAAAATATAAATATATATAAGACATTCCCAAAACCCCATAACCGTCTTCTTATCGCCATGAAACGGATTTAAAATGCAGCCCCTCCTTCTACGATGGCCTTCGATACAGAGCAAAAGTCAATTATTTTTTAGAAAATGCGACAATAATAAGACTTTGAAAAACATGTGGCTGACCACATCTTAATAGCTAAGCAAGTAACAAGACCTGATCTGTTTCAGAGAAGTTAAACCAGTTTCAATTATTATAATATATTTTTTTCAGGTATAGTTTCCTTCATTCTTATATAATTCCAACTAAATTAAATGAAATTTAAGCGAATATAGTCTTGTGGTATATGCTTCATTATATATTATACCACGCAGCAACAAAAATTGGCATATATGAACAAAGCGTTATTTTATATGAAAATACGCTGGTAGCAGAAGTAGGTCCTCGTCTCGCTGATTTCCATTTAAATGTAATAGTGGCTTATAGTGTCCAGCGGTCAAGAAGAGGAGGCAGTCCTAGGGGATAATCCATCCCGCCTCATTCCCCCTGACATGTTTTAGCCCGCTTCCTCTATTTGTGGATCGCGCCGTACCGTAGCTTAATTAATGCATTGGGTGGAGTAAGATTTACATGAATCTCTTAAGATAACTCAGCAATCCAATAGGGTATGGTATAGTTTTTGCTACTTTAATATATTTTCATAATAAATGTAATTTTTATGAGTTTATTCATGATGTTGGAAAATTTAGTAAGCAGTAACATCCATGAAGATGTGTTCCACTGAGTATTACTGATTGGTAAATAATTCTTTCGTGGGATGAGAAAGGACTCACCTTTATGATTTAGTTCCTCTGGAGCTACCTCGAGCTGAGGCCGGTCGAAAACCTAGTTCACTTAAAAGACCTGATTAAGTTACTAAAAATGTCATAGTTACTAAAAAACCTCAAAATTAGTGGTATTTTTTTGGGGATATTTTCAAAATATCTTGACAACCGTTGTTCATCTAGTTCATTTCAGTTTTAAAAAGAATAAAACTATCCAACCTATTCTAAAAATAATCTATACAAAATGCAAATCAAATTTTCTTTTCGTAATACATGTTTCCCTGCATTTTCTCGGTGATGCACTATATATATATATATATATATATATATATATATATATATATATATATATATATATATATATATATATATATATATATATATATATATATATATATTTAGTTAGACAATTTTAAGCAAGTATCATCAAAATCGTTAGCACCATTTTCCAGAAAATTGTAAAAAAGACCGATGAAATAAATTTAAATCAATGATATAAAGTTCTTCTTCTGGTTAGTCGATATTTATGAAAATTTTGTTGTAACATCCCAGGTATATGTATATTAGTATACATAATTAAACAAGACAATAAGAAATAAATTACATGCATTGATCAAATAGATTAATTTTGTCATATAACATCTAACAATCATTCCGAACAAGGAGTTGATAAAAATTTGCCTGAATGTTGTAAAAGCACATAAAAATGTTAGAGCTTCTTGTTATATGATTATAAAATCAGAGCCGGTGGAGGGGAAGTATAAAATAAGATCTGATTTAAAAAATTCAACCTGTTTGGTAGTTACGGTATCGACTAGAATTATTTTAAATAATCTTAAAAATAAGACTTATTTTTAAGAATATGGACATTAAGTATAAAAATTATGGAAAATCATACTTACAATTAGAATTATGCGAGTATATAGTGCACGCTTTAAAAATACCAAACGAGCCGCCTAAAGAAAAACAATGCCAAATATTCATAAGTTTTTTTAATCCTTTTTAGGATAATTAAAAAAATACTAGTTAGAACATTAGATATTCATAAAATAAATTTAATTTTGGGTATATTTCAAGTTAATTTTCTTTCTGTTTATATTATGTTTTATTAAGAACGATTATCATATCTTTACATTATATCCTTATTATGGGTTATGGCCCATTCTAAAAATTACAGAACAACTTTATAATTTCACATTACAAATAACCAAAACTCTAACAAAAATAGCCAAAAATTATCATTCAAATATAAATTTGTTACATTTAAACATCTTAAACTATTAACAATAATTAGTTTTTAACTTATGAATTACCCACTATTGTCTTAATTATGCACTCTTTTTGTCAGATCATATATCAAATTTTATTTTATATCGTCTTATAGTCACTATTTTTTAAATAAACTTAATAAAAAGTTTCAAATAACAACGTTCCTTTAATATTATTGTCACAATGTAACATTTATATTTGAATGATTATTATGTATAATTTTTGGTTATTTATAATGTGAAATCTGAGAATGGGGAAATTCCCCGAAACATCGATAAGGATATGATAATCGTTTTTAATAAACGTAATATATAAAAAGGAAGAAAATTTATTTTTTATGAAAAGCACCCAAAATTAAATTTATTTTTAAAAAAGATTCTTCCATAAATAACAAAAAATAAATATTCACATTTAGTTAGGTTATAAAAAGGGGTAAATTAGTTTTTATCTCGAGAAAAAACGGAAGGCTTATCAGAAAGAGCGGGTGAAGAATCCGCTTTTTACGTGTGAGATAAATGAACAAAGTTGGGAGGAATATAACGTGTCATCTATCCCTCCCTCTAATCTGGCAAAATTATGGAAGGGGCTATTCCAGGCAGAGGATTTATTTTTTTAAAATTATCTTGGGCACTAAATTAGTAATTTAAACAGCGGAAAAAAATTAGGTTTCTTATACAGCTACATCATAACGAACAAAGCCAGAAAGAATGATAGGCAAAAGGAAACAGTGGCACAAAATAGTACATTCTCCGAGTCAAAAAAAAAAAAAAAAAAATTACTGTAAAATTAAATAATGAAACTGAACTTCAGTTATTTTCTTTTAATTAATATTATTTATTTTATTTTATTGTTTTAACTATTCGAGATAATAAGAGCGAAATATAAATACAGAAAGTCCCGAGTCTATATTCCCCTCGGCGACTTCAGTTCAGATGAAACGAGGCGTGGATTTAGGTGCTACAGGTGAAGTTAATTAAAACAAAACAACTGCAGTCAGTTGTGCCAGGTTAGTGGCGGGACTGTCTAGTTTTTTTGAATGACCTCAATGCGGTTTGCGAAGCCTTCACATGGCTCAAGTGATAAAATCATTTGAATTTCAATGGAAATTCAATAATTCTGAAATTATTTGAAACTTTAATATTTTGAATTATTAACTGTACAACAAGATAATGAACTAGAACGAAATTATTTCTAAAAATAATATGATTCCAAATAATTAGAAATAGATAAAGCGATCAATTTCAAGTATCCATAAAATAAGAGTATTAAAGAAAAAAAAAAAAACTAGACCTGAAAACGAAAGATCAGACTTATTACCAAATAAAACTACAAGCATAAAACTTTAAATATAATAATTAGAACAATTAAAACTAAAAATAAAAACTTTAAAAAAAATGTATGTCCATACATCAAAACATTCCAGCAGCAATACTCTCTCTAAATAATTAGTAAATGATTATCTACTTCATTACAAATGTGGCGCAGCGCGTGTGTGTCAGTCACTACTTTCGCATACCACCCTATTATAATCACCATCAATTTTTAAAATAGTTTTAAAGAATTCACTTATTCACTACCTATATACTCGAAATATTTTCAGCAACATGCATACAATTTTAAATATTTTCTTCACGTCTTCTTTCACAAAAGTGCGATAAAGTAATTTCTTCATAATACAATTCCAGTAGGACAATTCGGTGCATTATAAATTTATTGTTTGTCAAGGTGAAAATAAATTATAAAAGTTTTCATTTAGCTTCCATGGATATTCCATTTAATTCTGGAAAGTTCATGGAAACTGTTCTGGATGGTAAAAAAACAGTGCTTGGGTATGCTGAAGACAAGTGAACTATAAAATTAAATGAAACAACGTTGATGAAAGCCGGTAAAGAAGCGGGGTTCGAAATAAATACGGATAATACGAAATATATGCTCAGCAGCAGAAAAGGCTCGCATTTGGAGATATATAATCATATGTATATATTGTAGCATCCTAAAATAGGGCCCTTTTCTTTTATTGTATAAAACCTTTTAAAAAGGCCCTTCTGCTGGGTCATTCAAAATTAATGCGTGATATCTCTTAAAAGAAAACGTTAACTTAAATAAATACTGTATTAATGTAATTCAAATAATTATTGTAACACGCGGAACAGCTGTTAGTCAAGACGGCAGAACCTTCTCGATCAAAGGCTGTGGACTACGGGAAAGGGGTAGCAGCACTATCTAGCGACCGCCGGCCGAACTAGGCCGCCCTCCAGCTGCTGAACGACCTTCCCCATCGAGAGCTGGCATAGAAATGAAGCGAGCCGTGGGCTGCAAGAGTGGGTTGAGGCGCCATCTGTCCGCCACCAAATGAACTAACGCACTATACTTTTTTAGTAGGCTTTGTTTATAGACGATTAATTTATATGTAAAAGGGTTATTTATTTTTAAATGTGTTTTAAAATGTTCTGTGATGAATATTGTACTTATACAAATAAAATTAAGACCAAGAGGTGTGCTGATGTGGCCAGGAAAAATATATATATGTTAGACTTCTCAAAATAAAGATTACCCAGCAGTCATTGCATATTGGTATAAATAGAGGTCCGATTTAAAGGCCAAATCAGGCCAATTTCACGGTTATCACACTTACAGACTAGACTCACAAACCCCCGCACAAGGAGGCGTCGCACTTCTGGTGCGTTCTGACGTCCCCTCTAAACTTATAAACAACAGCACACTCAATGACGAAAAACACACAGCCGTCACTGTACAAGTAAAACTTAAACACACATACAAAATCACATGTATATACAGAAGACCGGGAGCACAACTTGACACTTTCAAAACACTCCTACGGGAAACCGAAACAGACAGACAACACATCATCGTAGGGGACCTAAACGCTAAACATCACACTTGGAACTGTACAAAGCCAAATGCGCTAGGTACTCACCTCACTAAAACAAAATACACAGTCATACACCCCAACGCCTACACATACAGACATCATTCAAATCCAGCGTACACATCTACACTAGATCTGTTACTCACACAACAATCACACAGATTCACAGATTGCACAACAATAGAATTCAGTGACAACGACCACATCCCCGTTATCTATCACCTCGGCCGTGACACAACAAGAATCCCACCAACAGAACACAAATACAACTTTACACAGGCAGACTGGAAACTATACAAGAACACAGTCTACAGTAACACGCCCAACATCACACCTCTCTCAAACACTCACGACATAAACAATGCCATAAACACCTTCCAAAACATCATACGCGATGCCGCATACACCTCGATACCCACGTTTAACCCCACTCCCATTCACCTACGCCAGCCACCTAAACACATACTCGCACTAATCAAACAGAGAAACAACATAAAAAACTGCTGGTATAGGACTAAAGACCCAACATACAGACCTATCATAAACAGTCTCACTAGACAAATCACCTCTCTAATGTCGCAGTGGAAAACATCCCTTTGGCACGATCAATTACGCCGGACCCATTACGACCCCAAAAACTTCTGGAAACTAGTCAGAAGCCATAACACCAAATCAAAATCGGTGAGAATACAACGAGGCGATGAGCTTCTCACTCCCGCAGATCAGGCTACCATACTTGCTGATTACTACGTCGATAGAGACTCAGCACGTACCACTACCATTTACAACCACAGTCCACTGACTGATACAACCCAAACTATTTTTTCCTCCTATAAAGAACTGACTGCAACTCTGAGAAACACGAGGGGAAACAAATCAACAGGAGAGGACAGTATACCCTATGTCCTACTCAAACAACTCCCCAGGAAAGCCCATATGTTTCTCCTCAACATTTTCAACTCATGCTCACGCCTGAGATACTACCCTACTCAGTGGAAACATGCTATAGTTGTTCCACTTCTCAAACCCAAAAAACGAGGAGCGGCACCGGAAGATTACCGGCCCATCAGTCTCCTCAACCACATCTCAAAAATATATGAGAAACTTATTCTTATCCACATCCGAAAACACTGCGACACACATGACATCATCCCCCCGGAACAAACCGGGTTCTCTCGCGGCGTTAGCTGCTATCATCACGTAGCAAAACTACAGTATGATACAGCTAAAAATCTCAATAAAAATCTTGCTACAGCAATGATCTCATTAGATTGCACACAGGCATTTGATTCTGTATCCCACTCCACCTTAATTGATCAACTCCGGCTTCACCGATTTCCGGACCAACTGGTCGACATTATTGGCTCATACCTCAGTGGCCGGACTTTTTCTGTCCGTGTCAAAACTGAGATCTCCACCCCGCGCCCAGTTACCTGTGGTGTTCCCCAGGGCTCGGTCCTTGCGCCAGTCCTTTTTAACATATACACAGCCCATATAGTAGGGCAAAAGATTGACGATGTACAAATCGCTGCATATGCGGATGACATTGCTATATATACAGCAAGCATGAATGCAGATCACGCCATGCGCAAGGCCGAAACAGTAGCCCAAAAAATCACAGACCAACTTAAAAACATTAATATCCACATAAACACACAAAAAACTGATGCAATCACATTTTCATACAAGAAAACACTCAAAAAACAGCCAAAACTGAATGGGCAAATCATACAGAATAAAAGACAGCTAACATACCTCGGTATGAAATTAGAATCACACCTATCATTTACAGCTCACACAAAACACAGGATACAGATAGCCAAAGCCACTACACACCAACTAAATCACTTACTCTACTCACCAGGGCTGTCACTCAGACTCAAGATCCTGATCTACAAAGCCATCCTTAGGCCTACACTGCTTCACGGTGCCCCCATCCTGCACTACCTATACCCCTCAGCCCTGAAGTCTCTCCAAACATACCAAAACAGCGTCCTACAAAAAATCACAAAACGAACATCTCTCGAAAGACGGAACATGGCACACATTCATAGTGAATTACAACTCGACACTGTTCAACAGCACATCACAAGGAGACACATAAAGTTCTTTGACAACATCCCTGCCTCATTCAATCCACTCTTCCGGGCCGTCACCCCATCCCCCCTTCCTGCCAGATGGCAGGGCCGAAAGGGACCACTCAACCCGGTCAACACCATACTTTAAGCCGCTTCTAAAGCACCCCCCACTCCCAATATCCTATCCCATCGCCCCGTCCTGCCTATTTCCTAGTCCCACCCCAGCACCACTCTCTTATATCCATCCTTTGTAAATATAACCATGTAAATATTGTAAATATTATCATTATTAATCTTGTATATAGCTTTTAGTAGTAGGTATTTTTATTTAACAAACAACTAGAAGAGGACCCTCACCTCTAAATAATGAGAAAATTCCCTGACTGGGAAATATCATTCCAATTGTAAATAGCCATCAGACCTTCAAATACCAACAGGTAGTAAAAGGTAAAGTACATCAAGTTTATAATTTATCTAATTATTTGTTTTATTAATGTTCTGTTTTGTTTGAGGGATTGGAAAAAAAAAAAAAAAAAAAAAAAAAAAAAAGGCCAAATCAGAACACCTCCGGGTCGAGCTTATGCAAGACCAATTGTGGCTGACCGCCAGTGTTCTCTATTCCACCCTTACCTACCTACCTACCTACCTACCTCTCTCTCTCTCTCTCTCTCTCTCTCTCTTACCTTGTCCTTTCCTAGGCTTGATTAGCTAGCGCCTTCAGCTGCCGAGGTCCATGCTTATCTCTTGGAACTAACCCCGGCAGCCACCCAACTGGGTAAGGGCAGCGTTGCGCTA
The DNA here is from genome assembly GCA_948150685.1 of Rhaphigaster nebulosa. Taxonomy (NCBI): domain Eukaryota; kingdom Metazoa; phylum Arthropoda; class Insecta; order Hemiptera; family Pentatomidae; genus Rhaphigaster; species Rhaphigaster nebulosa. The sequence goes on from OX411306.1 coordinate 190,669,557, forward strand.
TCAAGCTCTCCTTCTTTCCTCGAGATTGTCGGGCTAGCCTACCCCGGCACTCGATACCTCTCCTTCCTTCCTCCTTGTGTGGTTGGGCTAGCTCACCCCGGTCCACAGGGTCCCTCGAGATTGTCGGGCTAGCTTACCCCGCACTCGGCCCTCCCGTCTATCCTTCCTTTCCTCGAGATTGTCGGCTATCCTTCCCCGGCACTCGATACCTCTCCTTCCTTCCTCCTTGTGTGGTCGGGCTAGCTCACCCCGGTCCACAGGGTCCCTCGAGATTGTCGGGCTAGCTTACCCCGCACTCGGCCCTCCCGTCTATCCTTCCTTGCTTGCCTAGTTAGCGCCTTCAGCTGCCGAGGTCCATGCTTATCCCTTGGGACTAACCTCGGCAGCCACCCAACTGGGTAAGGGCAGCGTCGCACTGGCAAGCTACCTCCTTCTAACCCCCTCTCACCCTTCACCCCACTTATAAATAATTCAGGGCAAAGGAAAGTAGGGGCAGGTAGGTGAATTATTTGACCGAGAGTGATCCCTCTCACAACCCAGGTAAACCTTACGGTGTGTCGAAGGTAACAGACAGCTAGAGAAGCGACAGACAACCAGAGGGCGCATCGGAGGTGAACCACCCAAGAAAATACTACATTTGGCATCCCTTGTGGGGATCGATCTAAGGTAACCTTACGGTGTGTCTAAGGTAACAGACAGCTAGAGAAGCGACAGACAACCAGAGGGCGCATCGGAGGTGAACCACATATAAATACTACAATATATATATAATGGATGTAAGAGGGAATACGTTTGAACTTACAGAAATTTAAGCATTTTGATATTGAGAAATCCACAAAAGAAGAGAAATTTTTATCACTTTAAATTTAAGCATTTGGGGTCTATGATAACTAGAAAAAACGAAATTCAAGACGAAATAAAGGCAAGGTTAAAGGCAGGAAATGTTTGTTATTTTTCGGTCTCGATATTTACATTAACTTACGCCGTAGTATCCAGTAAGTATCCAGAAACTTAAAAGTTATAATTGAATAAACCTTCCGTTTATTTTATTTAGTGTTCCTAAAATACTATAAAAGTATACATTATAAACTACAACACGCACTTAACGTTATGCGTTTTTCGTCACTCTATTAGGTATCTTCAAAGACTTTATTTGTCAGACACTGATTTTTCTAAAATCTTTAGCATTCGAACGATATATTATGCATTTATACTCGTATTACTAATCTTATTTCTGTAAATTTGTTTTCAACATGGGAAAATATTCATCTCCTTCATTAAATCATCATATTCTTTTATATTTTTTATTTTTCTATTTTTTGATTCTACTGATAATGAGAGAAGGTTAATTATTTTAAACAAACGAAATAAAAGGGACTTTAGAGGAAGCCATTTTTAAAATTCGGCCAGTCTATTTCAATGAGGATAAGACCAAGCTGATTTAGAGAACCTATCTTAAGTGTCTGTGTGCTCGGCCTAAAACGGAAGAATTCAATTATCCTGAAAACTATTTAGTCAAGATTATCAAGAAATAAATATATAATATAAAATATTCAAAGAAATATATCGATATTTTTGATTTGATATATCATGATATCGAAATTAAAATATAAATTATCGAAAACCGTTATTACTCCAAAATAAAAGTTTTATAAACAAAAAAATAAATAAAAATGTCTACAAGGACGGCGTTTTCGACAACTAAAGAACCAAAACAATCTTACTGAAAGTGAAAAAGTGGTCTGGTTTCTTCGTGTTGCTACTTTTTTTTTTTATAAGCAAATGTTAATAAATGGATACTTTTTGTTTTTTTTGATAAGCAGTGTATAAGTATTTACTTGTTGAAATCAAAACTATTACAAATCTAAGACTTGTCACTTTATTAATGACTTGTTAACCGTTTAGCAATCAACCATTCGTTGTTCGTCACAACGAGCAGCCACTTCTTCCTTATAAGCTACTCGTTTATCCTCTCTGAAAATTAATTATGCAATACAATTATTGATATGCAGACAGAAAATCACAAGGCAGATCATTTTGGAATCAAGAGCTATATCAGATAGTTTAAATTGCTGCTGTGTTAGTTGAAGTATTGATCGAGGCACCAGGTTATATACTTTTATTGAGCACAAAAAATCATAGAAGCAGCGAATAACTAGGAGGAAAGAAGGTATGAAATTAAATCTCTATTCCTCCAAGCTACTCTATTATTCCCTTTCATGCAATTTTCTCATTTTATATTCTCTCAAAACATATTTATATTATCCATTCATATTATCCACCAGAGAGGATCAATAATACCAATACTCTCGACAAAGCTTTATAATGTAGTTTATCACATTTCAAAATTTTGACTATATAAATTTTTATAGGAGAAGAATTAATGATTTTAAGAATCTATTTAATGAAGTCCAAAGTTTTGGAAACACTTTAACCTTCTTCAGGTTTACAACGGCAAGATGAGAATAATATAAATGTACAGTATGAATGTATACAACTGATAAAACATTCATTCAATATACTCCTTAATTCATTCTATAATATAATATATAATCTATAGTATAATAAAAGTTATATTCTTTACTGGTTTTATATATTTATTTAATATATAGACCAGCGAAATCTTACACCTAAAACCTATTTATATGTGAAATTTTGTAAATATTATTGCAGCATCATATTTTTAAAAATATTATACTAAGTAAAAAAATTTGAATATGAAAAATATTATTCCGAAATTGACTTACTGCGAGGACAAAACATTCTTCATTGTTTGATAATAACTAAAATAGTTAGAAACGTCAGAAAAATAAAGATGTGTCAACACCACAGATTTTTTATTTAATATCTAGAGACCGTAAGGTAATAATAAAGAAAATTTTTCCTTTTATTCATATTATAAAAAAAAAATAATGTAAAAATTATTTGAATGCCGAATGTTTCACCGAGATTTTAGGCCTTCTTCAGTGCTACAAAGGCAAGATACCATAAATATGAGAATCGTAGAAATATGCAGTATAATAGAATAAGTATAATATAAATGCAGTATAATAGACATAAATATAACTATTTATTTTTTCATTCATTCTACATATTTATTTAAGTGCATGGTATATTTTCATTCCATATACATATGATTCTCATCTTTACTGTATCTTGCATTTATAGCCCTGAAGAATGCCTACAATGCGGACTGAAACGTCGCCATTCATTAAACAGATTTCCACAGTATCTTTTGCATTAATTTTGACCGATACACTTACTATCTTTTCCTAATAACGACTATATTCAATTATTCAGTAAAAAGATTCTTTTATTTAAATTAAAGAGTAGGTATCGTAAAAACATTTGGAACTGTAAGTGCCTTTACGGTTTGCATGGCAGACCGGTTTTTTTTTTTTTTTTATTTCGTCACCAACTGTGACATTTACATAAACACTGCACAGCTATGTAAAATTACCACAGTTGATAGATCGACTTTTTTAGATTCGACGTTTAGATTTGGCACTAAAGTCACAGGTCACACCAGGGTTATCCCCAGAAATCGACATTACGATCCACCGTTTTATTTCAAAAAGCCGATTAGAGGTTTCATTCTCTCATATATCCTCCATTTATTAAGATATAGGAAGATATAGTGTTTTGAAATTATTATAACAAAGACTAAAAATAAATAAATTCAATCAAATAAGTTTACAATTATTTAAACTATTTGGAAAAAAAAAGTGTAATGAATTGCTGGGTTTTGGTTTATTTTAAAAAATGAACCGTTGTAATCGACCAAGCAAAAAAATGTTAGTCCCCTTCTCAAAGTTTTACGTTTCCTGATTCACAGAATCCAAAAATCTGATCGAAAAAAATCCGACCTTACGCCATCCGAGACTTCTGAGCCGATTTTTCTTATAAATTTGACAATAAAGTCACAGATCACCCCAAGATCATCCACGGAACTCGACATTCCGACATTTCTTTTCAAAATGGAAGCCGATTAAATATTTATATCATCAATCTATAATTAGTGTTAAACGATTACAATGTTAAAGGACGAGAGAGCTAAATTTGATTTTCTTTTTTAATATGTTTTTAAATGAATTTTCCAGAATTGAAAGGCGATTATCGCCTCAAGTAGTGGTCATACGGGTAACCTAATTTTTGAGCGAAGACCTAAAATCAAGCCTTATTCAGAAAGTAACTAAAGGCTTCTTACCTGTAACACAAGCGAGTAAGTAATGATATTCCGGGAACAACTAGATTTCCTAATTGTTGTGTTAATAAAGTTATAAACCTAATGTCATTAGCAAACATAATCCATTTATCACAATGAAATATCGAGAGGTCATTAGGTCATCAGAAAGTTCATGCAGGCTTATGACCACCGGCAAGCACACATCCTAATCCTAATATGAAAGGCTCGGTCCAAAAGAGTACTGTGATCTAAGAGCTCACAAGTCCCTCCAGTAATAAATTAATAAATAGCTAATTTACCTAAGCTCCTTAGCCCTTACACGCTATACAGTTAAGGCAGGACCCTTCCGAGAGGTTTACAAACAAGGCCTTAAAGTTCTCCCTCTGCTCTGTGCTGAATAGGGAGCCTCTAAGTTCCTCAATAATAAATAATTATTTCTTCGAAGAGTTTTAAATAGTATCTATTTTAATTTTATTTAAATTTTTAATTATAAGTATTTATTTTTTTACAATGTAAAAATGTTAAAATGAAGAAATATTAAAAATATTAAAACATGTGTTATTACGTAAAAAAAATTAAAAGGGTGCAGAATTATTTATGATTTAAAGCTGAAAACGTCATAAATTTCCAAACACTTTTTTTTATCATTGTGATAATACAACATCCCACACTTAACGGTAATAGGCACTAGTGATATAGGTATGTTACAATTCATACCATGTTTACAAGAAAAATCAACAAAAATAGAAAAAAGAAAACTAAAATTAAAGTAAAATAAATAAATAAAAAATAAACAGACATACCATTATTTTTTCATAGTACATAGGTACCTACAAAGACTAAGACTTACCAGGTAGTAAATATGAAACCGGAATTTGCCAATAGAAAGCCCTAGCTGTAAATTTAGCTACCGTGAAGTACCACTGGGGACACCATTAGGTTTTGTTATCATCTGTGAAGGTGTTTCAACTCAAAATTCAATTGTCATACAACAGTGTATTTTGTGAAACAACAGTAAACATGTCGAATTTTGTCTGGAAACTACGATTTGTAGACATCATTGATTTTTTGTTACCATTTAAAGAAACCAGCAGCAGAATCCCATAGAATGCTTGTTGAAGCTTACGGTGAGTATGCTCTTGGGAAATCACAGTGTTTTGAGTGGTTCAAAAAATTTAAATGTGGTGATTTTAACATCAAAAACGAGACACGTGGAAGACCACCGAAAAAATTTGAAGACAATGAATTGCAAGCATTGTTGGATGAGGATGACACTCAAACCCAACAACAACTCGCAGATCCGTTAAGTGTGACACGAGAGGCCATTTCCATTCGATTGAAAGCCATGGGAAAGGTTCAAAAGATTGGCAAATGGGTTCCACATGAGTTGAACGAAAGGCAGCAGGAAAATCGCAAAACCATTTGCGAAATGTTGCTCGCCAGATACAAGAAAAAGTCATTTATTCATCGAATTGTGACTGGCGATGAAAAATGGATATATTTTGAAAATCAAATGTAAAGAATCATGGGTAACTCCAGGCGAACCATCGACAAAAAAATCAATGCTGTCCGCAAATCGTAGTTTCCAGGCACAAAATTCGACATGTTTACTTGTTTCACAAAATACACTGTTGTATGACAACTGGAATTGTGAGTTGAAACACCTTCACAGATGATAACAAAACAAAATGGTGCCCCCAGCGGGACTTCACGGTAGCTAAATTTACAGCTAGCACTTTCTATTGGGAAATTCCGGTTTTATTTACATACCTGGTAGTTGAAGATCACCAAAACTTATGCAATTCATAAACAACACTAAACGTATCAAAACTAATGAAACTTCAAAAGTCACGAAGCTTTAAATTATTTTACTTTAAACGATTTAAGTTATCGTCAAACATGAGAGACTCTGGACAAACCGTTTGCTGCATACCCAAACTTTTTTAGGGAGAACAGCTCAGCAATTTAGAAGAACGAGGTTTATTTAGATATAGAGGAGGATTAAGGCGGAGTAATATTTTCTTGCAAATCTTTGGACTCACTCAGTCAGGACTCTCAAATAAGGAGGCGGCAAATCTATAAGTGACATCTAAATTTTTACTTAAAATTTGTATTAATTTTTGTTTTTTTACTATAATTCTTTTATAGACGAAGTAAAACATAATAAGGACAATACAATAAAATTACTACGGGTAGTTTAAACATCTCTAGTAGCAGCGATGGCAACTTTATTGAAATACACATAGAATATTACCAGAGAGAAAAATCTTTTATTTTACAGACTATTGAAATTGCAAACCGTAATAGAACTAGGTGACAGCTAGTTAATTTCCAAAAAAGAAATATTTTTTGGCATAAAAAAAAAAGTTTAATTAAAGAAAGAAGAATAAAAAACTGTTTAGAGTTTAAGATTAGATTTCTTTTGATTTGAATCTTTAATACCAATTATAATAACAATATTTTACTTTCTTATAAAAAATAAATTTCTTTTTAGGCAAGAAAGATATAATAAAAAATAAATAAAAATAAGAAAATCCCATCTTGAATACCATTTAATATATCACAAGCCCTGATCTTGACAGATAAGGCCTACATAATCGGTCGCTGCTGCTCAATGCGGCCCTATTTGCCGATCAAAATCTGAAAGGCATGTTATGCGTGTTAAATGGAATAAAACTTTATTTTTTGCAGTTTAATATTTATATATCGTCGGTCACAATATGATTTTACGTAGCTATCAAATCCCAACTTTTCAGCAGAGACAAAAAAACGTTTATCAGTGAGAATTTTCATCATCCTGAAATGTTTTTTTTTTTAATAGTAAATAGCAGAAATTAATACAGGTACATAATAGCAAGTAGAAAAAATTGGCAATAAATTGCTGTGCTCAAAATTTAGGCAAATTAATAATAACCCTAAAACAAATTAGGTTTTTGTATTTACGGGTTTCGCATGGGACCAATAATATTTTTTTTATAAAGCGGATTTGTTTAATTAACTAATGACTTTAAGTTAGTATTATAATACGACAATAATTCTTTTAAAATAATACTACAAACTTGTTAATAAATTAATATTTGTTAATAATATTTAACGAATTAATAATAAACATTATTTTTGCAGTGCCTTCAAATGATTTTTTTTTAAGGAGATGGATTTTTTTTTATATATATGAATAAAATAACTAAATGCGTTCAAAAGTAATTCTAATCAATAATAATAACAATAATAAATTAATAGGAATAATATAGCAGCGTGTCTTCAAATAAATATTCGCAAATTTATTTTAGAAAAACATGCAAAAAAAATGTCTATCTTCTTCAGAGGGATTAAGACAATGACGTTTTGCGTCAGTGGCTTTTTGCTTCTCGAAATGTATTTTATTAAGTAACATAGTTTATATTATTATAAATATAACAAAAAGAAGAACGGAACGATAAAGAACATTGAAGTATAAACATGAGATTTGCGACACCGAAACGTCAGGATAGCAAAGAATAAACAAATGATGTAATGAAGGAAGCTTGGATAGGTTTAATATCTAGAAAATAAGTTAGTCATTATAACGCTCTAATTAGTACCCTCTCAGCAATTCTCCAAAAGGCACAAATAAATAAAATATTTAAAACAATTTAATGACGCTTAATTAATATTATTGTGGCAGAATATTATGCTTTGGAGTTAACCCATTGATGATACTTAATGCTTTGCTCAGAACCATCAACGCTTCGGCAATAATACATACTGCTTTCCGTGATATTCTACTCCACACCTCAAACTTCAACAAGGTTAAACTTCAAAAAAGCCTTCTGATTTTGAACTGCATGATAAGCAAATGACCGGTATACATATTACTAATAAGCATTCTTAAGCATTCATATCCATTGACATTTCTTAACTTGAATTCAGTTCAGAAATACTGTGAATCAAAAATGTACTTATAAAATAAACTTTATATATTTCATTGTAGTGCGTTGTAGGAACATGATCTTTACTTAGATATCTGAATAGTTAATTATTTACGAACTACATGATTCAATACCAAAGTTTTACTCTCTTTCAATTTAATTTTAAAAATAGATTTTTCTCATTGAAAATCTTGGTTCTTTCATTAAATAAAAAATTAAATAACTTTTGGAAAATCTACAAGATTAAACTTTTGCATTCCTAGAAATAGTACCACCAGCTTTTATTGACAATTACGTGGTACCACAGTTTCCTCTAGTTTTCCAACCTTTTCTATTCACAAAGAGCTTTTAGGGATTCATAGAACAAAGTTCAGAGCGTAGCGAAAGCCTTTCCGAACATGGTTTTCTCATCACAGCCTTTTTGTGTCCACACATCGAAAGTTTCTCTAAATATTTAAACTCACATACCACATAAACAAAATCACAATATGAAATAATATTTAGGGGTGGTAGATCATAAAGATGAATTAACTGTTAGAATGGGATTATCTAATTTTAAAGTTGGTTTTGATCATCTGTAACCTTAAAAGACCACCGAAAAATATCACACCAACGTGTGCAATACTTCTTCATTGTTAACAGAGAAAACCATTTGTCAAATCTCAAAAAATATATTTATTTTTTTTTTAGCATAAAAACTGAATTAGATTTCATTTTTAATAACTTCACAAAAAATGAAATAAATATGGGAACAACAAAATCGTATGTAGTAAGAAAAAATGGATTACAAAAAATATTAACAACTTTACAAAAACTAATTAATGGTGCTCATTAAAGACTATTTTTGCAGAATTTATAAATCATTTTAAAAAATAGATGTAAGGTAATGTGAATCTTTGGGGTAACTGCGTACAATGGCATAGCCAGAGGGAAGTCCAGAGTGTCCGGACCCCCTCTCGCTTCCTCCCGAAATTAGAAAATACTGTTATACTTATTCTTATTTGTAAATGAAAATTGTATAAACCTTTTTAAATTATATTTTATAAATAATATACCTAGGCATAGAAAATATTACATAGGGAGGGGCCCCTCTTGCATCCACGGTTGGGGTTGGTTTCATTAAAGTAGATTCTTGGATGAACCCTTCCTACCCTCCCCTCTCCTTCTCCCACCGATACGAAATCATGGCTACGCTGCTGTCTGCGTAATCGTCTAGTTAAATCCAAATCCTGAACTAGTAAGAGGTTCCCTTTATGTAGCATGACTTCTGAATACTGGGCCGCTAATCACCCGTATGGGAAGATGCGGACTGTTGTAAAATAAATAAATATAAACACTGATGAATCACAAATCAGCCACGAGAGTAAAGTATAACGAATCGTAAACATATCATTTACAAAATGATGATCAAGTGGGATCTTTCAACTTTTGCTGTCTAGCAGTGTCGCTGTTTATGCACTATAAGGCCTGTTTTTTTTTGTGGTAAGTGGGACCTTCAGAAGCTGTTATTTAAAACAGTAAACTTTGAGATTTACATTTCTCCTTGACAGTTTTCTAGTTTTTAAGCGCTATTCCGCAGTCGCCCCTCGCAAAACATAATATTACGGGTACTTACTAGTACGAGTACAACTGCGGACTAAGAACAACTAAGTTGAATCTTCAATGTCATCAAAATTGACGCAGTTGAAACGTCGGTTCAATATTCAAACATAAACATCTCAAGAACATTTGAAACAAAAAGTGGGAAAATCTATCTTCAAAAATAAACATTTTCAGTCAAGTAAAGTCGAACTTTGTAAAATTCAGTGCGCACTTGCCCCACATTACCGTAACAAAACCTAAGGAATGGTACTAATTAAAGACATTTATCACATTCATTGTTACTAAGCTTACCTTCCTGGTTATTACTGAGGATAATATTCTCATAGATTTAAAGTCGATAATATAGATCGTTCTTGGGGCATCATACCTTAAGATATAAAGCTACCGAAGTTATTAACAACCAAGCACACATGAGAGAAAGAGAGGTAAGATATACTCGTAATAGCAACCCTGACCTAGAAGGGTTAGGTACCTTTATTGGCAGTAAAGATAGCATCCAGCTCACTGCTAGCTCTCTCTACACTAACGACAACTACCGCCAGTGTGCAACCTATCGCAAATAATGCCTCATCATATGATTCCGTATCGCTGAACAACAATGTATCCTCCAGGTTTCACCAATATACGTCTAAATTAGTAGCGATAATATATCCTTATTTTCTTTTTATAAAGAAGCAAAAAAAGATTTAACTGAGCAAGTATTTTTCTGACTACATCAAATCTTGTTGATTTTATGTTGAAAAAAGATGAGGAGTCAAAATAATTAATTTTTAATTCCCCATAATTGTATATGAAATACAGAGTAATAGGAAGTATTGAGATCGTGAAAAATTTGGATTTCGAGTTTTCAACGAAAATACACGTTTTAAAACCCCTTGAGTCCATATAACCAAGTCTCGCAAAATGTGCTTTCCTCTGTGAGTATGTGAAGAGTCTAGTTCAAAAACGAAAATTTGTAAGAAATTAGAATTACGTATTTAAGGTAGGCTTAAGCTGGGATGTTACTGCATCTTTTTCGTCAAAATCGACTAACCAGAAGGGCAACTTTAAGTCAACTATTTTACACTTTTTTAGAATTTTCTCGAAAACGGCTCATACGATTTTGATAAGATTTTACCTCAAAGCCCTTATACTTTTCATATATAAAAATATAGTACATCACCGAGAAAATGCAGGAAAAAAGTTATGACGAATATAAAATTTAATTTCAATAGAATAAATATTTATAGAAGCATGTGGAACGTCTAAACCATATACGGTGCTCCTGGTCTAATTCCTATAACTCGACCAACAAGCGTTGTAGAGATTCGAATTTGGTATCAAATTTTTGATATCAAGTAAGTGGCGCGAACGAAGAGTTCTACAGGGTGTCGACTAAAATATGTCATGCCACTTATTTTTGGTTTATTATTTTGAATAATAGACCTTTGGAATCGACCAAAGAAAATTTTTTTGTAACCCCCCCTCAAAATTTGAGGTTTTACATTTCAAGATAGGTAGAATCCAAATATCGAATAAAAAAAAAATCCGTCCGTCCGCCGTCCGCGGTTTTCTCCGAGACTACTGGACCGATTTTCTTGAGATTCGGTACCAAAGTCACAGGTCACCCCGGGACGATCCTCGGAACTCGACATTATAATCCGTCTGTTTGTTTCATAATGGCGGCCGATTAGAGATCTCATAAGTCTATAACTCGGTCATTTATAAAGATAGAGAGAAAATGTAAGGTGTTTTGGAATCAGCATAACGAGAATTGAAAAAAAAAATTGAAAAACAAAAAATCTGTATAATTACCGATTAAATATCTAATAAGCCCATAACTCGGCCATTTATAAAGATAGAGAGAAAATGTAAGGTGTTTTGGAATCAGCATAACGAGAATTGAAAAAAAAAAAAAATTGAAAAACAAAAAATCTGTATGATTACCGATTAAATATCTAATAAGTCCATAACTCGGTCATTTATAAAGATAGAGAGAAAATGTAAGGTGTTTTGGAATCAGCATAACGAGAATTGAAAAAAGAAATTGAAAAACAAAAAATCTGTATAATTACCAATTAAATATCTAATAAGCCCATAATTCGGTCATTTATAAAGATAGAGAGAAAATGTAAGGTGTTTTGAAATCAGCATAACGAAAATTGAAAAAAAAAAAAAAAAAAAATTGAAAAACAAAAAATCTGTATAATTACCGATTAAATATCTAATAAGCCCATAACTCGGTCATTTATAAAGATAGAGAGAAAATGTAAGGTGTTTTGGAATCAGCATAACGAGAAATAAAAAATAAAAAAAAAAAATTGAAAAACAAAAAATCTATAATAATTGCCGATTAAAGATCTTATATATAACTTGGCCATTTATAAACATAAAGGAGAAATGTAAGGTGTTTTGGAATCAGCATAACAAGGCATTAAAATAACAAAAAAGAAAAAAGAAAAAAAAACGAAAAATAAAAAAATCTCTATCTGTAAATGCTTTTGGTTTATTATTTTCAATAATAGACCTGTGGAATCGAACAAAGAAATTTTTTTTGTAACCCCCCCTCAAAATTTGAGGTTTTACGTTTCAAGATACGTAGAATCCAAATATCGGATAAAAAAAAATCCGTCCGCAAAAATTTGTTTGGTGCTTTTATTGTATTTAAACGAAAGCTAACGAAAATCCCTACAATACGAACTAGAAATCACCTAAATCGGACCATTATTAGCTGGGATATAGCTTAATGAACTTCGTTTTTATTTTTTCCTAGTGAAGTGCACATCAAATATTTCCTCTGTATCATTTTACATCACAGCCTACTTCCATTGACGCAGTTTTTCTAATTAACAGTTATTAGTTATTTTTATTAGTTCGGTACCCTCACGGCGAACATCTTGACAAGCTTCAAATTTCTTTTCTTACCTACTGCTTCATATTTTTTACTTTGACAGATTAGATATTTTTGTGGAATAATGAACAAGTGGAATAAATAAGTGGAAATAATAAACCATTGTGTAATAATTTGCAGCGTTTTAATATTTTGTTAGATAACTCTCCTTATTTTTACAAATAAATTTCAAATTTGACATCTTGGAACAAATGTAAGGTCATCAACTTTGTTTTAATAAATTAGAATCACCATTCTAACTCATACTTGGAGTCAAAATTAAATTTCATGAAGAATAGACGTCTCGTATGAGTTTATAATGTTGCGCAAAGTGCGTAATGTACAATATTGCCTATCTTCTCAAGTACAATGACTTTTATGTATTTTATTACTGAATTAGTTATCCAAAAAAACATTCCTGTTCCAAAATAATCAATGCTAACTACCATATTAGTTGTGAATATGCATATAACTCATGTTCGATGAAAATTGCACTTACCACATGTGTACAAAATACCTTTGATATAGTTGATGTCAAGTAACATTAGCCGAAATTTGTACACAGAGCTTACCACCAATCGCTCTTATGAGGAAAAGGTCAGACTGTTCCTCGATAGTAGAGGCCACCACGGCTAACCATAAATCAGTTTGACAGAGAGTAAAGTGATTTAGTTACCAACTTAACTAATTAACTTGGACAAAGTTGCAGCATAGCACTCCTAAGATAGATTCTATCGGCTTCTGATGAAACAAACGATAGTTTAGAATAACCACAAATTGGAGGCTTAAGTGTATCATATTGCACAAATTTTTAATATTTTATACTAATAATAGCCGAACAAAGATCATATTGACATAGAAGAACATAATCTATAATGTTTGAAGGTAACGCATAAATTTATATGGATCTTTGAAATTGATCTTTAAGGATAAAACATATATTACTAGGTTATAGCTAATAATAAGATATAAATTCCAGTTACGTACATATCCTTTACAATATTAATTGGAGGATGCAATATAATAAGCTTAAGAATTTAATTTTATATTAGCATAGCTGGGAATAAATGCATGATTATAAGATTTTTTGAATATTATTTCTCTATTTTATATTATGAAATTGATAGCTACAAAATTCGCACACATATTAATATAAAGATTTGAAAAAAAGTAAATTGATAAGTATACTTACAATTTCTGTTATACCTGCTATTTAATAATGAGAGGAGGGAACTTACCTGTAAAAAAGGAAAATCAAATATTAGATTAATTATTTATGTTACATTAATGATTTTTTCTTTGTAATATAAAATGTAATTGCTAGTGCTTTAAATAGTCAGTCCTTGTTCCGAAATAAAAAAAAAATAACAAATTATGCCTATTGTTTTTATTATATATATTTTTTTTAACAGTAATAAATACGAATAATCGAGCATATCGAGGAAAGAATTACTTTGCCTATGAAATTAAAAGTATTTTGTCGAATACAAAATTTATATACATAATACATAATTTATTTTATCCAGACCATAAATTAACTACATAATTAAGATTAAATTATTATTACTACTAATTAAAATAACATGATATATAAATAACAAGAAACAAAGAATATATAGTTTAATTACAAATTTTGATTAATATCAATATTTATATCATATTGAGTAAGAAAGTAAAAATAGAAAAAAAAATATTCATAAATTAAACAAAACACTAAAATAAATAAAACCTAATATTTGTTTAGGATAAGGGCATGCATGGCCTTCCGTATCAATCGTTCTACCGCCCATCCCTCAAAATATATTTCATCCACAAAACCTTTTTGATCAAAATGTTTGTTGAGTAATTTCATAATATTTATAATTTATAATAATTTTAATTTCATATTTCATAATTGTGGTTAGATATAAATACCGTAAAACATACATTGATAAATACTATTTAATTTTTGTAATTAACGTTAAAATTTTTATTATAATTATAACATATAATTAGATTATAACATATTTAAATATACTGCAAAAGAAGACGATATCAAAGACATTTGTCGGCGTCTCGACATCCATCTATCGACACACACTCTTGTTTCTGGAGGTCTCATTCCGTTATTATATGTCGTTTTCCTTCAGTAGATAACAAGCTTCCAAGAGATTTCTTCATGTTCCATGACAACATTAAAACTGTCAATATCACTAGATAAAGCATTGAAAATCGACAATTTCGACATTTTAAGCGGAAAAACCCACTTAACTAATATCTTATTCTCCTGCAGCAGACTTGTTCATCTCGCAAATGGAGAGGGAAACTACTATTTTATACTCAATTTTAACACTCGAAAGAAGTAATAAAAATATTTAATTGGATTGGAAAACAAATCGCGTTTGTAATCTTTATTACCGAAACATATGATTTTTAATTTAAATATAATTTTTAATGTAAGCTTATTATGACCTTCAAGTAAAGTACCCTTTTCGGCTCACCAATTTTAAACAAAATATAGTGAATACATTCATATCGATATAAAAGCCCTATTTTTTTAAATTTGAGATATTTTACATTATATTTTAATATAATTTTTGATGAAATTCTAATATGGCCTTCAAGTAAAGTACCGCTTCCGGTTTTCCAATTTAGACCAAAATCTAGTATGTTATTTAAATCAATATATAAGTTATAAATACTAAATTTGAGAAGTTTTGCTTTGTATTTTAATATATTTTTTTATGAAAATCAACGATGACCTTCAAGTAAAGTACCACTTCCGGTGATCAAGCAGTAACCAAAAAGGGAGGTTCACAACTAGATTTTACAAAAATCATAAATACAAGATTTCAACTTTCTACGGCTAACCGTTTTTGAGTTATGCGAAATACGAACGAACGTACGTACGTACAGACACCACGACGAAACTAGTCAAAATGGATTCAGGGATGGTCAAAATGGATATTTCCGTTGAAATCTGAAAACCGAAAATTTTCGCGATTACAATACTTCCTTTACTTCGTAAAAGGAAGTAAAAAACAGTTTAAAATTAAGTTCAAATAAATTAATTTGTTTGTATCAAAGAAATATATAACAAAGAGCGAATTACCACCTTAATTATCAAGGTAATGAGCCAAAGACTAGCATTCCAAATCATATAATTGTTGTTTGGAATGCTAGCCTTTGACTTAATGTTTCGTCCAAATGTGTTCACTGGTCTAATATTTACTGATTGTCAAAGAGAACCCTCCAAGTTAATCTAAATAACAAGTGAGATTCCTAAAAAAAGCTCATCGAGGATGTGGAAGGATTTCGTAAAGCCTGCACAGTGATTAATACAATTGGTGAGCAGCACTCATTTACTAAATTATTTTAGCATGCCTGGAAAAGGCCGTAGCTTGGCCATGATGAGAATTTATATTTTTCCAGTGCCTAAATTTGCCTAATGTGCCTAAATTTTAAGATTAAAATAAGCAGGCATTATTCGAACCTGTAATAAACAGCAATATCAATCTGTTAGAGAGATTTATTTTTTGAAAAAAATCATAAGTTTCTTGGAAGTTATACATCTAATTAATCAATTATTTGTTGAAATAAAAAACAATTATCGAAAATGATAATTTGCTTGAAAATAGCTGTCAATAATATGCATACAAATCTAAAGCAAAAATTCCCGTTCAGTTAATACAATCCTACGTTTTTCAGCCTATTTCATATTAAAAAAAGAAATATTTAGTCTAAATGATAAGTACCTATGGTATTTTTTTCATTTTCTTAAAATCAAAGCAACGAATTTATTTTAACTCTGGGACATGCAAATTATCATTTTTGCTGAAATCTACCTATCAAGTGAAACAAAATGAGCTTTAATTGAATATGATTAGCGGTGATAGTCAAGACTATGGAAGTAAAGCGAGTGGCGAAAACATAAACTAATAAAAAATAACAAATCAGATGAGATACCAAAAAGGTTAAAAAAATAGTGGTCTCAGTCTAAAACATTTTATTAATACTTATCATGGAATCAATCACTATATTTCTCTTATTACGCGTAAATTCTAGAAGAATGTATATATTCAATTAGATAGCTTTACTGTTTAATAGTAAGACGCCCTGCATAACGCATTTTTGTTATTCTCGGGACTATATGCCCTTGATTTTTGATTTTTAATGATATATTCAGTTTTCAATTCTTATAAAACATCAGATGTATTATAATTACATTGAATCCCTAGGTCTTGCATCCCCTTCACGTTTCCTTCACTTACACATTTATTTATTCTAAACATGATACTTGCAGGTTTTCGGTTTCCTAAGTCCCTGGTTCATCGTGGCCTTCACGGTGGAGAGGTTCATCGCAGTCCGATACCCGCTGAAGAGGACGAGCATGTGCACCGTATCCAGGGCGAAGGCTGTCCTCGCAGCACTTACCGTCCTGGCAGTGGGTGCTTGCCTGCCTTTTCTCTTCCTCACTGGCATCGCCATCAAGCACCACAACATCACAGAGTAAGTACATTCTTCTTCTTTGTGCTTCTCAGCGTGGAGGTTGTACATAATTTTTCTTTGCTTTAAACAGCAATTATCATGGATGATGATCAATCCCCACGTTTGGGATGCCATTTAATACTGCATTTGTGTTAGTTAGATGGGGTTGACATATAAATTTGCTGATAATATTAATCTGTATAGGGATGCCATTGGGCAATAATTGATGATAATTATCCCAAAATTATTGAAGATTACGATTAAATAAGAATTACTTGTAGAATCTTCTAAATTGGATACCTTTCCAAGGGCCTGATTTGTGATTACCATTGTTTAATAATTTACCAACATAATGTTCCTACTTATAAGATTAATAATTCCATAAGGCTATTCAAATTTATTGCTATTATACTTAATCAGATATACTCAAATTGATAATGAGCTTGGTTACTAAACAATAACCTTCTTCCTAACATTTACCTTTATTCATCAAAATTAAGATAATAAACTTACGCAAGGGTTTAACCATGGGGTAATTCAGACTAGATTTAGCCATCAAATATTTTAACATAAATATGCTCTCTGGAAATAATTGACGTAGATGGTCTAGAAGCTCAATGATGGTTGTTGGCCGGATGACTCAGGAACGCCCCCATCAGTGCCTCATCATGGCCCGAGAACCAGTAAAAGCCAGTGCATCTCTAGCTCGAGTGTCTTCGCTAGCGTCCCCTGATCGAGTACCTTCCACAGCGTCTCCAGATAGAGTCACTTCCCCAGCGTTCAATATCTCCGAATACATTACCATCCTCTAATTTAATGATACCTTTTCCAGGCCTCCGCCGTTTTTTCCGGTATGCCAGCTGGAATCCGAGTGTGACAGGTTTCCTAAAATTGATTACGTCTTCCAAGACGGACCACATCTTGCCTTTGCCATATAGGTTTTAAAATCAACTTATTTAGTATTTCTAAGAGTAAAGGACAAGTAAGTGTTGTGGTGACGGCTGCTGTAATTTCTGAATTATCCTTCCTTGACAAGGGATGGCCGATAAACCTGCCTGGCACTCAGGTTTTAATCTTAGGCCTGTTATATATACTATTAGACATAAAATAACTTTACCCATGAGTAATAAATATCAATTTCAATAAATGCCCGAAAATCTATACATCAATCTATGCATATATCGAAAACTGGAGAATGATTTTAAGTTGTACCTCCCTAAAAATAAAGGTCTAATTCTTATTTATATGATGAAATATAGAAATGATGAACGAACAAACGAACAAATTATAATAATTTCAACAATCATTTACGGCAGATTTAACAGAATTACCTCCATATCCAAGTAAAGGATTTCGTACTCATATTGTACGAAGTAAAGGAAATATTGTAATCGCGAAAATTTTCGGTTTTCAGATTTCGACGGAAATATCCATTTTGACATCCCTGAATCCATTTTGACTAGTTTTGCCGTGGCGTATGTATGAACGTATGTTCGTACGTACGTTCGTATCTCGCATAACTCAAAAAAAGTCAGCCGTAGAAAGTTGAAATTTTGTATTTAGGATTGTCGTAAAATCTAACCTCTATTGTCGTAAAATCTAACCTCTGAGTTAACCTCCCTTTTTGGTCACTGCTTGATCACCGGAAGTGGTACTTTACTTGAAGGTCATAATTGATTTCCATCAAAAATTATATTAAAATACTATGAGAAACTTCTCAAATTCAGTATTTATAATTTATATATTGATTTAAATAACACATTAGATTTTTGTCTAAATTGGAAAACCGGAAGCGATACTTTACTTGAAGGCCATATTAGACTTTCATCAATAATTATATTAAAATATAATGTAAAACATCTCAAATTTAGTAAATGGGACTTTTACGATATAAATGTATTTACTAGATTTTGGTTAAGATTAGAGAGTCGAAAAGAGTATTTTACATGAAGTGCCGTTTTTACTGCAATCTTCGGAAACTAGTAACCAAATTCAGTATCACTTTTTTGAGCCACGGATTTATAATTTAATAGGCGTACAAGAAAGTCATGTGTTGTCCACATCAGATTTTTTTTTTTTACATTTATAAGGGAAACAATTCGATTTGTTAAATACCAAATAAGCATTGTTAATTCATCAGCTATTGGGCTCATCATGTTACGTTTTAATTATATAATCGTTTCAATTGCGATGAACGTGCTTCTTTCGTATGTGAGTCGTTCGTGGAGGAGCATACAAATTAGGTATTATTCAGTTCATGGATGCATCAACATTCGCGAGTTTGAATAAACTTATTAATTATATTTAAGAATTTTTGATGTGTCGATATTTAAGACTAAATGCGTTCCTATTGTGCTCACTATATTTTTATTGTTATTCACACTATCTCTTAATTTTTTATTTTTCTATTCTATTATATGAAAGATAGAATTTAAAAAAATATTATTTTTCCTAATGTTCTTTATGGGTTCGAAATTCGGCCTTTTACACTAAAGAAAGGACAAAGCTTTAAGATTTTAGAAAATAAAGCATTGTATAGAATATTAATATAACGAGTAAATGTCCGAGAGGTAGACCGAGACGTAGATGGGAAGACCATCATTATGTTGTTCTTGCTCATTTGGATTATGATGTGCTAGATGATGTGCATGGTACACTATTTTTTCTAATTAAACATTAATAGACATTTATACTCAACTTTTTTTGTTTAACCCAAAAATATTGTATAAATAACTATGTTCTAGGCCAATTGAAATAGGAGTTACATGATTTTAAAAGAAGAGTTTTATGCAAAGGAAAACATGTGTTCAAATTGCTCTCCTGTAAAGTGCATACAAGATAACTTTATATATTAAAGTTGTAGTGGTTGTGAGACAAGTACAAAATAGTTCATTTCATTAGTTCATCATAATCCTCCGGATATGAACTATTTTATTATAACGAACTAATTATTTTAATAATCGAAAAAAGTTAAAACTTGTTTGAGATTCACATTTTAAGCCTTCAGTGACAGTAATGGAACATAATCAATTATGTTCCAAATGGAAGTAATGTGGAACATAATTGAATAAATTTATTTAAAAAAAAAAAAGAAGTTTTACTTGAATGCTTGAGTGAGTTAACACCACACGTACTCGCCCCGTAACAGAGATGTGTACATCCTCACATTACACATTACTCACCAGGTAAAGGGATTCACCTTCAATTTGACCATAAATTTTCCTTTTACCGAAATAGTACTTTCTATAATTAAGCAGAGTCGGATTCAATTTTTCTAGAAAGATAAAGAAGCTCTGTCACCAAAAAGATATAAATGTTTTTATCCTCGTCCTTTACATCCATTTATTCTAAAGCTGAAGAGTGCCATCAGTCATTGTTCAGGTGGAAGGCATTCTTTTTATTGCTTAGGATATAATATAGTCAGGGTCAGGATAAGGGTGGAGGGTCGCCTTTCATTGTCGAGAAGCCCAGGAATTCGTAATAGACGAATAGTTTACGATTTCTTTTTTCTGTTTCAGGAGGGTTGACAAAAATGCAGACTTTACTCAAATATTAATTACTGTACCATGCTAACTTTTTTGTTAAGTAATAAAAAGTACGCCGGATTTCCATATAATTCGCAATTATTGATGTAAGTAAAATGTTATTTTACAAAAAAAAAATTATTTCAAGTCTTGCGAAGAAGTATATACCTAATTTATCGGTCTACATTAAAAAGTAAAGTTTATTTCTGTTTAGTTGGACGCCTTTTTAAATCAAAACCACTTAACCAAATTAAACAATATGGATTAATTAAAATAATAAAGCAGTGCTTATTAATTTATAAGTACTAATTAATTTTTTGCTTTCGCAAAAGCAGTAATTAATTGATCTTCACAAATATTTGTTTGAAAATTTCTTGATAAGAATAAATTACTGCAGATAGATGATATAAGTAGGGCATACATAGAACCGGTTGTGACAGCTGCTAGTGGCATCGTTGACAAGATTTTCCTCTTTCTCAATTGTAACCGATACTTTTTTGTAACATGTACAAACTACCGTCCGCTTAAAATGTTCTCAGCCTAGTCTACATTAGAAGAGCGGCGACTGTAATCTCAATCTCCTACTTTTAACTGATACATCTTGTCCCATGAACCAACATTTTTTCAGCTTCCTGCAGTAGAGGGACATCCATGTCATGTATCCACGATTCAGATCTTTTTAAAAGTGGTATTTTAGACCGATTTCATAGAACTTTTCTAGTACATCATTGGAATGATTATTGAAAGAACTTATCCATAATATATAGACGGTGTCAAAGCAGAAAGACGTAAGAGTCACGATAAGGAAATAAGATTTTTAGTGAAGAGGGATTCGTAATTACGAGTATATAACAGTTCTTTTATCTCACATAGCGAAATACCAAGTCGATTTTTAAGTTTCTCGATTAATTTTTCGCAGAAAACTTTGCGTGAGATGAAAGAAATATCACTTACAAACTTTTTTTGCTAAAAAATTTAATTTCTTCGTTTTAGCATAAGCTGCTTTGATACCGTCGATTTAGATGAAAGTGAGGATTTTCTTGTTCTAGAACTGTTTTCACAATATAATGTTTTATATATATATATATATATATATATATATATATATATATATATATATATATATATATATATATAGTCACCTTAGTGTACACTAAATATATTTAGTTAAAATTATTTGTTTGATTAGGCTGGCTTTGATGTATCTACCACATTTACTTTATTATATATAAAGAATAATATGGATCTCTGACCCCAGAGCAGGCCCAAAGCTGGACAATTTAGGGTATCCTCACCCGCTCAGCTCTACAAGTAGCATAAAGGCAAATTAAAATTACTCGGCCCAAATCCTACAAAGTATTAAACAATAACGTCTAAAAGTTTATGAGCTGCGTAGCTAATCACCCTTATATTAGCTAACCAACTGTTATACTTCTAAGACGATCCGATGAACAGCTATGGTAGGTGAAGAAAGGTTGTAGCTATTTATCGACAGTTCCCAAATCGATTTTAGAACTATTCACGAATTAAAAACAAAAAAAAAAAATTAGAGCGTACTTCATTTAAAAAAAAAAATTAGAGCGTACTTCATTTTATCTCAAGATCGCGGATAACAGTTAAATCTTGCTAACAATCTTTTTTACGTCTCTAAGTAATAATAATTAAACCAACCATTCACAGTCCTACAAGAGGACTACTTTGTAGGACTGTAATAGGTATCTGAGTACCGTAGGATTGTGGATGGCGGTATAGGACTGCAAAGATTGTGTAGCAGGGATGGGCGTATTCGTAATCACAATAAATTTTCTATGAATATTAATACTAATATATTCATATTCACAGCTTTGAATACGAATATATTTACACTCACATTCATAAATACAAAATAAAATACGAAAACAGGTTCGTATTTACAGATGTGAATATGAATATTTTCGTATATATGAAATATAAATATTATTCATACTTGCGAATGCGAATACGAACATGTTTACATCTGTAAATACGAACCTAATATTTTCAATATTGAGGTCCCTTATTGGGCTATTAAAGGTCCTTATTATAAAAATAATATAAATTTTAAGCAGAGTTTAAAAGTAACTCTTATTTTTCTCTTCTAGTGAATAAAAGTCAAGATACGATTTTTATATTTAGCATCTAAAAGAAGAAGTCCATACTATGGATTTCTATTTTTGACCTTGAAAAATAAATCATGGTTTGATTTATTTTAACTTTTCGGATTTCCTTGATATTGAGGTCCATTATTGGTCTACGTAAGATGCGGATTATGAGAAAAAAATATCGATTTTAAAATCGCTGGCTCGCGTATCGATTTAGTTTAACTTTTCATATTTTCTTGATATTGAGATCCATTTTTAGATTATGAAAGGTGCTGATAATGAAACAATTATCGAATTTAAAATCGCGGGCTCACTTATCGAATTATTCTAACATTTAAAATTTTCTTGATATTGAGGTCCGTTATTAGGTTATGGTTGGTGCTAATTATGAAAAAATATCGATTTTAAAAACGCGCGTTCACGTACCGATTTATTAATTTAGTAAAATCGATATTTTTTCATAACAAGTACCTTCCATAACCTAAAAATGGACATAATATCAAGGAAATGCGAAATGTTAAAATAAATCGATACGTGAACGCGCGATTTTAAAATCGATAATTTTTTCATAATCAGCACATTCCATGATCGAAAAATGGATCTAAGTATCAAGAAACTACAAAATGTTAAAATAAATCATTCGTAAACAAGCGATTTTAAAATCGATATTTTTTTCATAATCAGCACATTCCATGATCGAAAAATGGATCTAAGTATCAAGAAACTACAAAATGTTAAAATAAATCATTCGTAAACAAGCGATTTTAAAATCGATATTTTTTTCATAATCAGCACATTCCATGATCGAAAAATGGATCTAAGTATCAAGAAACTACAAAATGTTAAAATAAATCATTCGTAAACAAGCGATTTTAAAATCGATATTTTTTTCATAATCAGCACCTTATATAAATAATGGATCTCAATATCAACGTAATCCGAATAGTTAAAAATAAATCAAATCATGACTCATTTTTCAAGCTCGACATGTCAAAACATATCTTTAAACTAACATACTTGTGTGATATTGGTAGAGTTTTAAGCATGTTTATTTTCTACCAAAGTAAAACCTACATAAAAAAAATCTAAGAACGGGAAGAAAACCAATGTTTCTTAGAAGGGTAGACCATAAATCGAGTGAGGGAGGGACTAGGTGTCAAGGATCCGGCGGAAGATTGCGAGTTCCTGAAGATCCATTAACTTTGTAACAGTTGAGGCTTCTTTGGGATTAAAGTTTTCCAACGCTATTAACAAACACCTGAATGCTTTCAATTACAGGTAGCTGTAATGAATATTACTGACCGAGCGTAAGCGACGTCCTGTTTCAACTCGACCGTTCGGTATTTCGTTTGTCTGTCGGTTTGTTCCGCGATTACAACCAAATATGCCGATGAATTTTCTTTAAATTTAGTTGAAATATTCTTTGTCAGGAAAAACGACGTAAGTTTAGGGATTTTTACTTTTTAATTAGGATTCAAGATTGCGGTAGTTTTAATGGCCTCGTATCATCAAAAATCTGTTTGTTTTGCAGTCACGAAGAAATGATTTTCTTCTAATTGGGCGTCACAAATGTTCTTTGAAGTCAGGAATACTGGCCTACATTTGTGTACTGATTATTATTTCTCAATTCCGATTCAAGATGGCGGTCGTTCTAATTGCTCCATTTCATCAAAACTCTGTCAGAGATGACTTTCTATAATGAATTGAAATTATGTAATTAATTTAGGAGGTAAATATCGTGTTGATAGTTCTTGAATAAAAGGATTTGATTTTGTCCATTGATTTTGTGGTAAAATCGTTTATATGATCATTAAATAGTTGACAGGGCGTATGGAGTAAAGACGTTTTCATGGAAGTTCTTGTTAATAATTTAGCAAGGAGCGGTGGTAATAAGTTCTTGAACTTTTGATATAAATTGTTATAGTATCAGTACGTTACTTTTATTTAGCGTATTTGTATTTGTACACCGTAAGTCGACATCAGTCGAACAAATTCAAAGATTTATTTAAAATATGCAGTTCTAATTTGTGTCGTATATTAAGTGTTAGTTTTATTCCTTGAAGTGAGAAATAAAAAAATAAATAAAAAACTTGTAATGCAGACACACACACACACACACACACACACACACAAGCGTTGATGCGTCTGTTTGTGATCGTGTAACATCTGAACGACCTGACTGATTAACATCATTTTCTCACAATATATTTGCTTATTCAAGACAATAGTTCATAGGTATGCTAGGGTCCGATAGGCAGCGCTGTAGTTAAGTTATAAACAAATTCTATATTTATAAAGAAGCATTGTAGTCAAATTATGTGGGTGAATTAGTGAACGATTTTCATTTTACATAAATCGACAGCGGATACAACGTGGAATAATGCGATCATCGTTCAATCGTTTGGCATTTGAATATGAACCAGATATAGAAAATTCATCACATACTAAAATTGGTATTGGCGAAATGGATAAAGAATATGAATGCAGCCATGTATTTAAATTTAAAAAGCAAAAAGCTGGAATGTGTTGCGCAGCAATAAGATATATATTGCCTACACTGAATCCATAACATCATCCATTGAAAACTTATATATCTGGTCAGATGCATTTATTTTTAACATATTTTGAATTAAATCATTATTGTAATAGTAAAACCATGTCCCTTTCGTACAACATTTCTAAATACTCTTAACTACCTATACACGTATTACTAATAATCATTAAATATACAAAAAGGACCATTTCGGTGAATCAAACATTCATATAAAATTCAATTATCTGAAAATTGCAGTCATGAAATGAAATTTATTTGATAGTCTTCAAATAAATTTCATTTCATCTAACCGGGGCGAAGCTGGGACGGGATGGCTATTATTTCTCTCTCTATAATATATATGTATGTGTGTGTGTATATATATATATATATATATATATATATATATATATATATATATATATATATTGTGAAATGAAGATGTTAGCAACATCAGTGATTTCATAGTTTGCTGAATCAATCTATTGGAAATTTGGGTTTCTTTAAAGAATAATGTTGTTATTTGTGGTAACTGACTGCAAGTTGATGGTAGAACTTCTAAAACATTGTAACTAACAAATTTAATTTTTAAGTATTAATTTTGTTAGTCACCATGCTTTACGACCTAATTGTTCATATATTATATGTTTCATTCATGTCATTACCAGTTTCTATTATTTATTTTTCTAATATAGTATAATAGGTTTGTTACGTATTAATTCGTGAGATCTTAATTTAAACGAAGTTTCATTTTGAAAGAAATTAATTAATTCTTCATTTTATTAATAAAATTATTTTCCAAAACAGCAACTCTGGGTCCAAAATAAAGATATAAACGGAAATAATTAAATTCTGGCTAGATCTTGTAGTAGAAAATAAATTATGTATTAGTTTTTCTTCAACTTTAGATATGTTTTCC
Organism: Rhaphigaster nebulosa; assembly: GCA_948150685.1. Taxonomy (NCBI): domain Eukaryota; kingdom Metazoa; phylum Arthropoda; class Insecta; order Hemiptera; family Pentatomidae; genus Rhaphigaster; species Rhaphigaster nebulosa. The sequence continues at coordinate 190,695,685 of OX411306.1, forward strand.
AACTTAGCCAACCGTTAGCGCTAATGGGTTATTATAGACTTCAACTGCAAAGATGGCTTCGTATAACGAACTTAAAATATGAACCAAACCGTTACCAATATTAATATCAAAATAGCAAAATATGTCAACAAAAAAATATGCTAGTTGTATAACCACTAATGGCATAGAGCACGTAAAAAAAATTTAATTGACGACAAATGGTGCTGCCATAACAGAAAAATACAAAAGAAAATCTACATACATAAAAATATTGTTTATACGAACCCATTAAATATACAATAAATAATAATAATAAAACTAGGTAGTTAAACTAACTAAAATTTCATTGATTTATAGAATATTAACCGGTAGGAATTTTCATGATAGGTAGATAATAAAAGACTACGATAAGGGATAATTTAAGAGATCTTAAAAATTTGAATCAAGAATAAAATAAAATAATCCTCTATCTCATTTATACTAATGTTTAAATAATGAAAAATATATAATGAAGATAATTTGTTAAATACTAAAGAGATTAGAGCACTAATGATTTTTTTTTTTTTTAAAGAAATAATAAAATTGTAACCTACTTACTTGGAGTAAATATATTTCCCATCAAAATTTTACAATATTGAATAACGTGACCAGTTTGTCAATCAAGCTATAGAGACTAATTTAATGAAATCCAATAGCGGAATTCTCGACTAAATCCGTCAGATCCAATGGCTGAAAATTTAATCAAATATTTATTCTTAGTTGATTGGCGAATTGTGCAAGCCAGTTACCGGTTCGTTAGAAAATACGAGACTAGAATAGGCGGCAAATAGTGTTTCTAACTTGTCCAACTGGACAACAGAACTTCGACTAGAACTTTCTTGCCTATGGAATGCACTGCTCCGGTAATCATTGAGTTATTTTCATCAGTTCAGCCTTCAGAGTACTCCAAGAGGAACATTCAAGAAAGTTTGTAAATAATAATGTTTTTTAGCCAATATTATTCATGGAGGCATTTATAGAAAGGGGAAGCTGAAATTTAATCTTTTAGGCAGGTTGGCATGTGGGTATGTTGACTTTTATTCCATAAAAGATCCAGGTAATAAATATCGATAATTTTAGGCTGGAAAACGGAGCAAATTAAAAATTCAAAATGTCAAGTAGTTCTGATTTTTTTTCTATGGGTCATTCTCTTGGAATGGGCCAATTGCAGTTCTGAAATTTTGCAAATATTACATTATAATTATTTTTCCAAAAAGTATTCAGAGTTCTCCTTTGCATATTAAAACGTAAATATATTATACCCACAACACAGCTTGTTATATTTCATTTTATACATTATATTTCTCATCTTGTTTAGCTATGCAGCCTTTTTACCTGGGCAACATCTTGGATTGTCGTCCTCTTACAATAAAAATTAATTACCGCATTTTTAACCCCCTCTATTACTGTACTTCTGAGGCGACTCACGTATAAGAGACAAAGGAATAAAAAAACTGCATTTTTTTTTTTTCAAATAACTTTATAAATTATTCACGAATCAAAAATTACAAGGTACAGCTCTAAAATGAATTTGTGAAAATATGAAAGAACAACAATAAAATATGGAGCCGACCCAAACAAAAAAAATAAAATAAAATAAACTCAGCAGTATTCAGTTCTTCACGTCCTCCCACAAGGCTTAAATAAGTACAATAAAATAGCTCTTTAAACAATTTTAGTACAACAATTCTGTACACTACCTATATTTTTTACGTTTGTAAAACTGAAAATATATTTTAAAAGTTTCGGATTAGTTTCAATCGAACCATTTTGCTTCCACTAAGTAATATAAAAGTAGAAATTATTAAGTTAATTTCTACTTTTGTATTCTTATATTACATTATTACAGTGCGTATTGTTGACAACAGATTGGCAAATAGGTTGGAGGGGTTAACCTAGATGGTTAACCTTTCCCTCGGTTAACCATGTAACCATGTTACATATTCCTTATAAGATAGGTTGCATCTTTGCTAATATTGGTCCAATTTTGATGATTTATTTTTTGACTTTTAGATAATTTAATTACCTTTCATACAATTCTATACACAATTTATCATAAAATTCATACATTTTAAGTTATTCGTAAATAAAATATTTTTTCATCGCAACTTTTTTTTCTGCATTTCCTCGATGACATAATACTTACATGAAAAGTTAAAGGGCTTTATAAAGAATAATTTAGGCAAGTTTCATCGAAATCTTTAAAACCGTTTTCGGGAAAATTGGAAACAAGTGTAAAATCGACTATATAAAGTGGCACTTCTGGTTAGTCCATTTTGACGAAAATGTATTATCACATGCACATGCATGCAAATACGCAATTTCAGTTTCATACAATTTTTCGTTTTTGAGCTAGGCTGTTCACACACACAAACACACAGGCCATTTTACAAGACTTGGTTAACGTGTATTTCCTTTGAAAACTCGAATTCGGAAATTTTCACGATCGCAATACTTTCCCTTACTATATACTTCGTATATTGGTAAGAGGAAGTAACAATTTTATATATATATATATATATATATATATATATATAGAGAGAGAGAGAGAGAGAGAGAGAGAGAGAGAAGAACAAACGATTGTGATCTATTAGATATCAATGGAAAACAAAAAAATGTATATTTTTTTTAATGTAGTATCTTCGCAACTATAAATTTAGAGGCTTAAATTTACTCGACTTTAAAAGATATTCATATTTTTTTTCGTGCTGTGCATAATTCATAATGTTATAAGATATTTAGCATAGAATGAGGAATGAGTAAAGATTTCAGCTTTTTCTTGAATAATATAAATTTCCGGAGCCATGCTTTTGTACAATCAATGTAAATACGAACCCACGAAACGATTAAAAAATCATAATAACCCAACTTTTTTCGTTTATTTATTTATTTTTGTTTGTTTCGTTTCTTGGGTTATCACACCAATAGGTTAGTACTAGGATAAAATAGGTAAGTACCCGCAGGATAACCCTTCTTCCTGCTATAGTTGGAATTCAGAAGGGAGTGAACCATATAAATATTTTTAAGATAAAAAAAAAAGTTCAGTTTATGCCGGCATCCGCTATACGGGAGTTTGGCAATATAATCAAATCTTGTTTTCATATTATAAAATGTTCACATTTAACCATGCAAAATGTTGATAATAAATATTTTTACTCCAACTGACAATAATTTTATTCTTTATTATTATTTTTTTTATTGAAGCGCTTAAATAATTTATTCATCTAAATGTCTCTTACTAATCCCCTTAATCACATGTTATAAATAATAAAAACTGCAATTATGTTTTCATGACATTGAGTTGTTTTTGTTTACTTAGCACAAAAGTTACCTACAATTAAAAAATTAGCATGTACAGAATTCTTGGATGAATGAAATTTCAACATATTTTTAATTTCATGGTTATGTAAGTTCAAATTCAATGAATTTTAAAACATTTTCATTCGTTTAATACTTTTTTTTAATATCATTACACCACGAGATATTTTTTAAAAAATTAAATAAAACTTTTTTTATTGAAGAATAATACAAGTTGGCACAACCAAGGGAATAGATGCTAATGTTGTAGGCATTAGTTTATACCATATTTACAAACTAAAGCAAAATAAACAAATAATGATAAAAATAATGCACTAGGAAAGTCTAAACCAGGGCAAAGCTTGGTTTAGATTTTCCTCCAAATGTGGATGGTAAAACAGGAGGCAATATTGTGATTAAAAACAAATGGAACCTATTGAAACTAATCAAGTGGCGGAAATCGGAGTGAAACAGAAGTCCGTAAAAAGACGTCAGCAACAATCCATTAAAAACGATACGAGAATTTTTCAGCCCTTTGAGTTTGCCATATTATTGTACTGTTTCTGGACCAGATATAAAGTAGAGATGAGAAAGAGGGAGAGGGGGTCTATCAGATTGGTTTTTCTATATTCAGAGCGATCTTCGGTATCAGAGGACAAACGACAGAGTCAGGGAAATCCTTTAGCGGAAACAGAGATAGATTTATTGAAAAAAAAAACATATTTAAAAAAATAGAGGACCCTTGGCAACTATAACCGTGTATATAACTCCATTCAAAAGTAATTAGTAAAAAACCTAATAGAGGAAAGAGAAATAAATGCCTAGTTTTAAGAATGAGCGAATTCTGGTTGAACCCTCTCCGATGAAAATTCGGACGGGAAACAGAAATCTAATACGAATTTTCAAAAAATTAAATTTATTTATAAATTATTTATCTCGACGTATTTCTAAATCAATTGCCTTAAGTTCTTTCATAATTGTCTTCATGCTCCACATTAGACAGAAATATATCCTAGTCATCAAACCTTTGCCTGAACAGTATTCATATAGAACTTTCCACTTAGTAGTTTTGTAATGGGAACTTATTCAGTGAATAATATTAGACGGGAAAATAATTAATTTATACGTACGTTACTCATCAAATAGAGTGGAGGTAGATCAAATAGATGGAGGTTTGTAAAATTGATCCGGTAAAGTAATTGATATCTAATAATTAGTACTTGTATAATTATTAATCAATAATTCATAGAATGTCTACGTATTAATTACCTTTTCCTTTAATGAGACAAAGGGCTTCAGATGACAGTAAGCTAAAGTATAATTGTTAAAGGAAACAGTAGAAATAAATAGACAAGCAAGGCTGCCTAGTGGGTGGTAGTGGTATATCGTGACTTTCTGCAAGAAGCGATAGTAAACTACATCTTCAGGGGCGAAGCTTCAGGAGGTCTGCTTAGAATTCTCCTACAGCGCATTGCAAAGGGCCTAAATGAATAGAAGAAGATTAGACGGGCGCAGAGAAAAAGGAATCAGATATGAACGAATACCCTGAAGAGGATAACTTTTCCACCGATCAAGTTGGAGGATTGAGTATTGAGCCTCTCAATTCCTCCGGGGCGTGAAAGTTGCGACGCTAAGTTCGGTACTTTGAAAAGAATGTCAATCCCTTAGACTCAAATTGAACACGATGCAGGGTGGGTAGGAGCAAAGGAATTCATTTCTGATATGTTACCACTTCCTGAACTGCTTAGTAATTCTAATTTTCAGTAATCGTAATTATTTTTTCATAAATTGTCGTATTTAACCGGCTTCAAAATGGAAATATTAGTTTGACATTGTGTTCAGTGTATGTCCAGGCATAAGTTCGCCAGTCTTAAACCATTTCCTGAGATTGTTTTTAATCAAAAGGGTACCTCTCCAGGGTGGTCCCATATAATTTTTATCAGAATCTGATGAAAACTCTGTCATCAAAAAACATCAAACATCAAAAAATAATAACTTATTGTACTATTCAGGTTGGTAAGGAATAGTTACTAATCCTACATAATAGTTTTTGAATTTTTGTGAGTTTCTAGAAATGAAGATGAATGTATAACATTTGAATAACTATGTATAACTAGTCCTCAATAAAACAAACTTATAGAATTCGCAAATTTATCGATCCTTCTATACCATCGTGCGGGGAGAAGGTAGGGGGCAAATGTTTATTTATTAGTTGCCCGAAGTTTCGATTTAAATGTTGACGTACGCATGATAACTTTTAAACTAAGCTCAAATTATTTCTCATGTTTTGATTTATTAGATTTAATGTAGAAAAACATCAAACCATTCATTCTTTCGGTCATGTATTTAATATTTTTAACCGACTTCAAAAAAAGAAATTGTCAATTCGAATTTTTTTTATGTATCTTTACTCATTACTTATAAGTCATTATTTATAAAAGGATTAACTCCTTGATGCGAATCGAAAAAGTCACGCAAAATTATGTATTATTAGATACAAAAACAAACTAAATTACGAGCTATCTTATTATTGTTTGTTTCACGTGAGCATTCAATGGAGTGTGCATCCACTGCTTACATATCTCCCACGGAAAAATTTGTATACTCTTCAATAATCAAAACTAAACGCTTTATAACCAGAATTTAGAACGAAAGGTGGAAGGAAATAGAGGGGAACAATAACGTCAGGACCTCAGAAAATGAATCACTTTGTTGGACTAAGTTCACCATTTAAACGCGTGTGTTCAATCACCTCTCGAAATCTTTCTTTGAGGTTTACAATACTTCCTTGGACTAGGGGTAATTGAGGAAGTAAAATGTTTAAATTATGTGACTAACAAATTATAAGCTTAAGTATATTTTAGTATAGAACAGATACAAGGCAGCGGTCGTTTTGGCTCAGTTGAAAAAATAATATTGAGTAGAACAAGCAACTTGAAGCTACAATATTTTTACTTTAGCGGTTCCTAAAAGTTCTAGCCTCAAGTTGGAGGTGGGAGGATTATATGAAACTAGTAACCCCTAAATCCTTGTGACAGAGCGAGATAAAACTTCCAGGATGCAAATAGTTACAAACTAGATACTAACACTTTTAAACGTTATCTGCGCCGTTAATTCTGCGCACGGAGGCACTAAGACAATCTTTAACAGAAAGAGCATTATTCTAGGCTTTGTTTATAGCGCTGTATACCCTCAGCTTCTGGTATCTGCACCATCAGCCATTTAAATACATTAGCGAGGAATGTGTTAACGCCTCTAAGATAAGGTTGATTTATTTTACATTACTATCTTGTATTCAAAGTATTTTTTTTTATTTTTTTAACAAAGCATTAGGATAACTGAATCTGTACCCTAGAACTATAGAAACTCTGTTGAAGAAGAACGAAACCAACACCATGTGAAATCATGAGATTTCCACTTTGATTTTAAGAAATAATGCATTCAAAATAATTGTAATAATTTATTATGAATCCATAACTAATATAATTAACTGTTTTTATATTGAAAATGAATACCTATTTAATATAAACTGAATTTTCAAACTAATTTTTATTGCTTTTATTTTCTGACAAACTTTTATGGCTATTCACATCGTCAATTGTAAATTCTCTATTGACAAAGTGATCGTTTTTATTAGTTTTATTAGCGTTTCGACTTCAACATGTAAAAGGGGTTTCAATCTTCAGCATTGGGTATCTGGAATTAAAACCAAACGCAGTATACTATTATACCAGCCAAACTCCATATTAATATTGCTACAACGCTATGGCCATTATATAGAGTCAACAAGCGCACTGACCAAATATTCCCTTTAGACCACTATTAAACATAAGCATATCCTATTAAACATTCATAGATAGCTACTGATATAAATAAACAATGGAAATCCGCATGATGGTTTAGAAGGATCAATGTAATTAGAGATTGATAAATTATATAATTTATCATTATATATAATAATTTATCAATCCCTAATAAATAAACCGTAATTTAATAGAGTACACCACATTACACAAAACAAACTAATTAATTATTTTACCTCAGAATAGGGTCGAATAATTATTGCATATAAATATAAACAAGGCGTCTACTAAAAAGAAGAGAAAACTATTTTTTCGTAAATTTGTATTACATACAGTCTTTATTAAAAATTCTAGACCATTCAAAAATAATACTTATTAAAAAGAAGGCAGACTTGTCAAAAAAATTATTCTTTCGATGATACACTTTTTACATATTCTTATTATTTTTTTTTTTTTTTCAAACTTTTATAATTTGGAGTTATTCTTTTTTGTTAGTGTAGGCGCATTGATTGTGGACCTTAAAATATTAAGTTGTTTTTTTAAATTCTTGTTAATACGCTATCTAAGGACCCAAAATCTCTTCTAAACGATTTATACATAAATGATACATAAATTAACTTTTTAATTTCTTTTAAGTTAAGTTAAAAACATTACCCTCCGTTCCTTCGACGATATTCTTCAAGTAATGTACCACAAGCTATTCTTCTGTTCAAATTATAAAATAAAAATAAAACTATCTTGCCAGTATTTTAATTTGCATTTTTTTATTAGCTTGGTTAGAGCATTGATTTTTAAATAGATTTTTTCACTTGTATTGATAAACATTAGACTGTGTATTTTTTTAAAAAATTACGAAAACTTTTGGAAGAGTTTTTCGTTATGCATAATTATTTCATTAATGAGATCTTTGAAAATATGATTTCGAACTTAATAATGAACAAAAAGGCTCGAAACGTCTTTAAAAAAAAACATTAAATATTAATGAACTATTAAGGATGAATTATTTTCCTAGAAATTACAAAATAAAATATTTTATATTATCTGCCTTCCTCAGGACCTTTTTTTCTTTTTCTTCTCCGTTTTTTCGGTGGAAGGTTAACACCTATTGCTTAATTTTTATTAAGAGCCGGTGTTTTTAATGGTACTTTTTGAGGTGTGAAAGTTCAATAATCTGACGAATGAATCAAAAATAAAAAAAGGAAATCCTCACAAGTCAGTAAACTCCGAGCCAATAATCAAGGCTACCTCCAAAATAGCCCGCCATATTTTGCGCTAAGGCTACTTCCTGCGCCCATGAAGTAGCATTAAAGGATCTACAATCCGAAGCGGCATCAGACGGAGTGCTGTTATCGCGGCAGGGCACCGACATCCAATGGGATACGATTGGGTCTAATCCTTCCGGAAGGTCCAATAAAGTTCAGTATTTATCAAACAGATATTAAATAATCCACGTTAAGACCCAGCGTAGTCAATGAAATATCAATAAGATTTTATTCTTGCAAGCGATTTTTGAGATACAACCCATAAAAACCTGTCTAAATTTTTAGCAAGTTTAATAGTAATTTAATTTATATTCTGACTTATTGTTATTACTTTACAATATGAAGTAAATTATAATATTAGCCGTTATTTTTTAATGCTATCTGTAATAGTAAATAAGACCAGTTTCCTCATTGAGTGAGAAAATGTTCATAATTAGATTAAACAGACTCCATAAGATATAAAATAAATCCGCTACTCTATCCTACTTTACTGAGTCCGTAACTCACAAGGGCCTCCTAATTGACTGTTTCAGAGATCGTATGTAATGTAGCTTCACCCTTCTGGGAAACATTTCCTTGAACCTTTTCCTAAAGGAAGGGGCTTAAATTTTGGCTCTATATTATATTATAACCTATTATAATTATATTTCAACCTATTTATTTATGAAAAAGGAAAATTTTACGGTTTTCTAATGAAGTTCCAATCCGAAAAAAGCCAAACATTACTATGAGCTGCAAAAAAAAAATATCTTATTATTAAAATATTAGATTTTATTGAAAGAGAAAAACATGTCAAGAACCTATGGGCAGAGTCTAAATACCTACAAGATACCAAACACTTGTTGTTATTCAATGGAAAGTTTAGTCCACAATTATCTGATACATAAAGCAGGAAGTTTTTGGCAACGAGAAAAGCAGAGGCTGTCTTATTGGCTTGATGACGGCAATGAAGAAAAAAAAGCATATATAGCTATGGTCAAATGAATAACAAGTGAGCCGGTGATGGAATTAGAGCAAAAGAGACTTGATGAGAAACGCTTGAACAAAGCCAAGAAAAGCATGGACTCAAAGAGGAAAAATAAATAAGGAAATTCTATAAAAAATAAGTACGATTATAAAACCTTTCATAACAGCTCCATCTCTTCGTAAACACCAATATGGAGACCCATAATGTTAGGGATACCCACTTATGGGAATGGAATAAGTACCGTCAACCGGAGTGAGAATTGGGTGGTGGCCAATGGGAATAGCAAAAAGTAGGCAAAATGTGAATTTGGCCCTCAAAACTTTCTCACTCAATTTTTTTTTTCATTTACTGATGGTTAATTTCAGCTTAGATAATTATATACAAGTTAATATATTTTCAATAATTTTATTCTTACATTTTCATCCAGAAAAAAAAAATTTTACTATATAGAGTAATTTTTGTTACGTTGGCAAAACTTCTTTTACTGCTATCTCCTTCAACCGATTACCTTATCGTTTGGTTTGTTGTTGGAATAACTCCTTCTGCGAATAAAGGTAAGATTATTTTTTTTAATATTTTGCGAGCTCAATGAAAATATTAGCAAATTTTATAACATTAATAAAAGTTTTATTCATTTTGGAGTGACAGTGGCCAAAAGGATTAATGGCCATTCTCACTCTGCGATCAACCAGTGATTATATAGTGATGTACGGTGGATTATCGCTAATCCAAATCTCGCTAATCCGAACCGTTATTTAACCAGAACTTCATCTAAAAAAAAAAAAGAAATAAAGAAAGATTTAATTAAAAGCGTACTTACTCATACATTAATTTATATCGCTAACTCTTTTGAAAAAAGAAAAGAAGAGGATGGGTTAAGATTCGATGAAGACGAATTTAAAGATCTCCCAATTTTCTATTCAAAGATATTATTTATAAAGAATGCGTGGTACCAATCAAGAAAAATTATTTAACCCAGATTTTACGAGCCGCTATTACTCAGCTCAAGTCGTAAACTTTTCTATCAGATTTATGAAAAAGATTAAATACAACAAGCAATATATCTTAAAAGACATAAAACGTTCATAGTTCCTTCAAATTGAAGTATGAGGTCAAATAAAATTTCTTTAATTATATATGATCACATATTTTAATAACGTTTCGGGATTTTTCCCCATCTTCAGAATGAAATAATTCTGCAATATTCTAATAACAGTATGTTAATTTATCTAATTCACACATTTTATATCGCATTATTTATAATTAGCTATAATACATTATAAAAGAATATATTTAAAGTACCTTAAATTATATATCCTTTTAGTTATACTTCTACACGTCATAATATACATAAAAACAACAAACTGCAAAACCACAGAATGAATATGAAAGACAAAATCAATAATTTTGACGATAATTTAGATTGTAAAAATTGCAACGGAATCTACAAAGACCGAACATCGAAAATGAAAGATACGAGGATAACTCAACATGAGGATAAAACATTTAATATGTGAAATAGATAAATTAACAAACTGTTAAATATTAATAAAAAGCCCCAAAATGTTAATGAAATATGTGATCATATATAAATAAATTTATACTAAACGAAGTATTAGTCCACCACAGCCTTCAATTTGAAAAAAAAAATTATAGCTTTCTCACTAAATTAATTAATTACGTTTAGAAGTTCCACTGAATTAATTAATTAAGTTTATGGTTATATACTATACAATTATATAAATTATTCTTGATAATTATGCAATTATATAAATAAATAAAACATTTCATAAAATATTTAATCAAAAGACTTCACTCGCAATTAAAAAAAATTATAATATTCAAATAACTTTTTTTTTCTAAAAAAAATTCGTTTGTCGTTTGTTGGTTATGATTTCATAATGCTGTTTTTCTTCTTAAAGCAGTAACCGCGCAGTATTTTAAGGAATTTATTTTAGGATATGTATTGTTTGTATAATAAAAAAGAACTTCAATTATTTGATAGATCCAATAAACTTTGCTTCCGCTGGGTTACTGCCGAGCGTGATACAATTTTTATGAAGATTTCATCACCTGATTTGCCATTTTTCATTAAATAAACCAGTTTGGTAACAGATCGATAATAATCTTGAAAAGCGTTTTTTTTTTTTTCCATTCGATAGCGGTCACGACGATATAATATCTGTTCAAGTATTACAGGACTCTTACAGGTTAGGTTTTAAACTAAAGTATTAAAAACTTATATTTAAAAAAATATTAACTAAATATAAATATAAATTAGAAAACCATTAGAAATATCGTTATGACTAATGTACTTATTGAACATATCTAAAAGATTATTGTGACCTTTTTGTTTTTAACCAAACCATATTTTAACCAAACCGATGCGATGTGAGGGAGCCTTCACAACCTTATAGCCATTTATTGTCATCTCTTGTGAACCAGTCCCCAACTGGTTACTTACGCATTCGTTGTCAAGGGCGAATCGGCCGAGTTTCTAAAAAATTATTTTCTAAACATGGTCATGAATATTAACACATTTTCACGTCATTCATATCTAGATGATAGGTATACTTCTGGAGCGGGAGGAGGAGGAAGGGGGAAGTTGTCTGCCAGATATCGGCTACATTATGGCCTCAGTATCAACCTAATTTTTCTTTCCAGGGTTAAATCTTCATCTTCCTCTCTTACTTGATTCTCAATGATTTTCATAGACTTACGGATCATCTTTTAATTTCAATTATTTGCTCTGAAAGATCGCAGATAGCAGCTCTAAGTTTATTCGAATTGTTCAGTCTCTAATTCAATCCCTGAGAATTTTTGAGTATGGAATCTGCATTCAAGGACAGATGTTCTAATCTGATTTATACCTTTCGACGTAAATTCTTTATTTATTTATTCTTTCGATTATTAAAAGTATTATATCAAGGTTTGAGGAAGTTGGATTCGTTTATGGCCTTCTTTGTCTTAGATAGGTACTTTTATTTAGTTTATAAATCTTTCTTAACATAGTTTTAAGAAGCTGCCAGCGTCCTTTTTTTCAAAAATTCAAAAATTTTCAAAAATTCCAATCTCCATTAGGACATCTTCATTTAGCTAGGCACCCAATCAAAAGAAGGATCTCACTTTCTATATGAATGGATCAACAGAAAATTGCAACATCGTCAACGCTATTAATAGAGTAGAAAGTATAACAAGATAGAAGGTGCGATACTGAGCCAAGTGATGTAGTGACTGCTAAAAAATTTGCTGTGATTTAGCGGGATTTTTTTATCAGGACTATATGACTGTGGGGAAATAGATGGCACAGATGAGAACTGCCAGTGCACCAGGTGGACGCTGACGGCCGCGAAAAATGAGGGCTAGGATTAGGGATGGTGTATCTAGCAATTTACTACCACTCTTTGCTAAGGCAATTCCTCAACTGTTATCTAACCCTTAACATTGCGTTATTTAAAAAAAAATCTGGTGCGGTGCGCGAACAACACAGCTTTCCCTATACCACTCTATAACAATAAAAATCAGTTTTTTAAATAATCTTAAAGAGATTAAATACTATTTTATACATTCTCAGCAGCATATAATACTTCGCGTCTTTTTACACAAAAGTACAATAAAATAGTTTTTTAAAACAATTTCAGTACGACAAAATTTTCCATTTAGTTTTTCAGTAACTTAATAATTTCTATCTTTTACATCATTACTTTGCATTATTACAAAGCACATAGTAGAGAACAGGATGGGAATAGTGGAAAAAAAAAATAGTGAAAGAAGGTTCGTTTGCAACCCTCCGCTTTCGGACACACAGGTCTATCTATAGAGGCTCTAGTATTACAGTCCTCATCAGATATGCAATATCTCATTCATTCGGTTTAGATCTTTAGGGAATTTCATTTTCTTTCCATACATTCTTTAAAAATGCATACTTTTTGAATTATGGGCTAATGAATTTTATTTTTTCGTCATAACCTTTTCCCCTTCATTTTCTCGCTGATGTAGTGTATGTATAAAATGTTAAAGGATTTTAAGGAAAAGATTTAACGCGTTTCATCTGAATCATTAGAGCAATTTTCAAGAAAATTGTAATAGTGTAAAATCTATGAGATAAAGTGGCACTTCCTAAGTCGAATTTTAGTGCAAACTTTGTTGTAATATATTAGGCATACATCTACTTTAAATACGCAACTTCAATTTCGTACAGCTTTTTGTTTTTTAATTAGGTTCCTCACATACACAATAGAGAGAGAGAGAGAGAGAGAGAGAGAGAGAGAGAGAGAGAGAGAGAGAGAGAGAGAGAGAGAGAGAGAGAGAGAGAGAGAGAGAGAGAGAGAGAGAGAGAGTGAGACAAACACACACACACAAGGGAGACCATTTTGCGAGACTACGTTATTTGGAAACAAGGGACCTTAAAACGTGTATTGCCGTTTAAAACTGGAATTAGAAACTGTTACTATCGCAATATTTTTCCTTTATATATATTTTATTTATACAGTGTCTCACAAAAATATTCGTAATTTATCCCTTCCTATTTAAACTTCAAGTCAAGAACTAAACAATTATTGTTTTATCTGCATCTATCCTTTCGGGTCATTAACGGCCATAATTCATGAAATTATATGTTGTTCAACATATTTACATCACCTAAAAATTTTAATTTCCAATTAACTTGATCTTCATTGTTACTTAACGCTTCTATTATTGTGGAAGGTATGTTATGTCTTGTTCTGATGTCCAGTATGCAGTGTGCATGATGTTACAATGTGCTTTATTGTTAGTGTGGTATTGCATTTGTCACAGAAAGGCGGTCAAGACTTCTCATAAGGTATCCACGCATAAAGGCAGTATAGCTAATCCTCAATCTTGTTAGAATAATTTCTTCCTTTCTGCATTTTCTGACGAGTTTTCCAAGGCAGGATGTCTTGTTTTATTTGTTGTAATTTGCATGGTGAAGATAATAATTATGTTTGCCACTAATTCATTAGTGACTGTGTAGTATGTCTCTTCCAGTCTTCCGCTGTTATAATGTCTACTGATGTAGTCCCTGGCTCTTTCAGTCTTGCCCTATTTGCCTCTTTGTCAGCGGTTTCGTTGCCTGCAATACCGCTGTGCGATGGTACCCATGCCAGCACAACTTTCTTGTCCACTGACTCATGCGTTTCCTAAGACATTTATTTATTTTCCGGACTAATGCATTTTTTGATGAAACGTCAGCAATTGCTTTCAATGGATTCAAAGAATCCGTTGCAGGGAGAAAGTGATTTCTTTCCATCGACTTTGTTAAACGTTGTATATTTATTAATTAACGTTGGTATATTGAAAATAGTTCTCCAATAAATATACTGCTGATTTTTTGCAAGATGAATTTGACACGAACTGTTTCACTTACCACAGCACATCCAGCTTTAGCATTGGTTATAGAGGTATCAGTAAATATGGCCGAATGATTGGTATACTTTTGTTGTAACTCTAAAAACAGATCTTTCACAAAAACAAGATCTGCTAAATGTTTGTCTCTTAGAGAAAGAGTAGTATCAATATTTATATGGGTTATGCTCCATGGATAAAATAGTACACCATCTATTGATAGAATATTGTTGGCCTCTACGTTTAAGTAATGTAGAAGTTTGGAAACTCTTCCTCTAATCCCTATTTCATCAGTGGCTTTGTCTGTGTTGGATGCAGTAACTTGTGCAAGGAATTTGCAGTTAGGGTGTTCCGTTTTGGGAAGAATTGAAGATGTATATGATAGGTTCAAGTAAGCCCTTCTTAAGGATAAGCTTGGCACTCCACTTTCTACATATAACCTCTCAACAGGTGAAAATATGAAAGTCCTAGTGTAAAATCTGATAGTGCAAAAACAATGTCTATTAATTTGAGATTTGATTGAGAGGCAGAACCGTAAATTATACTTCCATAATCAATCTTGCTTCTGATTACCGTTCTATAGATGGTGAATAAAGTTTTCCCATCAGCTCTCCAATTCATTCCAGATACAACTCTTGTTCAATGTTCATCAGCTTTAAACAGCCCGTTTTCAACTTTTTTATATGCATTGTCCATCTCAATTTTTATCCAACAGCCCTAAGAAACGAATGTTCTCTACAAAAAGCAAAATGTTTCCTTTTAAAATTAGGTCGGGTTATCGTGGCACATCCTTTTTATACAGAAATGGACACATTTTGACTTCGAAGATGAGAAGCTAAAGACAGTGAGAGCGGCCCATCTTTCTAATTTGACAAGAATATTTTGCATGAAGTGGATCGATTTACTCTTAATAAGAATGATAAAATCATCGACAAATAATGTACAGGTTGCTAGGTCTTCTACATACCTAACAGTATTATTAATCGCTATCAAGAATAATGTTACGCTTAATACAGACCCTGGGCGATGCCATTTTCTTGAGTAAATGTGTTTGACAATTTTTCAACAATTTTAACTTGAAAAATTCTTTCGTTTTTGGTAAAGGAGGTGTTTCTATAGGGAAATTATAAAGTAGCCACTCGCGTGTTATTAGTGTCTTATGCTTCGGGTTATTTTCTTGATATTAATGAATTGTTCTTTTTAAGCAGACATTTCCAAGCAAAATTTCAATATATTTAAATTTTTCCATTACTCTGTCCATAAATATGATTCCCAATCCATTTTTCGTAAAACAACCCCTAACCATTACCGATTCGCCCCCATGTTTAACAGTATCCCGAATATTGTTAGAAGAGAGTTCTGTGGTGGGCATTCCCCCACACTATTTTTCGTCATTCTTTGCCGAGAATGTTAAATTTCCACTCACCACTGAGTATTCAGGGCATTGAAAAACGAAAAATACTGTGGAGAAGTCCCTAAACAAAACTCTCTTCTAAGAACATTCGGTTACTGTTAAATATGAGGCAGATTCGGTTTAGTGTTGTTTTGCGAATAATGGAGTGGGGAACATATTTATGGACAGAATAATGAAAAAACATAAATATATTGAAATTTCGCGTGGGAATTTACGTTTAGAAAAAAGAATCCATTATCATAAAGAAAATGGCCTGAAGCATAAGGCACTAATAACACGTGAGTCGCTACTTTATAATTGCCATAAAGTGCTAAAAGCACCTCCTAGAACACCTGATCTCAAGCCTTGTGGATGTATGGGCATATTTGATGGTACAAATTCGTAAAGATGATATTATGTTGAAGAGAATTTTTCTTAAGGAATGGAAAGAAATTTTCCGAAATTATAATTGCAAGTTGATTAAATCCTATGCCTCACAGTCTTTCTTCACAACAAGGAATATCCTACAAAATATTTAAAATTTGAAATGACCTTCAATTTTAAGCAATAAGAAAGTAATTAAGATAAATTACGAATAAGTTTGTGACAAATGTATTTATGAATTTAATAAAATTGTTGTGTCAATAAATGTGATATTTTTTATTGAAAGGTGTATCTCTTTTTATTAATTAAATACAATATATATAAAACATTTCATTTATTTTATATGAATATGAAGTTAAAATATGAAGTTAAAATAGAAAGAGAAAAATCACAAATATTTTTTGGTATATCGTAGGTAAGGGAAAGTAAAAAAAAAAATAAAAGCACTCATAATGCGTAAACAACCTTACTATATACTGCAGGAATTTCACACTGATTCAAATGATACTGCAATAGCAATACAAAATATTACCATCATTACAAATAATGCATGAGGAAAAAAGAATGCAGAATGTATACATGATTCGTACATACCTAAATTTATATGTTGTAACAAGCAGGACGAAAAAACCCTGGCAGATTCATTTTTGTATTATTATATCGCATTAAAATAAAAACCTTATTAATTAAAAGCACTATTGATGTACAGGGTATTTGTATAAGCTATGAAGATCCAATCGGCAAATTGAGCTGATAACTGATGTCAGACTAGACAGATGGTAAACATTGTCAAGACAGAACAATAAGTGCGTATAAACAGTGTATTTTATAGTAAGGACGAGCGGTCAATTACTTTTCATGGTCTGCACTTTTTACCGTCGATAATCAAACCAATATTGGTCCCTACTGATAAAATTATTAACCATAAACGAAATGGTACTTGGTGCTCAGCATCATTGCTCATATATGGCATACTTGAGGGATCAATAATTGATTTTATCGATTGTTACTGAATTTACTCGAATTATCGACAAACAAAATTTGGACTTTGACTGCTCATCTGTCTTACCTTGAGGGTTTTTTCTCTAAATTGTTTATACCTAAGAAGAAAAAATGGTTCATAGAAATTAGGGACGAAGACAACAATAATCGCGATGAAAACAACAGAACAGAATATGTTTAATAACTTTTTTGGACAAATGGGACAACAGCATCGTTTAAATTTAATAATACATCGAAAAATAATGAATTATTGTCCGACCATTATTTCCTGTTACCTGAATAAAAAAAAAAAGAGAGAGAATTTTTCTTTAATTAATTTTTGCTCTGACTTCTGCATCATTTTAAAAATAAAATTCCTGTGGTTCGAGAGCGAGGCTCCAATAGTTCTCACACCGAATACTGTTTGTTTGATTCCTTCCAGATACAACTGACTTTATTTTACACGTCATCTAGCTAATCTGGCTCGAAAAAGTACCTCCTCCCCCACTCTAAAGATAATAATAATCATAAAAAAATAAATAAAGAAAGTGCTAAATATCATCAGACTTTATGCGAGAATGGTGATGAATTCATTTGCGGTAAAAAATTCTTCCTGAAAAAAAACAAAGCAATAGAAGCTACTAAATACCCACGGGGAATAAAAGATGCTTTGAAAAATTAAATTAAAAAAATTTCTCCAATGGAAAACGAAATGAAAAAAATAAAGATAAATGATGGTAGATAGCGTTTAAAGGTGTATTATTTTCAAAAAAAGAACAGAGGAACCGTGATTTCATCAGGTCTTGTTATCAAAAACTTAAAAATGTGTACTATATTTTCGATTCGGTGTGCAAATACTAACGATTTGAAATGTTTATTTTTTTTAGTTTACATAAAATAAAAATCACAGCCATCAGTCATTAAATGTAAATTGTAAAGAAGTGAAGTAATTATTTTTAAAAAAAAGGCATTAATAACTAAAAAAAAACCTACCCAATCACTGATATTCACTAATTCATTAATTTTCATAGAAAAAAAAATCTTCGTCCATTAGCTGGCAGAGAAGAGTTTCAAATAAGCTTCTATCACGCCAGTTATATCAATCAAATAGTTAAGATGAAACAAAGACGATAAATAAAAGATTACTTAAAATCTTAAAAATAGGATCAAATCCATCTGCTTTCGGACGCACTCGACATTCTATCTAGGTCCGATATCTATTTTTTTATAAAATCGAATTAGATTTCAAATGGTTATTTACATCATTTACCATGAAAAGCATACTTTTTGAGTTACGAGCAAATAAAATTTTCTTCTCGTCATAACATATTTTTCCTGCATTTTTTCGGTACGCAATACATACATGAAAAGTAAACGGGTTTTTAGGAGAGGATTTTAGGCAAGTTTCACCTAAATCGTGTGTAAAAGTGGCACTTTCGGTCGCAATATTTCCCCTTACTATATATTTCGTAAGGAAAATATATAGTAACCTAAGTAATAGAAAGTAAAAAAAAAAATCTGAATAGTTAAAAAAAAAGTAATAATAAAGGATTTACAGGAACTTCAAATGATATATCTTTATTTATTTAAAATGTTTGGGATTTTCAACCACTTGGATCATTTTCTATATAACAGTTTTAAAGTCTGAAATTTTAAAGAATAGTTTGGTTTTCTTTAGGGCCAGCATTAAGTTGTTTGTACATTTTTCTTTTTGAAGTAATTCCTCCAAACTGCTTTTCGTGAGATGTTCTCAATGAAATTTGAAGGCGTAACACTCGGTGAGGATGTGAACGACTGTCAGGTTGGGATCCTTTTCTCATCAAGAACTCGTGGGTGAGGCTAGTATGTCCAATCCTTAGCCGGGTCAGCACCGCTTCTTCTTTTCTAGACAACATATCTAGACTGTTTCGGTGAATGTACGGTTCTGCAACCCTTAACTTATTATCTCTTGTGGCAGTCCAAATCGTTTACCACGTCTTTTCTTTGATCAGAAAGATAACTTCTTTCGGTTGGGTGGTTATGATCAACTCTTTGATAGCCCATTTAGCTATACTAATTGCCACCCCCGTTACCTCTGATACCTATACGGCTTGGTAACCTTAAAAAAGGGACCGCACAACCAGAAATCTCCAATGTTTTGAGTTGTAGTAAGGTCTCGAGTACTAACCAGTTCTGAGAAAAGGGATCTTGCAATGATATGAGGACAGGTTTTGACTCTTCAATATAAATTAATATTCTGGCAAAATTCTATTGAAAGGAGTGTGCTAAACATTAAGAAAAAGGACCGCATCAAAATCATGGACATAAAGAGACGAACAGGCTTCAAAAACATAAATCTTCTTGTAAAAGAAATTAAATGGAGATGGGCTGGCCATCTGGTTAGAATTACGGACGCAAGATGGCCCTTAACGACAACAGAATGGAATCGTGGAAACTGAAAGAAAACGTGGAAGGCAAAGAAGGCGTTGGAGTGACTACATAAAATCCATAGGATACCCAAACTGGATGACAGCCAGAGACGAAGAAGTCTGGAAGGAACTGTGCAGAGAAACAGCGTATCCCACTTTCCAGTAGGAATTGGTCTCCAGGAAAGTTAAGACTTAAGAGAAAGGGCCACATAAATTAACGAAAAACAAAAGTTCATAATATTGTATAAAATTGTAAATATTTAGATAATTAAATATTTCAGAACTGTATGAATAATAGTAATTTAATAAAGTTGTAGAATGGCAATAATCTAACATACCTATCAATTATCCATAGTTCGTCAATAAGTCATCGGCACGTTACACTATAACGGATTGGTCTTGATGTTCTGTCCAACATTTAATGATGGAGGAGTCGAGTAGGCAAGATTCAGATTCTTGTCAGTACGACTTTTTGTCGCCTGCAATCCAGGATTAATGGCTTTTATAAAATTACTGTGCTTTTAAGTTTTCTAAACTTATTTTCTGTCTTACTGATCCAATTATGCTGTCACTTATTCACTATTTGTGATATTAATAGTTAAGACAGGTGATGGTGAGGGTTATCTAGACAGACAGATTGAGGAATCAGTGATGCTGTTTTCGTCACTGCATCATATTTAAAATTTCTATGTATGTATGTATATCTTTGTGACCTGGGATGCAAACAGCAGGATTTGCTGAATTTAGCCAGAAAATGTGAGGACAGTAATAGGTTATGACTTAAAGAGCCAGTATATTGCACGGCGTATAATTTGGAATAAGATTATCATTTTAAAAAAAACATAATTTTTTTATTAAGCCAATATTATTCTCAGAAACACCATTTCGCTATGATTTTCACTTGAGATATAAAAAAGAATATACTTTTGATAACATCCCACAATTCCGACCCTCCGTTGCATTAGAGCTTGACTTTTCCCCTCTCCCATTCCACCCTGGTAGAGTCAGGTCCTAAAGAAAGAGGCTATGGGAAATCGTAACCATTGAGAGGGTCCGACTCAATTGCAACATCGTCAACACAGCACTGCGTATTCATAGCACGTATCCAACTGCAAAAGACTGCCCATTCAATGTCAGTTTCTATATCTCTATTATGGTGCTTATGGGATTTGGCACATCTTCAAAACCGTAAGCCCAAATTATTATACATCCTCGAGCATTATTCGTTTCCATAATTTTACAAATAAATTTTCAAGGCTGAAAGAAATAGAACCTCTGCCCAGGATTTAGGAGAATAGTGCCTTGAAAGGTGTTAATGGAATGCCTCGCGGCATGATAAGTCAATGTAATATTAGCCTGGCATGACAAGGGCATTAACTGTGTTGTCGACACGCGGAATTTTGAAGTTAGTGTCGAGAATGAGATAATTTCAACTTTTTTTCCCTCAAGTGTTTGTTTATTTTGGTTTTAAAGCTTTCTTTATAAAATTTATTACTGATTTAATTTTTGTTATAATTGAGACTTTTAAGAGATATGAGGTACTGAAAGGGAATTACTGAATAATCTGTACAATTATAACCGTTCTATTGCAATGCTGGTATTGCAGTGGTGTTTTTTATTGAACAGTAAAGAATGTGTGCGATTTGTATGACCTATTCATAGACGAGATGGTGTACATTCTTCCCTACAATTGTTTTATATATATATATATATATATATATATATATATATATATATATATATATATATTTGTTCCGTTGTGTTATGCATCTTAATGCCGGAATAATGTTCAGCTGAAACAAGAATAAAATTAAAACAAAATTTCCTCTTTACCAAATGATATCCATTCCATTTGCTAAATTTGACTAAGCGGAAGTATTTAAGTGCAGAATGGAAAATGAATGAGAAAATTTGTTGGTACAAACACACCATTTATACATTCATTCATTCAACGAGAAATGTTGTGGATGGGTACATTAGCTCTTGAGGGTTGGAGCTTATATTGTCTTCTGAAATAAATAAATTCTGTCTCTGACACCGCAAGGCGGAATTATAACTCTTCGGAAAATAAAACAAGAATTTCATTTTACAAAAACTAAATCTGAATAGTCATTTTAATCTAATATTTTTTTGTTAATATTTCAATCAACTTTAAACAATAAAATGCTTCTAAATTTCCTAGTGAATTTCACTATAAATATATATATATATATATATATATATATATATATATATATATATATATATATATAATGTATAATGTATAATGTATAATGTATATATATATATATATATATAATGTATATATATATATATATATATATATATATATATTTATAGTGAAATTCACTAGGAAATTTAGAAGCATTTTATTGTTTAAAGTTGATTGAAATATTAACAAAAAAATATTAGATTAAAATGACTATTCAGATTTAGTTTTTGTAAAATGAAATTCTTGTTTTATTTTCCGAAGAGTTATAATTCCGCCTTGCGGTGTCAGAGACAGAATTTATTTATTTCAGAAGACAATATAAGCTCCAACCCTCAAGAGCTAATGTACCCATCCACAACATTTCTCGTTGAATGAATGAATGTATAAATGGTGTGTTTGTACCAACAAATTTTCTCATTCATTTTCCATTCTGCACTTAAATACTTCCGCTTAGTCAAATTTAGCAAATGGAATGGATATCATTTGGTAAAGAGGAAATTTTGTTTTAATTTTATTCTTGTTTCAGCTGAACATTATTCCGGCATTAAGATGCATAACACAACGGAACAAATATATCCCTTATGAAGAATCACTCCGATACTTCAGTATTTGTCCTTTGTCTATAAAGCAACGAACCAACTCCCTCTCTCAACGCCTCTTATTGTATCCATGAATTTTACAGAGATAGAATATTTCCTTATCATCCTACGAATTTCCTTTCTGTTTTCTCTCAAAACGAAATTCAGACAAGCTCGTTGTTTCATATTATATTTCTCCGAATCCACGATGTAAATTCAATAAGAAAAGGGATCGAATAGACAAAGAATATCATACCGAGAAACAGTGGGGGCGTCAATAGAAGAAAAAAAAATATTAATATTGAAAATTATTTGAGAGGTGATATTCCATCACACAGTATTTTTAGAAAATAATTTAAATTTATGTTTAATTAACATTTCGGCACAAGATATTTTTTTACTTTTGCAGATTAGTTTCGTAAGTTTTGTAAAAAAAAAAAAAAAAAAAGAAAATATATATATTCTTTTTTTTTCGGTTGGCACTATAGACCTTGGAGATCTTTGGTCGCGCGATGTGATATTCATACAGACATGTATTGCTTGTAGGAGAACAGACAGCCTGGAGGGGGTCACTCAATCTCACGTTGCTACGAACCATGGTGCAGCGGCAGGATATCCATAGTTCCATAACCGGTCCCTTTGGGGCCAATTCGGCAGAGTCCTTCCAATCCGACTTAATCGGATTCAAGGATAGTGACAAACCGGTCAATATCCACGGACTATGGCTGTTCGGAGTCAAGAGGACCACGAGGACCTATATTTCTTTTCCCGAGGCAGACCGTCCATGGACCAACGGCTATTTTACGTCCTGGAAAACCACACCGCGATTCGCAATTTAGGTATACGGTAGGGTTGGAATATCGAAAAGCGATATATCGATATATCGGATTTGAAAAACCGATATATTATATCGTTATCCTAACCCGATTTCGCGATGATATCGATATTTCACACCGATATATTGGTGATATTGATATTTTCAACATTTGTATTTTATTTTAATTAGAAATTTCCTTTATTCACATCATATTTTTTATTTTATCCGTGAGCTGTACTTTACATTCTAGCTTAATTATTTAATCAATCTAGGGTGCCGTCTTTGAGCTGTTGCAACTTCCTTACTGTTATAACTCGTAGGTGTCACTAACGGTCAGTTACCTGTTGTTCATTGTTGTTGTTGGTGTGTGATTAAAGTGAAAAGAGAAACTAAAATGTCGCCGCCAAAAAGTGAAGTATAGAAACATTTTAAATCGGGATACAGTAAAAGTGTGTGGTGCAAATATTGTCACAAAATATTTCGGACATCGGGAAACACAACAAACCTACGGCCACATCTCAAAGCTTCCTATTCACACGTTTTTTTGTCTCCATCAGGGTCAGGTGTTTCTGCAACATCATCTACTTCTAAATCAGAAGCAAATGAAACAGTTCCTCCTTCAAAAGCTTTTGACATAAGAAATAGTTTCCAAAATATCGCATCATTTGAAGAGGGAGGTGAACGACGAAGAAAAATTAATGATGCTATTTTATATTTTATCTGTATGGTTAATCTACCTTTCTACAATGGAAAGAATACAATGAAAAATATTATATAGGGAAAATGTCCCAAATGTCCCAAAATTTGAAAACAAGATTAAAGCAGCATAAGACAAATTCCAAAAATCCTAATAGTAATGAACTATAAAAAAAGTGCTCAATTTCAAAATTGATATGAAATTTAAAATCATTACATAGACATAATAAATGAAATAGATATATAATGAAAGAACTAATAATTGTAATAAAAATAGTAAATTTAAAATAAAAATAAGATCTAGAAGAATTACAAAAGGAAAAGAGAACACTACCATAAGTATTGCTAGATAGTGAAGACACAGGTCAGAATAATCAAGAATAGGAATCGAGGCACATTAGGTAGATGCTATAACTAGTTTTAAATTTTATTGTGTTCAACATTTCACAGTGTGTCATATGCATAGTAAATCATAGGTTTACTCGTAATTGTACTTTCGTACTTTATTATGAAATAAGGTCCAGGTTTTTCCTCCTTACTCTTCAAATAAACTTAATATTTTAAGATTACCAAAACAAAAAATAATATGGATCAATCATTCACCAAATTGAAATAAAATAGACAATACTATAAATTTAAATAAATTGTTGCATATAATCATTGGCTAATATATAGCACATGTTAATTTATAAATATAATGTGGTAAATATGAAAAAACAATATTTAGTTGCCAAAGAATAATTAGTAGATAAGATTGAAACACATATACTGTTAATTAATCCTATTTAAAGACAAACAGGTAATAATATAAATGGTGATTATACGGATTACATGTTTTGAGAATGCTCAGTGTATGCATGAAAACTTCATAAAATACAATTTTTTTTTTAGAAAAATAAAACAAGGTTTTATTTTTGAAAAATTATAGGATAATATAATATATGAAATATGGCAAAAAAACTTCAATATAAAAATGTATTATAATACTTTTTTTTTACCAAAGTATTATTCTTTTCTATCTTTTTTTATAATGATTCATGGATAATAAAAATATTGTTATATAAATAATAATTATATTATTTCATAACCTTCTCATAAATTTCATAACGTTATACTCATTTAATCCACGGTTTCTTGGCTTTTTCGTCCATTTCCTTCAATATCGATATATCGACATTTTTCAACCGATTATCGATGGATATCGATATTTGGTTTCGCGATCTATCAAAATATCGAATATCGATATTTTTCTTTCGATATTCCAACCGGTATACGGGTAGTGTAGTATACGGGGTAGGGTCATCACTCCTACGAGTGAATTGCTTCCAGTAGTCTGATGGGCCTCACATACCCGGGGAGAAGGGGTGATAAATTGCTTGAATTATTAAATTAATGTAATGCCGGTACCGCGATTCGAACTCACAATCTTTGGGTTTGTGAGTTGGTGCACTTTTGCAAGCGCGTTAACCCGCTCGGCTACCTTGACCCCATATATATATATATATATATATATATATATATATATATATATATATATATATATATATATATATACATATATATATATATATATATATATATATATATATATATATATATATGGGAGAGAGAGAGAGAGAGAGAGAGAGAGAGAGAGAGAGAGAGAGAGAGAGAGAGAGAGATAGAGAGAGACAGGAAAAGATTTTCCAGGGATCACATTTAGATTATACATCATTTCAGTGATTACTTCACATTATAGCTGGTTGTGATATTTTTCTTACCAATAATAGAGATAAAAGTAAATAATGTAATAATTTATAAATAAACTTGGCGTAGGGATGTGGTGGCCCAATCGCCCGGTTGTAGTACCGCAATCAACCACTGGCTCTTCAGGTTGGGGGTACACTTTAACTATCACTCACACAGTACACAAATACAGCACACTGTACACAAGGTCATGCACAGTTTATATCTTAGGGTCACCTTTCCTAGGTAGCCGCCCCGGAGAGGGTGTCTGTCTGTCGACACAAAGGTGGCAGCCCCACCAGCAGACTATTGTACGTACGGTTGATAGCCCCGCTACCCGAAAATAAATCTATCCAGAAACCTAAAACAGCCTCGGAATCAAATAGCCTAACACGGAAACAACCCGGCAACCCCAGGCTTAACTTTAACTTAGGATATTGGAATGTCCTAACTCTCTACAGATCCGGATCACTAAAACTACTCTTAGAACAAACCGGAAAATATCATCTGGACATCACTGCCATCCAGGAAATTCGATGGACTCTTGGAGAAGAGCGCCACACCATTTACTACAGCTGTAGTGAGAGGTCGCATGAATATGGTACAGAATTTGTGGTAAAATGGAGATATCGACAACAAGTAATTGGGCTCAGGGCTGTAAGTCCAAGAATTTGTTTAGTAAGGATCCAAGGAAAATTTTATAACTATTCTATTTAAGTGTGCATACCCCCACGGAAGTTTCGGAAGATGGAGAAAAAGAAGCCTTTTATGAGCTTCTGGAGAGAACTGTGGATGCCTGCCCACAATATGATTTGAAAATTATTGCAGGTGATTTTAATGCAAAAGTGGGGAAGGAATCAATATTTCACCCAATTATTGGTCGCCATAGTCTGCATCAGTCTAGCAATGACAATGGAGTAAGACTTATAAATGTTGCTGCCTCTCGAGATCTTGCTATTGGCAGTATTCTCTTCCCTCATAAGAAAATCCACAAAGGAACTTGGAAAACACCTAACGGGTCAACACTGAACCAGATCGATCATATCCTACACGCCCGGAGGCACATGTCCAATCTCCTCAACGTGAGAGTTTTCAGAGGAGCCAATATGGATTTTGACCACTATTAAGTATCACCCACGTCTGAGCACGAATAACGCTTAGAAAAACAAGCGTTCTAGAACAGAAGCCTAAGCGCTATGACCTTAATAAGCTCAAGGATCCGATAATTATCGCACGATATGAATCAGAACTGGACAAGTGTATTCGGCAGGTTGATGTCTTGAAGGGTGAAATTGAATCCACGTGGGCTTCATATTCAGAAGCTATATCAGATACAGCCGTTAAACTGCTTGGAACACAAGAAAGGGACCGGAGATCTCCGTGGTTTGACAAGGAATTTGAAAGGGCAACACATCAGAAGAATGAAGCATATAAATCCAAGATTCAGCGATAAACGAGGAGGAACGCCGATATATATAGACAGAAGAGGCGAGCAGAAAAACATATCCACCAGTTTAAGAAATGACAGTGGGAGAAAAACGAATTGGATAAGACTGAACTTCTAAGGGGCAACAAGCAATTTAGGGAATTCTTCGGAATAGTTAATGGAGGTAGTGAGCTTGTGAAAATCATCCAGAATATTATAATTTGGATCTGGACTGATGAAGTAATGCCGGAATCTTGGAATAAGTCTATAATCTGTCCAATACACAAAAAGGGTAACCGGCTGGTCTGTGGCAATTATAGAGGCATTTCCTTACTCTCCTGTGCATATAAAGTGCTGTTCAACACCCTCTTTCAGCGCCTACTCCCCTTTGCAGAAAATATCTTGGGTCCGTACCAGAGTGACTTTCGAAAAGGACGATCCATAATTGACCAAATATTCTGATTACGCATTATACTTGAGAAAGGACGCGAATATAAGCTTAAAACGCACTATCTGTTTGTGGATTTTAAAGAAGCTTACGACAGAGTCCACAGGGAACAACTGTACAAGGCAATGAGTGAGCTTGAAATCCCGGAAAAGCTTATTAGAATGGTAAGACTCATCATGAGAGAAGTGAGATGTATGGTACAGATTGGAGGAGCAAGATCTGAGGAATTCACATTTGGGAAAGGACTGAGGCAGGGGGATGCACTGGCATGTCTCCTATTCGATCTAGCTCTGGAGATGGCCATTAGAGAATCTGGTATTTAAGTGGGCGGAACAGTATTCAACCGAACAGTACAACATCTGGTTTATGCTTGTGATATTGATATCTCCGGACGATCCTTCCGTCTCTGATGGATACCTTAAACTAGCAGAAGCAGCGAGAAAAATAGTACTTAAAGTAAACGCAGCAAAGACCAAATACATGGTAACCGAGGAAATCCTCAAGCCTGGCGAAGAAATAATTATCGGAGAGTATACTATTGGAAAAGTCTCCGAGTTTATCTATCTCGGGTCCCTCGTAACCCAAGACAATGTTGTAGATTCAGAAATTAAACGAAGAGTGCTATGCGCCAACCGTTGTTATTATGGCCTCAATCCATATTTTAGGAGCCGTGCATTGACTAAGGACACAAAAGCTCTATTATACAAAACAATTATCCGGCCAATTCTCCTATATGCCTCAGAAACGTGGACTATCACCAAAACCGGTGAGCAGAATTTGATGGTCTTTGAGAGAAAGATTCTGCGTAAAATCTTTGGAGCTGTGAAGGTTGACCAGGTATGGAGACCTCGCACAATCCAGGAGCTCAAAGATTTATTTAAGGAACCAGACGTGGTGCAGTGTTTGAGGCTCAGCAGATTGAGATGGGCCGGACATGTTGCTCGGATGGCTGAGAATGATCTGCCAAAGAAAATAATGACGGAAATGATACATGGAGCAAAGCGAAGAGGAAGACCTCGTCTTCGATGGAGTGAAGGAGTGGCTGGAGATGCTAGATCCATGTTGGGTGTGAGGAGCTGGATGGCAGCAGTACAGGATCGAAACAATTGGTGGAGGCTGTTGCAGGAGGCCAAGACTCGACATCGAGTTGTAGTGCCGATTGAATGAATGAATGAATGAATAAATAAATAATCTCAGTATCTATTAATACGATCAATTATGTCAGTTACTACCGTTAGATTATAATATAAATTACAGCAAATCTACACTGATAAGAAAACATAATGCTGTATCAACCCTGAGGCTATCGGCATATCATGCAGAACCCCTCTTTGATCCAGTTTTGGACTGTAGAAACGACCTTTTTCAAAGTTTTGATCAATAGTCAATGTGTCGGTTCGAAGTGGACATCTTTGGAATAATTCTTCAGTGGTAATAGTCCGCAGTGTTGTCATTTTTTTGCGTAGTAGATTACGATATCATAATCCGGAAATCAAAATTGGTAGCTTTATTATGATTTTAACCAAATTAAACTGTAAAAAAAGTTTTTTTTTTCTTCTTTCAGGAAATGTGCACTTCATAATGAATTTTTTTTTCAAACAATAGTTGTTACCCATAAAATTGCCTACAAAAAAGCGTCAAGCCTGTGACATTTTCGGTATTAAAAAAAAAAAGTGCTGCATGTGGACTATCTTTTTTTCAGAAAATATACATCAATTTAAAAAAAAAATCATAATCATATACAAGATAAACTAAAAAATTGGATTTATACATATGTATATGTGGATATAGATGTATGAGTGCATGTATGTATGTATGTATATATATATATATATATATATATATATATATATATATATATATATATATATGAGTGTATGTGTAAGTATGTATTTGTGTGTACATAAATTATATGTACTTTTATTATTAATCCATTCGTAGAAAATAAATTTAAAAAAAGTTAAGTTTGCATCTGACTATTATTTTACCTGACAGTTATTAAAACAAATTGAGGTAAACAAAGTAATGTTGCACACTTTATAGAATATTATAAATTATAATATAATTATAAAAGAATAAGAATATATTATCCTTTTTCAGATGTATTGGTTTTTAAACAAGTAATCACGATTTTTATGCAAATATAAAAAAAAAATAAAATAAATAAAACTAAAACAAATATCAGTCTGCTACACACATGCCTTATCAAAAACCATTCAATCACGTATATAATCATTCAATTACGTATATTTTATGTTGATTTAAATAATTTTTAATATTTAATCGGACCATGTTAAAATATTCGAGGAGGGAGCAAAATAAATAAAATATATGATAGGATTTATACAAATGACAGTTAAAGAAAAAAAAAATAAACTACATTAGAAATTAAACAGCTCATCTGCACAAGGCACAACTGCAAGAACAATTATAATCGTATATATTTCGTTCGCATTATTATATATTTTCTTCGAACAGGAACCTTGTGATAAGGTCGTTTAATTGCTGTATATTTCATGCATTGAAGTATCTTGCATGCATTCATCATGCCATGCAGTCAACATTGTGTGTTTAATTAATTAAAGGATAATAATGATAACATTTGAAAAGAATCAAAAAAATTATAAAATAAAAACAAACACAAAATAAAACAATAAAATTATAGTACAAAAAAATGTAAATTCTATTTATTTTTTTTTTAAATGCCTGATTCTATCTAATCCTACGAATTTGTACATATAAGTTGAAAAATAATAGTGATAGTAAAATTCATAGTAACAATTTAAAAAAATATTATAAAAATAACATTAGAAGTAATATATAAAAAGTACTTTATAAGTAATATATAAAAATAATGCATCTATTAAGAAATAAAACTGTTAATAATAAAGATTTGTAATGATAAAGAATGAAAGTAAATAAATGTAAAATATAAGAAACAATATTATTTAAAAAATTAAATATTAAAATTGTTTTCAGAGTACATAGTATGTTTCAATGTTCAGTATCTTCGCACGTAATCCGCTTAAAAACTACATGGGGTTATGCAATTAAATGCATCTCCGTTCTGATTTTATTCATATTTATTTAATATACATTTATTTATCAAAAACTTTTTAGTACACACTAATTCATTAAAAACAGTTTAAAACTAAAAAAAATAAAAGACTTTTTGAAAAAATAAAATAAACATTTTGAGAAAAGTGCTCTAATAAAGTTTATTTTTCTATACCAGTTCTAAATTAGATAAAATTAATTGATTGATCACTGAACTAATTTTGTAGTTTTCTTATGGGAATATGTCGACTACACATAGAAGTTTAAATTGAGAAAGGGAATGTTATAAGTTCTGAGGGAAAGCGAGATCATTCAATTGATGACCGGCCCTAAATGACCTTCGTGAATGAACAATGAAATAAAAAATTTACTGTAAATGTCCAATACAACAATTCGTACTCAATTTGAAGCAAAGACAAGACTCGCAGATTGGGCATCTAAAAGTAGTTGTAACTGATCGTGGCTTGAATTAATAAGATCTGGATTTGAATTCAATGAACAGTATACAATAGAGCCGTCATCCATTAGCAGAAGTTTGTTTCGCTTTTAATTTATCTTAGCCGCAAAACTTGTTTCCTTTCTTTTTAATTTCTTCCCTCTAAGAAAAGAAAATACAAATGAAAAACTTTAAACCGAACTTTCAAAAGTTCTAAATCTCTTAAGGAGGTGGTAGAGGCAACGAAATAAGAAGATAATAAAGTTCCAAAAATAAAGTATACTAATAATGATAATGACTGAGTTTGTTTGAATAAATTTTTTAATAACCGATAAAAAAGTTGAGCAATTAGACGTTTAGCGGAGATACAAATAAAAACTGTTAATAATGGTTCTAATAAAACTACAGCAAGAATTATTTAGCTTGAGCTAGCAAGTTTAGGTTTCATAAACACAAAATGCTCGTAATTAAAAAATAAATAGGCTAGTGAAAGTAATAAAGAAAAACCTTGATCACTTAAAATATAAGGAGATAGCAAAGAGTATTGTGTTAGATATAGTGTCTATAGAAGTCTATTTTAAAAGAAACTAGTTCAGAATTACAGTAGAGAACTGGTTATCATACTATTTAAAAGGACGATCTGTTTTTCGTTTGTAACCGATAACTGCGAAGACTACTGAACCAATCTTTACAAAATTTCAGCTACATCATCTTCATGATCCCAGGAAGTTTTAGCAATAATAAATAAAACCTAACAATTTTTCATTAAAATGTAATAAAAAAAAAAAGGTGATTAATAAATTACAAACGCAAAAAGTGTCGAACTTGCGTACGTGACGAAGCCATGACAACTTCAAACTGCAGGAAGCAAGTTGGCAACAAAAACTTATTAATAAGTGTGAAATTATTGTAAGAAAACGTTGTATTGTCAATAAAATTGGAGAGTAAGGACAAAAAATAGAGAAAGGTGAAATTAGATTGTCATTCAGAAAAATTTACTGTCGTGAAACAAAAATATAAAAATTTGTAGCAATAATCGCTAGGCCAACATACAAATACATCGGAATAGATCTTCGCAAGGAATGTTTCTCCCATGTTTGACTGTATGCAGGGTTTTCCAGAAGTGAAAACCTAAACAATCAAATCATTTTGATACCAACGGGAGACAAACCCCGAACTTATTCAGAAGTGCAATTATTGCATCGTTAATAAAGTTCATTGTAAGTATGTGGATTCAATGATCATAAACATCATCGTAAGTATGTAATTTGATTAAGGAGAATCCATGTTTTTCTCCTGGACAATTATAGTCCGTATAATATTGATAGATTACCACGTAAGCATGTTCCCGTGTAGGAAAACTAAGGAATTTGTTTGAACAATGCGATCCTCATTTTACGGGAAAGTTTTATTCCATTACAATTATTACTCAATTATTTAAGTCTAACCAGAATTTCCCCACTGACATACGGCGAAGAAACATTTCTTCAAAATAAAATATAAAAAATGAAAAAATTAAAGAATAATTTGATTTTGTAATTTCTTAAGCCATTAAAATATCATTACCACGCACTAAATGGTAGTGAAATTTATTTCAGCTCATAAAGAAAACTTCAGCATTCTGATCATACTTTTTAAAAATGTTTCTTAACAGTAAAGCATGTATATGTACTTTCCAAACTTTCTCCTCAAACTTTTATATCATTATCAAGTAAGAAACAAAACATCAGAGATAAAACTTTGAAAAAAAGGGAATAGTTTTTTTCAACAGGGAATAGGGAACAATGTTTCCGATGATAGCCATGTGCTGAAAAACCAGCCACCACCGGACAACGGACATCAATTACGGAGCTTACCTCATTACATGTGCGTCGAAATGTAAAGCGACGTACCTTTATTGTTGT
Organism: Rhaphigaster nebulosa; assembly: GCA_948150685.1. Lineage (NCBI taxonomy): Eukaryota > Metazoa > Arthropoda > Insecta > Hemiptera > Pentatomidae > Rhaphigaster > Rhaphigaster nebulosa. The sequence goes on from OX411306.1 coordinate 190,728,861, forward strand.
CATTGCCACGAACATTTCTATCACGCTACCTTTTCAAATTATTTCATTCATTATAATTTAAGTTTGACTACCGTATGTTGCAAAAAAGTTTGCATAAACAATATTAGTTCAATATAAATAAAATACATGGAAATTTTATTACCAAGCCACTCGTGTTATTGACAACTCGAGTCATTACCATGCCAGAATTATTAGAGCGGTAATATATATATGCATGAGTTCTTCCATCCACCATTTAAATACAAGATCTCAACCTACCAATTAGTAAATCTTTTCTCTAAGAATTCCTTTTTTTGAAAAATCCTTTATCAATCAAATATGCATACATGTGTCCATTTCCAATTTTTCATTTTTTATATTATTTATATAATTAATTGTTTTTTTGTCTTTTATATATAATAATAAAAGGCTTAGCGAACCCGGAGGTTCGATGCCGATACCACTAATCGCTGTCTACAAATCTCGGTCCACCGACTACCTTCCAAACCCAAATTCCTTAGATCACTCTTAATACTATCCTCCCACCTACGTTTTGGTCTACCCCTCGGACGTTTACCAGTCAGCTCAGCGTTTATTAACTTTTTAGGAATTCGTTCGTTACTGAGCCCAACAACTTTGCAAGCCCATTTCAACCGTCGCGATGATATCACTTCGATTATATTAACAGGGTGCATGCTCCGCAACTCCGCGTTGTGTAATCTCCTAAACTCTCCAGTTGACTCATCCTTTTTCGGACCAAATATTTTACGCAGTACCTTATTCTCGAATACCTTAAGGCGTTGTTCGTCCTTCAAGGTTAGCGGCCACGTTTCACACCCATACAGAACTGTAGGCAAGATAATAGTTTTGTATATTCTAAGTTTTAAGTTTCTGGACAAAATGCGCGACCTAAGTAATGTTGACACCGAAAAATAACAAGCATTTCCCGCCTTTAACCGCGCCTTTATTTCCTCTTGAATTTCGTTTTTTCTAGTAATCACAGACCCCAAATACTTAAATTTCTCAACGTGTTCAAACCTATTTTCTCCTATATCTATATCCTCAAAATCTCCTCTGTTTCTATTGCTAACCATATATTTCGTCTTATCCGTATTTATTTTGAGGCCAACCTCTTTCCCAGCTGTCATCAACGTTGCTGTATTCAGTTTTATAGTTTCCGCGTCCTCACTTAATAATACCAAATCATCCGCAAACCCCAGCACGGATATTCTACCACCCAGATCTAAACCCCTTTCGGTAAGCATTACCTTTCTAATGACATACTCTAATGCTAAATTAAATAGGACAGGTGAAAGGGAATCGCCTTGTTTTAACCCCGAGCGAACTTCAAATTTCTCCGAAAAATAATTACCTATTCTAACTTTATTGAATGTTTCGGTCATGCACATCCCTACTAGATTTACTAACTTCTTCGGTATTCCCTGCTCAATCAAAATGTTATACAGTCTCCGGCGATCAATGGAATCATAAGCCTTTTTGAAATCCACAAAAAGCTGATGAACTACACCGTTGAATTCTAATTTTTTTTCTAATATTTGCCGTAAGGAAAATATTTGATCGATAGTTGATCGGTTCTGTCTAAAACCACATTGGTAGTCTCCGATAATTTCCTCGGCATATTCCGTGATTCGACTAGTTAGGATCAACGAGAATATTTTATAACATATCGGGAGGAGTGATATTCCGCGATAGTTATTACACTCCGTCCTCGGACCTTTTTTGTGAATCGGAATAAGTATAGATTCTTTCCATTCTTCGGGCATTTTTTCATTTTCCCAGATCTTTTTAACCAAAAAATGTATTTTAGAAACTCCAGCTTCACCGCACGCTTTTATTATTTCACTGGAAATGTTGTCGATTCCCGCTGCTTTATGAGATTTTAATTTTCCGATGGCTATTTCGACTTCCTCCTTACTCGGTTCTTCAATTAACGGTTCAGCACTCTGATATTCAGAAGGAGGAGATTGATTATTATTTCCCGAATTCAAAATACTTTCAAAGTGTTTTTTAAATTTATTCACAATGTCCCCCGGATCGGCCAAGATATTGTTATTTTCATCTCTAATTCCATTCATTGCTGGTTCAAACTGTTTACGCGATCTGCTTATACCCTTGTACATGTCTCTTACGTTGTTTTCAATTCTATTAGTTTCTATCTCTATTATTTTGTTTTTAAGATATTCTCGTTTTTTATATTTGAGGAATTTGGACGTTTCATTCATCAAGGCCCGGAAATTAGCAGCATTGTTATCGCTTGGATTATTCAAAGCTTTTAGTTTCGCGGCTCTTCTTTTTTCGCACAAGTTTAGACAATCGTTATCGAACCACGGTTTATTCTTTTTATTGTCCCTTTTTCCAAGACACAGATTACTTACCTCTTTAATATTATCCCTAATTCCGATCCATAGCTTGTCTACATCTTCGCGATCCTCATCTAAAGATTCCAAGGCTTCAAACCTATTCTTGATTTCTACCGCGAATTGATTTCTAATTGAAGGGTTTTTCAATTTATCTAGATCAAAATTTTCGGAACAAATACGGCTTTCTTTCCTTTTTTTTATATTAAGTTTTTGTCGAAGTTTCGCGATTACTAATTCATGATCTGACCCACATTCTGCCCCACGATAAGACCTCACGTTAATTATACTATTTTGCCATCTTTGTTGTATCAAAACATGATCAATTTGATTGCGTGTTTGTGAATCCGGCGATGTCCACGTATACTTATGAATATCCCTATGTTTAAACGTAGTACTTTTGATTGTTAGGTTTTTCGAGATAGCAAAGTTTATTAAACGGATCCCATTATCATTGCTATGTTCGTGCAAACTTTCTTTACCGATCGTCGGATAGTATACTTCTTCCCTTCCCACCTTTGCGTTTGCGTCCCCTAATATTATTTTCATGCAGTTTCGAGGTAGTTTATCATATACCCACTCTAGTTTATCATAAAATTCGCATTTAACTTCATCATCACTGTCTTCGGTAGGGGAATGTATGTTTATCAGCGCGATTTTAAACCACCGCCCCTGAAATATGGCCACAGATATCCTATCACTAAAAAATTTTACGTCCCTCAATGCGGAGAGCAATCTATTCCTTATTAGAAATCCAGTACCTAAACAATAATTACCGCTCCCACCGTACCAAATTTATTGTCTTTTATATACTATATATATATATATATATATATATATATATATATATATATATATATATATATATATAAAGTGTTACTAAATTAACTGAAAGCTAAGAGACAAGAAAATATCGCCTGAGAACAAAATTTAAAACTAAATTGAAAATTTTCAATTTTATTTTTAACAACTAAGAGAATTATCAGTAATTTATATAAATCCTCAATTGATTAAGCCATATTTGGAGTTTAACCCTTACATTGGAAGACGTCTTTGTGTACTCCAGTATACTAAGCATTCATAAATCTTATTAAGATCAGTTCATACTAAATTCAGCTATACGTGCTTTGCATAACCGCATTTCAAAGTCGTCCGCATTCCGCAATATATTCACCCTTCTTCCGGCAGAATAATTTAGAAGTCTTCCTTTCGCATAAGCAACCACGTTCCACATCTCTTGAGAACTAAATGAAGCAAAATTGCTCAGACCAGAGACGGGCCCCGTGCGGCCGATTGTGAATCTAGTGGGACTAAAGTCCAAACATAAAGTCCAAGGTTCGAGATTATTATTTACTGGATTTCATTCAATGAAAAATTCAAAAAAAAAATTCAATGAAAAATGTAAATACTAATGATATTCTTTTCCAAAGAGCTTCTGAGTGTGTAAAATATTACACACTCAGACGCTCTGCGCAGAACACAGAAAACTTCTCCGCGTTAAATTTTAATTCATTGTCTAGCAAGATGAAAAAGTAACAAATGTGTAAAACTTAATCGCCTCTTCTCTTCTGCTTTTGAAATTGGAATTAATTGAGGCATTGAGGGCAGGAGGTCATGGTTTTAACAATTCATTTTGAAGAATAAATGTACGTTATTGAGCTTATGAAATTAAAATTTAATCTGGGTACAATCTGTAAATGTTTTGAAAAAATAATTGGACTATTTATTATAAATATTCAGGATTCAGTCAACATGATTTTTTATTGTAAAAAGCCGAAGTTTCGACCCAAACATCAGGGCCGAAATTACATCGAAGATACAAGAGACATAGATATGTCAGCTGTAAAAAAAAACAGAAGTAAATAACATGAGGATAAGAGATAAATAATTATTATTATTTATCGATTTATTTATTCATCTAATTATTTAAATGGATTAAATATGCGACTAAGTGGTAACCATATGAAGAGAATTAGAAGGTAGTTAATCGACAGAGACCGTACAGTATAATGTTTTAGAAATTAAATCCTGAAGATGGCAGGATGGTGTTATATTGTCAAGTTTTTGATAAAACCATAGTATAGAAGATATGGACATCTTAATAAATAAATATAATGAAAATATCAGACTGTGGAAAAGAAATTGATGATATCGGTAATATGTCATTATAGTTGTTCAGTGGTTTGGATTCAAAATGGTTAATGGAATAGAAAAACTATTAACCAGGAAATAGTTAAAATCAAAGAAATATAGAAAGAAAAAAATCGAACTGAAGCCTAGAATTTCGTGAAGTAAATATTTTAAAACATACAACAGCCACACTGACTTCTCCACATAGTCAGCTCATCACACCAACATTATCGTGTCATTAATTACACTTAAAATATTCAGTTCCATGGTTATTGTATTTCTTAATTGGTCGTTAAATAAAAACATTTAATTATTATTTTATATGAATCATTAAATTAAAAATTATAAGTAAATTTTACAAAGTAACCAAAATAAAGTAAAATAAGATAGTGCTCGCGGCCGGTGTTGGACCCGTGGTCTAGAGCAAAAGGGGCCATAGAGTTGATATTTACTCGACCCGCAATTTTTAAAGATAAAATAATGGAGTTATTCAGTGTGGAAAGTTTCTGTCATATTCTTGCATTCATTTTTTTTATTGGTGTTTAAACGTCACATAAGAGCATTAAGCGATTTATTGAGCATTATAATGTAGGACTGCTTGCTTATAAGTAACTAATTATGCAATGCATGGATGTATATAAGTATCCCCAGGAGGGAACAAGCACCTGCCCAACCAGCAGAAAATTAAAAAAAAAATAATATTAAGAAGTAAAAAAAAAACCACAAAGTAAAACTAACAATAAAATATAAGAAACAGTAAATATTTCAGAAAAAGAAACCAAAAATCATTTAATTCTCCTGATATTATTAATTAATCAATACAAACATAAGTACATGACATTTTCTTTTTAATACCAATAAATTGAACTTTATTTATTTATATATACACGAATATTTATATATAAACGAAGCCTATACACATTCCAAGTCGATATTTGTTACTATTGCCGGTCTTGAACCAATATTACATTCATTAATGTTCAGAATTGAAGCGTGGAAACGCAAAAGGGTTTAGATGCCTTTTGCAAAATTGGTATATTAATTTTTTATTCAGATTAAAGGCCTTAGTATTATAGTATTATAAATGTGATTTTATTACTTATACAACTATTAGTTAAGTCACATTTCTTTAATACTATTGCTACTTGAAACTTGCATTCCTAAAAATTTTGCTAAATGCACATAGACCCTTTTGCATTTCCACGCTTCAATTCTTAGCAATAATGAATGTAATATTGGTTCGAGACCGGCAATAGTAACAATATCGATTTGGAATGTGGAGACCCATTTGCGGTACACACAGTTTCCATAAAGTGGGTATTTACTCCTTCAATAAGGTGGGGAAGTAACCTTGTGGTTGAGTGTAAAAGCTGGGTGTAAAATCTTGAATAGTCTTACTGAAATCCAAATTCTTCATAAAAAAAATAATGAGATAATCAAGATCTAACACTGCAGATGTATTTCCGGTTTTATAAATACTATTACGTATTAATTTCAAGAATAAGGAATTTCATCCTACTATCAATTTTTCTACTATTACACGATGCATATTTTGAGGTAGGGTCATATATTCTTGAACCATAAGGTATAAGCTCCATAGAAAACGTACCCATTAAAATAAAATAAAAGCAAAGATAGAACTCAATCAAATTACTTATTGAAAAACATTAGTCATATCCAGCATTAATCTGAACAAATTTTATCTTATCTAAATAATTAACGATAGTTACATCAGATCACAACATTCCATAACATTAATAGGACTTAATTATATATATTAACTATATATAGGACAGGAAAAATTAATAAAATATTAACCAGCAAACCAAATCTTTGATTCGCGGTAAAGCATGCAAATTACAATCAGTATGTTCCTCCCCTCAATTTATCACAAAGCAAATGTCCTGTATTGTCAAGGGAGTTGTTAGGTGAACATTGGCATAAAATTCAGGTCTCTATGTCTGAGCCACTTCAAAGGTTGTACGGAGAGATATCACAGCAATTATCAAGCGACTACCAATTCACTTTTGCATGGAATGGACAGAAGTAATGACCAAATGTTTTCAGATTTTTTAAAAAATATTTGGAAACGATCAGAATGTGACTTTGCGAAATATAGAAATAACGAGTATCTGGAATCTTACTAAAAATATACAAGGATAATGTCAATTTCTCAGAAAGATTCAAGGAATAATGGTAATTTATATTCCTCTGAAGTACGATTCAAGGAACTTTTGGCAATATCACTGTTAATTTCCAGTCATTTTTAGTTAAATAAATGTTATATTTTAGCATCTCGTGAACACAGGTTGTAAGATAGATAAGCATACAAAAAATGGATGAGTTCGATCACCTATAACGTTAAGTTTAAATAATTCATATGCAAACAAAAACAAAGTAATTATTGAATAACCATAATCAGGCCTTAAAATGTAACGAGACTACAGAAAAAGGCGTTAAAAACAACAAATTTTTATATGGAAAAATTTATACTTAAATTCAAATGAAATATTTATTGCACTGTTGTTGCTAATAATAACAAAAAAAATACATTGATAAAAAGACTAAATTACCAGTCTTTGAAAAATTAATAACATTTTACTCAATAAAATCGGTTAAGATTTTAAATCAGTTAACTGCGAAGCCTATGATTAAAACAACAGACCATTAAAAACAGCTATAAACGATAAATTGTCACACAGGAATTACCTTTTATTGATTTAGATTCCAGATTGATTAAAAATGTTTTTATTAATTTTTTTTTATGAATAATGTCATAACTTTTCTAATATCTCAGCAATTAGCTAACAAATGGAAATACTAGCAAATCAATACGAAATAATCGAAATGTTTTTATCTACAATTTTTAGGTTATTTTTTTCTAACACAACATAAATATCTAAACAATAACAACTTTTTTGAAAACAAAAAAAAATGTCCATAAATATAAGATTTTCATTTTCCTCGATTTCCTACTACTTTCATTTTCATTTTCGTTTTACTGAAAACGTTTAAATTATATTAAATTAAAATTTGTTGCATAAATCATAAGCTTATTTAATACTTAAATAATAGAATCTTTAAACACCCTTTCAAAATAATGTACATACAAAATAAATAAAGTTAAATGGATGATTAACTTTTTTTTCCTTTTTGACCGATCTTTGATTTTTGTAAATTAGTATTTTTGAAATTTACAAAGCCACTAAAAATTAAAAAAGAAAATATTTAAAACCGAATTTCTGGCAAATGATTTAAAATTTTATTTCATCAGTTTTCAATGTGTAAAATGTAGTAAAGACAAAAATCGGATCCTCATTTCGAATAATTTCAAGCTACATATACTCAAATAATAATCATACAGCTATCAAAATACATAATTATTTATAGTGAAGCAATTCTGTCCTAACTATTAAGACTAATTCATACAAAAAAAAAACATAACTCACCAACTTCATAGGAAAAAAACTGTATACATACCTGAAACAAAAAAAAAATTAAAATAAAGAAAAATGTTTAAATATTATATAATAGGATCAGTGTCTGGACAAACTTAAATAAACTAAAGTTAAATGCTATGAAAATGTATGCCATAGTTAAAGATTCCAGTGACCTCCGCAGATCTAACACCAACTTTCCTACTTAAATTCTAAATGATCACCCCATCACTTTCAGTTCTTAAATTAAAAACTTGGGTATCACCGTTGACCGAACCCTGTCCTGGAAACCAAACGGTAAATAAGATTAAAAATATTGTATTAGTTTGTGATTATTTTTCGCTGATATTTAAAGTTTATGCTTGTGTGTTGTCAATTCTTTTAATTCTTACGCTTTCATAAAAAATCAGTTAATTAAATTAGTTAAGAAACAACATAAAAAACTGACTGATTTAAAACTCCATCTTTAATTGCTTGGTAATTTTTTGTTTTCAGTAGGAATCGGTCAAAACATGTTCAAAAAGTGTAAAAAAGAAAAATATGTACAGGTAAAAATACATAAAAATTGTCTATGAATATTGAAGCTTCAATATAAAGTAAATATTGATAGGAAATTTAGGCCACTCTATAAACAACCAAGTTGAAGACACTGTAAAAAGTGGAAGCCAATGGATTCCCGCGGGTGCTGTACCTCTTCCATTCCTTATGGGACTACTTTATAGGGCCGCAGGTAAGTTCTGTTCGATTTTATTGGCTAGAGAGTTCTTATAGGCTCTATTACACTTCTTAGCTCTCTATTAACAGAAATTGACTTTTAAAGAAAAGTTAGAGAGATCATTCTTCATTACCAACATTACTATAACATAATAGTATTCCATTTTCGTCTGAAAGAGGTTTTGTAGAAGAAATTATTCCCTCTCTTTATGAGCACTCTTTTGAGTTATGGAAAGGTGATTAAATTTCCTATGAGACAGTCTGTATAAGGACAGGTACACCGTAACGTAGTAGAGCTTAACCCAACCATTTACGGCGAAAATTGGAACATTGCATTTCGTTAAGTATAATCAGAGAATAATATTAAAGGGATAAATTTAGCGTGGTTCGTGCAATAAAAAAATAATAATAATGCTGTGCAATAAAAGTCATTTAACAAAAACTGAAAAAGTCACTCAAAGCCAATACCGACAAAACACCGGCGACTAATGGATTTTTATTATTGAACAATAATATTAAATACTACACTTAAGAGCAATAAATATTAGGGCTAAAGTCTGCAAGCACACTATATATACACACTATAAAAAAGTAAATTAAAGTAAATTAAATAAAAAAATAAACAATTAAATAATGATAAAAAATAAGTAAAATAGGGCATCACAGATAAAAACAAATAGATAGAGAAAATAATAATAGCAAATTATCAACTAGTAGACGAGAAGAATTATTAATATCGGATTTCGGTTTCGAAAGCTTTCTTTCGTTGAGAATGTATAAAATAAGCGTGACTCTTATAAATGACGATTTTTAATTAATGCGTAGTTAAATTCAGAAATTCTCAAAAAACAAAAAAAGTTTAAGTTTTACGAAATAACTCTGTTTTTCACTACCAGTGTGCATTCCAGCATTAGTGAAGACATCCTGTGTAGGAGGTATAGTACCGAAATTAATCTCCCTAGTACAGAAATAAGTTCTGCCTGCACCCCACCATCACAAAAACCCTACATAAACTTTCAGGATGAAAGGGTTTAATGGATGTAGACTAAAGAAAAGAAAGTGCTAAAAATATCTGGGTTAGATAAGCCCGCACTTTACAAGGCCTAACTACAGTGACGATGATAAGATTCAAAGGGCGAAACTTTTAAGTGTTTGTTAATTAATTACTAAAGACTTACCAGTAGCAAGATGGAATGTTCTAATTACATAAAATTTATAAATAGTTGTAATTTAATTATTATTTAATGACAGTTACTCAAGCCCCCACATTCTACCAAAATCATTATAAAAAAACAAAATTAATTTGTTTTTCACGAAACAGCTGAACTGTAATTACTTAATTATGGACTTTAACCCCAGATATGTGAGTACTGGGAGTATAATCCTGTTTCGTAGATTTTTTTTTTGTTGATAATAGGAGCAATTACTGTTCCGGATCGTAGCGTTCCGCCCTAATTTGCAGCTTTTCTTAATTTCAGCTTCCTACTCACCTTTTAGATGATGCTCCCCAAAATAAAGAGTTATCTATTTACTTCTCTTCGGATAGATATCTCCTTCCAAATAGAGTATTAAAGAATAACAATTTCTTGTTATTGATAATGAGGCCTATTTCACTAATTTTTATATTAATCTTCAGGAATATTTCTTGAGCATCTACAGTACTTTTTGCCAGTACGATATTTAACCAGATTGACTTAAGTCTGATCTGTTTATATTTATACACTTCCGTTCTCGATCATTTCCTCAAAGCTTATCTTGAAAGGCGGAAATTAATGTAAAAAAAAAAAAAACAACTAATAAAGCTAAAAATAATGATTTTTGCAAGTGAAGTGATGGTAATTAGACTGCATGAAATTCTAATGGCCTATTTCAAACGACCCAGAAAATTCCAATAACATTTTCTTAAACACTGGGTCCAACTTTACTCCTAGATGAACCTGCCCATGTAAAATGATTCTTGGGGTGTCATGTTTTTCTTATCTTGAGCAGTGCCCCAGAATTTGGAAGGCAGGACAAGGCGGGCGGTAATGAGCAGTTAGGCCCTGCTATATCTCCCCCTGATGAGCCATCAATTAGAGGCATTTAGCAGCCCTTCCCTCTATAACTCGATTCCTCGGGCTAAATCGATTTTTAGTCCCCAATCGTCTCATGATGAACGGCATTCTACTGATAAATCGAAACCAATCATCCGAGACCCGCTCATTATCATCAAATATTTCCCGTAAATTGCAAGTTCATACTTCCTCGAAAATAAAAAAAAAAAAAATAAGGAATCTTAGTTAAAAAGCTTTTAGATATATTTAAAAATTAAATAGCAAGGCTGACTCTATGATACGATTAGTACACAATAAATAAAAATAAATTAGTCTTGAACATATTTGCACTCTGCCAATGGTCTCCGATCCAAGAACCTTCCTTCCTCTCTCTTGGAGTCATGTTCTAGTGGATCTCGGCGCTTCTAATCCAAACGTATCACTAGTATATAAAGCCAGTGGAGGTAGAGTAACCCACCAAAACTTGAATAATGGATAGAGAAGCTTCGATCATACTTTACAGGTCTCAGCAACATTACCATTTTAATATACTTCTGAAGCTTCTTCACTGCAGTGTCATATATTTATATTTATCCTTCTTCCTGAATTTTCGTAATCATCATCCAAAGAAATTATTGGCATATGAATTTAATTAGTGCCTCTTTATGAGATCCTATGGAGGGTGAGGACATAATATCTTAATATCCTCCGTTTTGGAATAAAGGTTCTCTAGTATAATAACAATGTACTTAAACATTGGATCTTCTTCCCATCAGATTTTTTCTTTCCTAGCTCCTTATTTCATACTTTGAAAATAGCAGGCATCTTTCCTTTTCTGTAGCATTGCATTCCTTCTCTGCAAGAAGAATGATTATCATGATTTTTTTATGATTATCATCATTTCTACATTTTTTATATTAATTATTAGTTAATAGGGCTCACTTTGTTTTATTTGTCTTATAGACTACTATCATCATAAAATTAAAATTTAATTTTGAAATATATTTTCTCTGCTGAAGCTATCTTTTTTCTCTGGCTAAACGATGGATAAAAAAAAAATTGAAATCAATTAAAATACGAGTTGTAAAAAAAAAATAAAATAAATAAAAACAATTAAGTAATGTCTTTAAAGAGGTGTCATCAAAAATGTTGAGATGAAGATAATTCCAGAGGATATATAGTACAGTGTAGTTCTGTGAGACGAGGATATAGGTCAGAAGGTCAGGATCTAATGCTTCTGGAATATATAGGAGTAGTTCAAAGACAAAACGAGGAGACTAGGAGGAAATTGGGAAATTATCAGGTACAGGAAAGATCCCAGTAAAAATCGAAGCTACACCAGTCTGCGAAGGTAGAGCCACATCAATACGGAGTAAAAAGCGGTTACTTGAGAGTCTCTGGGGATCCAAAGAAAAATCTGACTGGAGTCCATCAAACGTTTTAATTTATCGTACACATTACAGACGTGAAAGAAGGGTGATATTACAAGGATTTACTTCACTGAAAGAAAGAATCGGCACATGAAAAAAATATCAATAAATAGTAGCAATAGAGACATTAGGAAGACATTGGGTTTGGAAAGAATAATTACAAATTAAAAATTCCAGCAATGCCAACATCAAAGAAGTGTAAAAACAAGACTGGTACTTGAATTATTCTGAATATATGTATGTATAATTTATATTTAAAAGAGGATGCCTAAAACATTTTAAATTAAAACTTCTTTTTTAACAAATTTTTCAATTAGAGGTATGCTAATTTCTTAATTTGAATGCAGATTGAAAGCCACGTTTCCCGTAATTTCAAGATCGGGCGTATCTTGTTATTATCTCTGTTGTACTTCTTACAGAAATGCAACAAGAGATATCTCACAGTATCACATATGAATAAGTAATATGTAATCATGATAATTATTTTTCGCACTTAGCCAAATTATTAAAGTGTCTGAAAAATATTTCATATGAAGTTATTATCCGAATCATTCTCCCAACGTGTTTCAATATTGCTTATCAGTAGGTACAGCTCAGAATTGGCTCCTTCGGAAAAAAAAAACACAGACTTATTATTAATTTCACACCAGGAACTGATATCTCATGATATATAACCTCTAAAAAGAATCATAAATTTAACTAGTCCAAATGTTACGAAGATTAATAGATGTTTCTAAGACAAAATTGAAAAACAAGTGTACAAATTAGACATTTCACAAATCCCTCGGCGAAGACCCATTATTCTCTCCTTCCAACTCTGATCCTTCGCATTATTTAACGAAATTTCAAGTCCAGAGGAATTTCCACTGGGAGATAATCCCCAGCTATATATTTCAAGCATCAGTTTTAAACCATTTGTAATTGTAACAACTAGCTCTGACAATCAGCACTGGTGTAGATCAAATAGCAATAAAAACGTCGTCTATGATAAGGGTTTTGAATAGAATACAGCATGCTTATTTGGTTATTTTATTATTATTATTTTGTCACTGATACTAATTGTAGCTTAAGATTTTTTTTTCAAGATATCTCTTTTATCGAAAATTTACGAAGTACTCAACGGAAGTTTAAAAACAGCAAACAAACTTCAATCCAGAGTTACTTCTCCAAATCAAAACTTAAAATATCATTAGCCAAAATTAGTATCCATCACTATATTTAGCCAACTTCAGGACAGAAAAAATACAATAAATTAATTTCCTACTATAGAAATAATCTTCCAGTAGTTTCAATCCACGTAATAGGTGAAATAAATATCCTATGACCGATTCCATACCTCCTTTCATGCTTAAAAAGGCAACATTCTAAAAAAGAAGAATGGTTAAAATTCTATCAGCTAAAAAGAAATTAAATTAAAAAAAAAATGTTTAAATGAATACATACAATGTTTTAATTACATAATAATTTGTAGAGTTAAAATATTATGAAAAATGAAACTAAGATACAATAAATAAATTTATTTCATGATGAAAAACAAAATAAACATTTAACGTCAATAAACTGTGTTAATGATGATTTATAAAACAGAAAAATCAAGGCAAGATATAGGGGATAGCCAAAAAGACACACATGCGTAAACTTCAAATTTTCGAATCAAGAACTTTTAAAACCATACAATAATAGCTATATAAAGGTGAATTTGTATAAGGTTAGCATTAAAGGCGATGGGACTCACTCATTTTTTATATTTATGTCTGCCTTGTAAGTAACTCAAATTCTAATAGTGGAAGGTATTTGTGAGATGTTTTGACAGCAAACTTGCCGATGTCAGAGTATTGAAGAGAGGGCTGGAAAGAGATTTCGGTGAATCAAGAAATTTGATGTGTGATTTCCGGATAAATGGGGATATTGTAGATAGTTACAACAATATGTTAAGCAGATGTCCAACCTTTAGTTTCCTGAATGATGTCGGCCGTGTTCAGTCCAGGCGCGATAGAGTGACGAAGGGCGGGGAAGACTGGATGCACGGCCGTCAGAGAGCCTTCACCCTCCTTTCGTCACTTCTCCAACTCTATCTCGCCACTAGTGGCCGGATCCAAGAAAGATCCCCATGTTCAAACGCGTTTTTTAGGTATTGAAACGAACCTCACATATAATTAATGAAAATAGAGTTGTAGAGAGATTCCTTTAGAACAAATAGTGCTTTGAAAAATGACTCCGCGACCATTTTGGCCCTTGTTCAAATCTTTTTTCGAGAACATCTGTTTTTACATTTTCTCAATTTCCGGGAAAAAGCTTCTATTTTGTTTGCATAAAGTTTTTATAATAGAGAGCCACGAAAAAAAGTCACAATTTAAGCCCCAAAACAAGTTCCTGCGATAATTGCATCAGTAAGATGACCATATTTCGTGGTTTTTATTTTTATATTTTGCGAAAAGTTAATGAAGTTGACCGACTTCAATTGTCTAAAACTCACTGATCTCGTATTTTTTTAATTCTATAAAGGACTATTCTTTATTTTTCTTTTAAAAACATTTCAAATCCTAAACGTAAAAAAAAAACACACATTTCGGCACCTTCATGAAGTTTTTTCCTCATACCGATTTAATCTAAAACATATACAATTTGTTTCTACTATTTTTCTCGAAATTATCACGTTGAGGAGGTCCAAAAAAAAAAAAAAAACTATCGCGCCTGCAATATTTATTCTTCTTAGCACGCCCTTCTGGAGGTATACCGCTGAAGGTATTCCTTTGTGCCTTGAGTATAGACAAAAGGTAATTGAAGAGTGGTGCACCATACCATTAGTGCAGGAAGCAAAATACTTTGGTATAGCAGCGATTTCAGGTTTAGAAAGATATGAGAGATTCGTGTCAAGTTAAAAATCCTTAGTTGCAGACTCCTTAGACAGGAATAAGTGAAACAAAACAATATAATATTGTAAGTTTATGATTTACTAGTGTATAGAAAATCATTTATTTAAAAAGTTGCAAAGTATAGTAAGTCAGACAAACAAAACCCAGCCTCAAATTTTCGTGTTTTAACAATGGCCAATGTTAGCATGTAACATGGCGTGCGCAGTTCGCATGTTCCGTGAGCACGTCACCTGATAACATGACAAGACAAAATCTAATAATTCAATTTGGCTTTTTAGTATAATTTAATTTTAAAACAGGCTTCGATAGAGCAGACACATATATCAATATAATATATATATATATATATATATATATATATATATATATATATATATATATATATATATATATATATATATATATATCAGAATGTATTGATTCATAAGAGGATACAACGAAAATCTATTTCTTTATAGATTATTTGAAATTTTAGTCTCCAAATTTTCTATTTAAAAATATTACTATATTATAGTATAATATATTATTTTACTATAGCATCATATATTGTATACCATATAGTTGTTGGGGAAGGGATCAGCACAATATTAGTGTAAAATCAGTGGCCTCCATCAAGGAGAGAACAGTTTGACAGATGTCTTCAGGATTCACTCGACTAAGGACAGATACATATTAGTAAAGTTTGAATTGCTGACGCATTGTTCTAAGTACGTATAATTAATATAAATACAAAATAATAATAATAATAATAATTTAAACAAAAAAATATTAATAATAATAAGCAGATTTTATTATATAAACATTAAAAAGGACTCATAAGATATAAACATTATGATTTATAATACATTAAAGTGATAATTCAGTTAATTTTATATTTTTAGCTTTTATTCAATGGACCAGTAATGATACATCTTCAATTAATACAAAATATTTAAAACTGATAACTAAAAGATTTACAGAATTAAAGATGGATTAAATATATCCGAAATACTATACATTTCTTTTTTCTCATCATCACTATCATAAGAACAGGAACTGCAATAATAATTTACTTACATTAATTATATAAGACAATGAAGAAAGGCGACCGACAAAACCCATATAATTACCACAATATATAAATATTTACCCAGATCCTATTAGAAAGAATCACACTATGGCTGAAGAAAGTGGAGTCCTACCGGAGTGCCAATCAGGATTCAGAACCAGAGGGATCTGCGTAGACATCTTTGTTCTGAATGCTATTACGCAGAATCAGTTTCTAAGAGAAAAATCGAATCTTTTTATTATTTATGTTGATTTTCGCCGAGCCTTTGACTCCATAAATCACGCCTTACTATGGGACAAACTAGTTTTCATAGATCTGAGCGGTAAAATTATCCGAGCTCTAAGAGCCCTGCATGGTTTGGCCTGTACCCAAATAAAAGGAACAATTGGAGGACTATCGAAAAAGATAAAAATGACTGAAGGAGTGCTACAGAGAGAGATATTGAGTCCCATACTGTTCAATCTCTTCCTATCAGACATGAAGACATATTTTCGTAATCGAGATCTGCCAGGCATACGTATAAATGAGTGTATAGGATATATTGATCCTGCTGTTTGCAGATGATGGCTATCTTGGCCGATTCCTACCCCGACCTTGTCAAAAAAATTAATGTTTTGCATGAATATTGCAGCAGCAGTAAACTAATAATCACCATTAATCAAACCAAAATTTTAAATTTTTCAAAGGGGCGACCAAATAAATGAAATAGGATATACTTGGGTAGAGAACTACTTGAAACAGTCAGCAGCTAAATTAATGGGTGTTCATTTTTCTAGGACTCGGTTGTTTTTGCATGCAGTGAAACAAACGATTTCAAAATCCAACTCGACCACAGGAACTATAATCGATATTTGGTCGAAAACCAAAACTAACGCATAGAAGTTAAGAGAAAAGTTAAAAAATCAATCATAAATATTTCTTTATTGTACTGTGACCAGGGATGGAGCCTCCGCTATGTAGATCAATTAGAAAAGGTCAACATGAGTTTCTATTAAAGAGCATTTTCTTTTTGCAGAACTACCCATGCTTTTTTGATCCGTCTTTAAACAGATATCACCCACATTGGATACCTTATTATGAAATATACACTCAACTGGCTAATCAAACTTTTAGAAATGGATGAACTTGTATTTTGAAAGTGAAGAGTTACTTCACTTTTAAAATATAATTGATGTTCTCAACCGAAGGGTCTCTTGGACATGATTGAGGAGGGAAATTTGATTTTTGAAAATGATCCTGCCAAAATAAAAACTGATATGAAAAACCGGGAGGGGGTTGGGACCTCCAAAAGATACTTTCCTAACACTAACTCAATTCACATACAAATTTTCAGCCCTATTTAACTAATATGGTGGAGCTGTAGAGATGCGCAAAACTTTAAAAACACCGAAATTTCAAGTAAACATACCGAAATTTTGACTGGAATTTACCCATTCTTTAATGGTATCGTTCTGCCTGGAAGAAAGTCCTACATACCGATTTTCAGCTCATTTGACCCAAAGGGAACCGCTGGTTGCACTGAAATGTAGCGGGAAACGGATAGAAAACGCAGTCCCCCCCCCCTCACCACCGATCTTCGACCCACTGCAATAGTCTATTCTTTTCGAGAAAAATACGACTAAAAAGTGTAATATAATTATGATGATGATAATTTAGAGATAGACTCTATCTGTACAGGATTCATCCCAGGAAACAAATGTATAAAACATGTATAAAGTATGTATGCATAAAATAAATAAATAAAATAGAATAATGTGTTAGCAATATATTCAAGGATCAGTTTCAAAGTTTATTAATATCTATCCATAGTAATGAAAACCACTTGACAAATTAGAAGAATAACAATAATTCAGTTATTATTATTATACAATCTAGATTTTATTTAATTAACGTCCGATTTTTGCATCATATCGAGTTACAGAATGGGTCATTCGGGGCAGTGGCAGTCAATAACCCAGTCAATAAAGGTTTTTTGTCGCAACTCATTAGGGAAAAGCTGGATTTTACATATGTGATAGACCCTCATCAGATACGTATTTTCTCAAAAGTCTCCACTAATCCCCTTTGAGGGTTTTCAATAGTTTAAAGTTTTAGTTCGAAAACTAAAATTTTACGCAAACTTCGCACTCAATATTTTATGTATATATTGTAAAATGTAATATAATTCTAAAATTATGTACAATATGTAAAGAAATTATAATTTTGACGACATTTTTTGAATATCGTAAAAAATCACCAAGTTGTAATATAAAGCCCTATAATTTAAATTTTAAATACATATATATTAAATTTTAAATTAAAAACAAAGGGAAATACAGAAAATATTAATATATATATATATATATATATATATATATATATATATATATATATATATATATATATATATATATATATGAGAATTATTAGTAAGCAAATTTTTTTCTAAAATAACTAAAAAGAATTATAGATTTTTATCAAATAAAAATTAGCTAAAATTTTGGTAATCTAAACATTTAAATTGAATCAACTTAGCAGCAAAATGACGTTGAGATGGTTGCTCTATCATAAATTGAACGACGAGGGCGGAGTTTTGTTCCGAAAAAGTGCGTTTTGAACCACTGTGCGTCGCCATGAGAGGAGTACGGGAAGATGTATCAAACAATTTTTACTGTAAGAGTTACTAACATTTAAAATCAATGTAAGTATTTTTTGAGTTAAGAAATTGGGATTTTATTGATACAATGTTGTGTTTGTATTGAAAAAAAATATTGCTGTCTAGTCTCAACATTCAAATTTTCAGTGGTGAGTGAAAAGTTCAAATCTAAATGAATTGGGAAAAATTACAATATTTCATAATATAGTTGGAAAAATTAAAATATTTATTATAGTTGGTAAATCCGGTCAACAATGTTTGGTAAACCCACCTGCGGGAACGCTAAGAGTTTTCAGAAAAAAAATATATTTCAAGCCAGAGTTAGGAAAATCAAAAAGCTGTAATATTACAGCTCGAATAAACGAAAATTGATATAAAGCTACTTAATCTTTTTTATTTGTTTTAATATGTAAATGATGTATAGTTTTTAATAGTTTGTTGATATCTTACGTAAATAGTAAATTAAAAAGTCTCCATTTTTTTTTTTATATATATAATTCGTATCATAATATTAATAATAATGCTTAAATAACTTATCGGTTCTCTAATAATATTTAAAAATCATTTCCTGATTTGTAAGCACCACATTTTACAGTTAGTTTTAAGTTATTATTAGGTAGTTGACATATAAAGTTAAGACTTCGACCAAGTTCAAAGCTACACAATTATTCCAAACCAAGGCCTCTTGCTGTGGTCTCTTACTTTGATCAAGCCTGCGACAATCGCAGGCAATACAAGGCAGTTATTAGCTAAAGGGATTGTCCAAGCAGTTCAATAATTAATCAAACGAAGCCCTACCAAGTTGGCTGACCTAAGGTTAGTCATTTCACAGCGAAAGTTAAAGGATCAGAGCGTATAACCCAAGGCCTACCCAAGATTAGGTTATTAAACATGATGGTTGGTTATACTGGTGATATTACAATTAAGTTTGTGGGGTGAATAGAATGTTTATAATGGTAAAAATCAGTTATTATTAAAGTCTACAAAGGTGTCAAAGCAATCCAGGCTTTCTCTACATCAAATTTTTTTATTTTTTTGATAATCTAATGCTTAGCGGGTACAATTAAAATTATTATAGTCGGGACAGTAGCCAATAGCGCTCTAGAGGCTCAAATCAGTAAATGCCATCAGGATAGAATCAGGTTCACTTATTTTAGTTTAACTACGGACGATTTTCTATAACAATCTACTTAAGGATTCCCTAATTAGCAATTTTCTGATTTTTTTTTCACGGACTATCCGCTTATTTTATTTGTTAAGTTATTTTTTATAATGTTAAGTGTCGTTCGGACCACAAATCAATATTAATCAACCACAAATTTTTGGTTTGTTTATCCAACGTCCACTCTTGGCATATTTGCCATTAGGTGCAGTGGATACCTACCTATATCTGATTGGTTTCTCATCTATAGATACCACCTGCAAACGCTCAGATGTTCTGGATCCATATCCTCCTGCCGGCAAAGAGGATACTCCGGTGAGTCAAGCACTCCAATTCTATGGAGATGGGCCACCATATAGTCATGTCCCATAGCCATGTGGGAAAGGGCAATACCAATGGCTCTAGGGAGACTCTAATCGGCCACAAAATAAATACTGTTATAGAACGCGAAGCTTCGAAGCCTACGAATAATTAATAAATACTCGATATTAAAATACTGTTGAAATTAAATCAACTATTGAAGTTAGCCGTCAAAGAAACGACTGTCTCTGAGAAGCATTTGATGTTCCAATATTGTATTTCAAAAAGAAATAAAGCTAAAACAATGTTGTGTAAACTGCGTTATTCAAATTTACTAATATTTACTGAAGCGCTAATAGTACATTTTGATAGGCATGCGCATTTGGTGTATCAGAGGAACACAGTTACCTGTAAATAAGTCAGATATACTATATATAGATATATCTTTTTTAGACCAAGAATGTTAAATTTTTGGTTTAATTTTAATTTAAATAAGTTTTGGGCAGCGTTTTCTTTAAACAATTTATCAGGGGAATAAAAAATATCCGGCTCAACGGTGGAGTATGGATCTCCCCGTACTATGGTTCGTGCACATCCTAATAAAGGATGCTGCGCAAGTCTATGTATATTTTAAATATAGATTAACAACACTCAATAACATAGTTTCTCAGCGCTGTCTCATGTTGTCTTAACGACATGCAGTGGACTCTCGTTTGTCCAAACCGCCCAGTAAACGGAACCTCACCCAAAAAAAAAAATATATATAAAAAGGTATATTTATGTTTTAATGCATATAAGCCCATTCAATAAAACCGTCCCAATTTTATCTGTACCAATCCAGTTTATTTAGAACAAAAATTAAGCTATAAAAAGCTATTTATTTATAAACTATAGGAAGTTATTTATTTTCTCAATTTCTTTATCGATAGATATTAATTAACCTTTTCATTAAATAATTCTTCACTACGATATTATACTATATACACTATTTACTATATATTCTAATCATTGTCTTGTTAATACAATGATTAGTTTTACGCTATTCAAGAATACAATTAACTATGAATCATGAGTTTTAAGTAAATACAAAAAGGATTGTTTTCCAAAGATCGTGATAACACACCACACCACCCGGGTAACTCTTAATAAGCCGTCTTTACTAACTTCTCCCATACTGCCCAATCAGTTATAAAAAAAAATTAAGTATTGATATCCTATGTTTATTTTTATTAAACTGTTTTATTAATTTCAAATGTGCGCTATAAAAAGAAAATATCTCAAATTAACTTCTTAAAAAACTAACGATAATAAATCGTCTGAGGGAAGAGTAAACCCGAAACGAAATTAGCACAGGAGCATAATGTTTGTAAGTCTACCATCTCTGGCATTAAGAAAAATTAAAAATTTTGCTTCCATGGAACAATGTTCAAGTGCTACACAAATTGTAAAGCGATTGGCCGATGTTTGAAGAAGCATATGCAATCAGAGGTTTTGAAAAATATGCTTTCAACTTCCATACAAACGAAAATTTCAGTGAATTTCTCACAAAAATAAGAAGTAAATTTCTAAGCAATGATTAACTACTGTAAACATATTTTTAGTAAATAATGTTTTATATTAAATTGAATTAAGGAAGTTTCTTTTTTTCCCGTTTGGTATTCTGAATTTTTTGCTAATCCAAACCCCTTGAATTAAATTATTTCGGGTTAGCGAAAGTTTACTGTACTTGTAGTGAGAGTATTCAATGGGTATTATTGATAAAAGGTGCAAATTAAGTGATATCCCTCATTTTTCCATAAGTTGAATTTTCATCTGTTTCAATAAAACTAAAATTAGTATTTAATATTAGATTGGTTCATTAAAAAAAGTTTAATTTATTTATTAGATAGGAAGCTACATATTTCCTCTGGAAGTATCGAATGATTCGGCAAGACACTACTATTAATAGAAATATTGAAAACTTCTCAACTAAATAGTGGATGAGAAGATGAACGTAAGTCAGATTTTTATAGATTCTCTAAAAAAAAAAAATAAATCACATTATGAAAAAGTTAATTAATTAACTAGGATGAATAGTAGCTTGAAACTCATTGACAATTTCAAAGTATATTAACTTTTTCTAAAAGGTACTTCTTTTTAAAATAAATAGAAGAGGGTGTTGGGTAGATTCAATTCCATCAGGCCCATGCCACGTCGTCCTATTGGACGAAACTTCTTGGCCATAGCTTGAAAGATCCTTTGACAACCGTGGTCCGAGACGGTCTCAATGGGACGGTTGCTCTAGCTAATTAACTCTTCAAATGCCCCAACTCTATGAACCATACCACCTCAATTTTACTAGAAAAAATCAGCCACGTTATTATAAGGATCCAACTTTCAACAATTAACAGAAGACAGTTCTGCGACTTTAGTTTTCAGAAAAGGTACGAGATACCTTTAAAGATCTTCCACATTAAAATTGAATTAATTATTCAGATGTTCTTGTCGTTCAAGAAAGGTTCTGAAGATATATTTTGAACAGAGAACAAAAGAATGAATCGTGTATATAACAATTCAAAATAGATTCCTCCTCTCTTAATATTTTACTCAGGTGATATGAGAAAACCAGAAGTTTTCAAGAGGGTATTAAAATCATTAAAACATATGTCTAGCGATGTGAAGTTGAAAATTAAAGAGGCGTTAAGCTTCTTAACAATAAGTAAGAAGTTGTTACTAATAACAAGAAGCTCGAATCAGAATTAAGAGTACTTACTAGCAAACGCAAAACAGTCAGCTTCTTAACCATAAGTAAGATCCTCTTTAAAACAATTCCCAATGTATAATAGTTCTGCTTTCTCTACCCCACCACCTACAGCAACTACAAAATTGGTGGATTAAAGAAGAACTGCAATAAATAATCTATAGTCAGTTGATGATAATTTTTTTCTAAATTGATTTCTGTCAAAGACGATAAAAGAATGCAGTTTCTCTTAGGCTTCATGTTTTGTTTTCACTCTTTATATTTTTATCCACACACGCCAAATAAAAAAATTAACAATCAGTACATTGTCTGTAGCTTCATCTTAAACCACCGTTTATATTAGACTAAAAAAAAAATATGATTAATACGAACATACATTTCATATCATTATTCATAAATATTGTTTTGTTTTTCTTTGCTGATTTTTTCCTATGTATTCTACAAGAATTTCTTTTTTTTTATTATGTTTCTTTATTTTTCTGTCATTTCATGCAAGAATTCTTTTTTTACAGATAGCTATAATATTAATGTCCTATCTATGGTTTTGTATAAAGATTTCTATTTTTCATTTTTATTTTTGCTACAAGATTATGTATATATATCTTGTTAAATATTTCTATATTAGATAGGTAAAAATGTTTTTGTTTTCTATGGTCGTATTTTTTTTTTTTTTCTGCTTGCTTATTAGATGAATTTATTTCTTCCTTCTTTACATAAATAATTTTCCTTTTTATGTATATAATTATGTTTTTTTATTTTTATACGTCTTATGGCCAGAAACAATGATTATATTTTTGTTCATGCTTGTTATTTATTTTAAAGAGACTTCGTTCCAGAATAATTTTTTTTTTTAAATTTATTCTAATTAATTCTATCTAAATAAAGCGAAGAAGCCAACGCCAAAGAGATATCTTCCATCACGGTTACACTTTGGAATCATTTGGCTTCTTTCAACGGCCCGTTCTCGATATGATAATAACGCCTCGTTTTATTGATATGACGAGAATCGGCATATTAAATAGCAGGATAAATCCAGAGATAAACTCTGAGTTGTCCAAATATTACATATATATCTTGAAATATGAAGATTGGTTATAAAATATCGGATACAAAAAAAAAAAAAGGCGTATTTAAATGTTTTGCATCTAAATTCTAAATAAATATTTACCTAGTCAAAGTCATAATTAACTAAAGAATCAAATTCGAATTATAGCACAAATCGAATAAAATGTTACATTTGCACCAATGTCTGCTCAAAAATACATACATTAAACAAACAATTTTGTTTTGTCGTTTATTGAGAAAAGTTGATCATAAGACATAATTGCGCGCATACTAAACAAATAATTATAATTAATATTTTATTCAATAATTTTTGAAATGGATTGAGAACATAAAACACAATGGACAAATGATATTTCAAGATGTTTATCAACGCTTTTCAACCACCTCATTCAATCCCAGCTGCCAGAGACTAAAATACGAAGGCCCGAACCATCAATTCTCAATCACTCTGGACTTCCTTAATTAAGTGGCGACAGATACAAATAATTCTATCGAACAATACCACGACAAGAATAAACCTCCTGTTGTCTTACCAGTTGAATGATGAAACGGATTCTGATCCACTCCTCGTTTAACAGCAGGCCATTTATAACTCAGATTTTACATTGAATGTCTAGCTTTCATTAGCAATCAAAGCATCATGTTTCCCTAATGAATAGATGGAACTTTTGTGAAGAAAAAAAAAATTATAAATTGTTTGAAAGCTTGTAGTAGAATCATTCATTCATAAGCCCCTGAACTGAACAGTAAAAGAAAAAAAATACTTCATGGATAAGTTTACGGAGAGCAGTTTCCAACAGATTTGTTTTCAGTCGTAAAAAAACAGTATAAGCATAAGCAAAAAACATGATTTAGATTACCATCAGTTTATCGTATATTACATCCAAATTTATAATAAAAGAAAATGCAAAAGAAACAAATACTACTCCTACAAGTAAGATTTTTTTAATGCGGAGATTAAAAAGACAAACCACCTGTACCACTACAACCTATGAAGGGTCCGGTGTTCAGTACTTGGCCTAGTAAGACTTCACTGATTCTTTAATAAATTTGTTTTATTGAAAACTAGTTTCGAACGTTATACATTCATCCTCAGTTCTAAAAACACAAAAAATTCACAAATAAGCAATTCAAAATATTATACATATTAAATTAGATTAATATAAATCAGTATTATAAAACATTTATGAATTATGAATTTAATTAAGACAAGAAATCAAATACATGTTGGTACTCACCAAGGTTTAAATGGATTATATCAAACAGAAAAGTTTCTACTGGTTACTTCTGTACTAACAATGAACGAAAGGTAGATGGGATGTTTTTAGGTAAATGGTTTAAGGGTCAGGGTTTTTCCAGTAATGCCGGTGAGTAATTGTTTTTTCTGTTATAGATGGGAATAAATTTAAGATTGGACTATTGGGTATATTTATTTGATCATTTAAGCAAAAAACTGGATTGGATTTGAAGGATTTTATTATTTCAAGTGCTTCATATATATTTAATTTAAGGCTGTTTTCAACGTGGTATATTAATTCAACTCCTGAGTCTTTCATGAATTTATGATTATTTTCATTTAAATGAATTGCAAAGTTGGAATTATCTGTCTTAATATTAAATGCACGTATATGTTCTATTAATCTCTGATTTAGCGATCTTCCAGTTTTTCCCGTGTATTTGGCTGCACAATCATTACAATTTAGTTCGTATACTCCGCTTTTTTGGAAAGAGTCTATTTTGTCTTTAGGAGAAGAGAAATATGGGGATAGGGTTTTTTCTATTTTAAATGCAGGATTTAATCCCAGTTTTTTCAATTAATTTCCGACTTTGGTGGATATAGGGCCGTAATATGGAATCAAAACATAATGTTTCGGGATGGGCCTATCTTCGAGGATTGTTGAATAGATATCATTAATTGTCTTTTTTGTATTTGTTTTTTTCAAATATGATTGATTGTGGTTTTATTATACCCGTCATTTTTTGCTATGGGATATATTATTTTTATATATTATATTATTTTTGTATTATTATATATTATAACCTTGATATATATATTATATATTATAACCTTGATGATATATTATTTTTATTTATTATAGTTCTTTTTATTTAATGGTATGTTCAAAAGACGGTAAATCATGTTATTAAAGACTGCGAGTTTATGTGCTATCGGTCTCCTAGTACCATTGTTTATTAACGACATCCGTGTGGGTGGGTTTCCGGTAAATTCCAAATTCATGATGTTTGTTTTTTACTGAGATTTCTAAATCTAAAAAGTAAATGGTTTTTTTTTTTTTCCAGTTCTACTGTGAACTTAATCGAGAGATGAATTTCGTTTATTTTCTTTAAAAAATTATTTATTTGTCTTGCCGTACCAGACCATAGGCATATAATGTCATCTACATACCGATACCAGTATATGATATGTTGAGATAGTTGAGAATTGTTTGGGTCAAGAATTTTTTGTTCTAATTTGTTCATAAATAAATCTGCCAGAAGGGGTGACAGAGGGGAGCCCATCGGAAAGCCTTCTTCCTGTTTGAAGAATTTTCCATCAAATTGAAAATAATTATGTTTTATACAAATTTATCAATTCCTAATTAGATTGATCCTTCTACACCATCATGCAGATGACAACAGACTGATTCTCGACCCACAGTTATATCTGTACAAGGAAGTAACGTACTGAACTTACCCTCAATTGCCAAATTTTTCCTCAAAACCAATGAAGGTCTCCCAAATATCAGAGTTCACCCACGGCTGTTAAAACGGAATATAATTTTTCTCTAACGGCCTGGCTCGAGCCCGTGTAAGGAGAACAGTTCCTTATCGCTAAAAAGCCCGCACATATTTATATATTTGAAACATAGGATTATGTAGATGATTCACTGTTTGATTTACCCCATACTCAACTAGAGCTGCCATACTTCTAATTTACCGGTTTCTTGTTCACGAGTGCAGCTGGAGTTGAGCTTCTGGGGTAGCAACTAATCTAAAGGAATTTTCGAAGTTTCGGAAAGACCTTTAAACAGTTTGTGAGTGAGATTCCATAATGAATAATTCAAATGAAATAACATTGATGTAAGGAATAAGTAAAGATGACAAGAATACTTCCATTTCATATTGTATTTTCCATTTCATCATGTTTACCTTGAAAATGTATAAACCACAGCTTCGAAAATTGAACAAAGCCTTGACAAAAGCGGAAAGTAACAAAACAGTTATAAGGCGTCTTAAAAATGAAGGTCTTTCAGAGGATCACTAATAAATTGGGAAAAGAAGGAAGATTTCTTCTTGAAGTAGAGCAGGATCAATGCACAGGCTTCGTTCCTGCAAAGCAGGCGTAGAACATTATATAAAGAGTTAATGAACAGCTACCGATAATTAAAAGCACTAGGTAGGGCTATTAACACATTAGAAATGGCATCTTAGAATATATCAACTTAATTGGCATTTAGGTGAAGCATAGTAATAGCAAATAGGAAGGTTATTTTAGTAAAATAAAGAGAAAAATATATGAAATTTATTTATCTTAATTAAAAAGATAAATAAATAAAATAAAAAAAACAGAAGTCAGGAGAATTAAATGGGGATGCACCATTTAATATACATATTAATTTTTCAGATAAGATGCATTTATGTGTACATATAAGAAGACAAAATAATATATTATTTTTCCCATTGTTGGTAGCGGAGTGCCATCCTTTTGAAGAGAGTGAAGAAGTTAGGAATAGCCTTATGGTCTAATTACTTGGTTACAATATACATATATATATATATATATATATATATATATATATATATATATATATATATATATATAAACACACAAAAACATTAATTCTAGTAAGTCTTCTGAGTGTCTCTTACGACAATCAATCTTTGTACACTAAGAACAATTGAAATTCCATTACTATGGAAATACTACAGACTTCCTTTCAATATGTTCGAAACCCATTGAAAAATTAATATGTAAAAGACTTGCTGACTTTCTTACTGACCAAATTGTCAGTCATTCATTCCGTTTTCCGACAGTACATTCAACGAAGCATCAATCAAACAGTTACTGACTCCATTACATGAGCGCAAGAGTAAAAGCTATACGCAACTGAAGTATTTTATGTATTTTAAGTTTTGATGACGCCCAGGCATTTGGCTAATTTTGGTACCAGTGGTTATCAAGTACACGACTATATTTTTCGACGGTTTTTCTCTATCCGACAGGGCTCAATGGTTTCTTCAATTCAGCAGTCTTGGCAGGAGTAAAGCGAGGATATATTTTAAGTACATACGGCAATCCATGCTGATGATAAAAAAATTTATCAATAGGACTAAATTTACACAAATGATAATCAATTACACTACTCATTTACACAAATGGTACCAACATGGATGGATGTCACCCTTTTAATAGTAATAATATATATTTCATACTGATTATTTATACTTGTAACAATTATTTTAGCGTTTTTGAATCGGTGATATTACAAATTTTAATAGATACAATGAATCCACGCATGAATCATACCAAAGTTTATTCATTTAAAATAATACAGGAATATATCAATAATAAAAAACATCATTACAAGACAACAGTTGAATTATAAAATGAAATTATAATTTGAAATATAAAAATGATTGTTTAAAACTGAGGCATGATAATAATTTTATCTTCAATCAATTTGCCTTGAGGTCAATTAAAAACTCTATAGTTTTTTCTATTCATTTTTAGACGTTTCGGGGATATTTTACCCCTCTCTTCACAATTTCTTATATACATCTATAATACATTATTTTTACAAAAAGTTATACTGGAATAATATAGAAGGTCAAAAATCGAAGATAATAATTTTATTAAAAATTTTAAGCAGAAGTCACTATAATTTTATAAAATCGGTATTAAAAAAAAGAAATTGGTTGAAAAAAATAAACAAATAAACTGAATGATTCCTGGAGTTGGTTCGTAGTTAAGCAAGTACGTAATTACGGACCGATACTACTTGTAAGACTTAATCTGTTAATGCACAATAAAGAGACAGTCCAAGATTCGCTGGCGTAGGTAAGGTTTGTTATTTTCATTTGAAGGAACAATAGTTTTACTGAATGACAGGTTCTTATTATTAATTTTTTTAAATCATTTTAAGGACCAAATAGCGTGTAGTATAGGTCCTGAGACATTAACTGGATATATTATTCATTTAATTGTCAGTTTCGCCTTCCTCGACCATTAAGGTAGTAGAAGAGCTGCAATTTATTTAATAGCCGTAACATCTTGCTAATGCAGCGTGAACCCAGATAAAGAAGGCGATCTTTCAAATCTTCAGCTGAGCTGAATCGATCTGCCAGTTCTTTTACCGGTTCCCCTTTCACAACCAGGACTGATTCAGTTCCTTTCTGAGGAAGATCCCGGGGCTCTACGGTGTTAGTCCATTTGCATAATAACTCCGGTCGGCTGTCTGGATCACAGAATCCTCACTTTGTAAAGGGCCGTTGACAGTTTGACAGTACTCAATGCTATTTCTTCAAGGGAAACATATAAACGGGATTATTTTATGCTCTTAAATGTCTGTTTAATTATTAATAACTATGCTTGTAATAGTGACAAAAATTTCATGTTTTATTAGACCCGTTACTGTCGCTTCATCAAACGGAGTTGTGCCATTCTTATGAGAATTGTCAATTTCGCGGCTTTTGATCTTCAGGTTGTTTTTGCATACCTCTAATTATTATGGAGTTACTTCCTATTTTCTAATAAATTATTGGTAAGTATACCTATCATTAGTAAACAGTGAATGGTCAAAATATTTACATTTAATGTAAATTTTAAAGTTCAAAATTCTCAAGTATGTTACTGTTCACATCAGAGTACCGGCTTCGGCTCGTACCGATAATAAGGAATCTGGTCAGCTATCATGTTATATAATAAGGTCACTGCTTGGTGGATAATCTTGGCCAGATTATTGTGCCTCATAAGGTATTCTTCACCTGCCAACACTTGGCAGATGATATATGCTGGATTGAATCAATTGCAGTCTTATATAGGCGACATCGGTCATTGGTGTCTTCTTCAAACACGTATTGCCTGTAAGCGCCAGTGGAAACTACCTGATTTTAGATGGCTAAAATAAACCTTCCATTTCAGGAATCAAATACCCTTTTATAAGCCAGATGGCAGAATCATCCTAGTTTATTCCTGATTGCGACAGAGGATGGTAAAATCGACCATGTGGCAATTTATTTTTCTAATTTTCAATCAGATTTTCTTCGGTAGGAGCCTCTTTAAGCTTCGGTGAAATTAAATTTAAAGTTGTACATCCATTGTCCAATGTTCTTATTGCTGATCACAAGTATGTTCTATTTGTAATCTTTATCCTTTTAACACGGATTACAGCACACACATCTATTCTTACAGTTAGTTATACCTATATCATTCCTAAATGCCTCTGCCACCTGGATCATGTTCAACAGTTATTTTTCACTTTTGGAATACAATTTTAAATCATGCATAAAGTATGAGAGGTTACAGTCCCATTATTAACAAGTCTGTAGCCCATCCCGGAATCATTCACTTAGCGGATTAAATGCCAAACAAAACAACAATGGACTTAAAGAATCTCCCTGAAATATTGGTCTATTTATTGATAGGCACGGTTTGAAACTACTAAATTTAGGTAAGCGCAATTTCACTTTCATTAGACGTGCTAAGATACGTGATAAGATCATATAACTATTTTCATATTATTATATATTAGTAAACTCTGACAGATAATAATCATTAAAATAGATATATCTTCAAAAAAATGTAATGGGCGTGTCTTGTTGAGGGGATGGATAACGAATTAATAACTGAAAAGGGTAATCAGCGCTAAGATGACGGGTAAGCGTCCGAGGGGTCGAATGGAACGTAAATGGGAGGATTGTGTTCCAATAGGTCCAATCTTGAGGACTTTGGATTTTGGGGCAGAGCAAGATTTTTTTATTATTCATTTTATTTACTCTGAAACTACAAGATGTGGGTATGTAAACTAAAATGTATGCATTTGGACTTTTTTCTACCATTAGTTTCCTTTTAGTAGCCTCAATGTACCCATTCCCAAAATTGGCGCGAAGCAGTCAGAGAAAATTCGTCTGTCAGATTAGATCTAATAAAACATTTTTTCATCAATTAAAAGTGCGGATCGGATATGACGCCTTTTTTCTATATGGTTATATCACACCTACTTTTTTGCCGAGGTCATTGTTTCCTTCATGGTCATTTACTTTCATATCATTGTTGTGATACTTTTCAAAAAGCCTTTTCCTACATTTGAGGAAATATTAATATAGGCATTATAGTCGCTAATTAGGATACCATGTTTTCCTGATGCTGAAAAACATATAGGGGAACCAGAAAAGCAAAATAAAGCTACGTGGAGATAAAATATAACGTAAACGAAATACCACGATTTCGGAATATAGTAAGAAAGGTGATAGTTCCAATGAGTGTTTACACCAAAGTCAAAATTAATTTCTATTTAATTTAATTTTGGTTATGATTAGTTATATACATAGTATAAAACTAAAGTGCCCATCATAATCCATTGTTAATCTAGTATGATAAATACTCTTTTTTTCTGAATGGTACACATATATGTTTTATAATATCTGTTTGAAAAAAAGAAAATATATTTATATATTAAAAACTGTTTTTTTTTCGTTTTTACAAAAGATTTCGATGGTAAGAAAAAATTCTTTCTCACCAAATATTCATTACAAAATGAACTAAAGATTTGTGGCTGGGATCAGTTCAGAACCGTCCGGTGTTTTTGTTGAGAAAAGTCAGCTTGTAGTTTGATGGTTGATTTATTAATGCTGAAAGATATTTTAACCGAGGGAATACGATAAAGCTGCTGTTTTTGTTTCTTCTTATTGGTTGATCTTAAGGAAAACTAAGACATTATATTCCCCACTTGATCTATATCGTTATAGTCGAGAAGGACAAAAGATATCACAGATATCCTTGAGCTCAGATCGGGACCACAATGTTAGATCTAACCATTGCTGCAGAATAGAGATATCGACGCAAAAGAGAGACCAGTGACAAAGAAAGTGGAATCTAATACTGGAATGTAATACTATATGAATTGGGCATGCAGCGAACCCCTATGGATGCCTAAAGTGAGAACTACAACCACGATTTATTGAAACATGAACACACCAACCAAAAAATCCAAAATATTATAAAATTCATAAAAGCTATTGAAATCTTTCATGCAGTTTAATTATTGTATCCATGGTTGGAAATATCAGCGTGTCCACTCGTACGGCTTCCTTGACTGTTTTAGATGTAAAGTTCAATACAAAAATTATTTGCTGTATCTTCGCTAATATTAGTCTAATTTTTTTTTTTTTTTTGCTGTTGTTTTTTCAGTTTAGCTCCATAGACAATTAAGTTAGCAAAAAGTACAAAAGCCGAGTGAAATTTTTTTTATAGCTAGTCCCAGTTATAAAATTAAGAAGAGTTGTTGACGAAGAGTTTGCATTCATGATTCACTGAAAAATAACAGCAAATATCTTTGTTTTGTTTTTTCTCCTCAAAATCACTGATCGCTCATTCACTACAAAATGTTCACTTACACGTAAAAACAGTTTTGCAATCTCTACTCAATAATAAGTAAGTCAGACAGAAAAGCTGAGTTCATGTGAGACGAAAAGCTTTTTAATTTGCCCTCATTGGGTATATTATAAATTTATCAAAGAAGGCAGTTGCAATGCCTAAGTCGCCCTACCTCGAGACTAGATCACACAAAACTCTAACAGAATAAGTAAACAACCACTACCGCAGTGTTTTATACTTTCAGTAGATTACATTTTTTACGAAGTGCTGCTAGAGCCTTCCTCATGGTTAAACAAAACTGAAATAACTTCATTCTTACTTTGTACGATGTAATTAATGTTACCATTAGTATCAGTATTATAACATCTTAAAAACCTATTACTACGTATTGTCATCTATCCAAGATATAGTTACCATATTTCTTTTATAATTATCATGTATCACTCGAGAAAAAACATAGGCGTTTATGACTCAACGGTTTTAGGCCTTAAATAATTATTTTTTTAATAGACATGAGCAGAATGAATTTCATTAAAAAACTTAAGAAATCCAATTAAGATAATATGTAGTTTACCAAATGTATATATATATATATATATATATATATATATATATATATATATATATATATATATATATATATATATACACACACAGAATAATAAACTTTCATTTGAATGCAATATTTCGAAAAAAATAAATAAATGACTATGATAAAAAAATTGATTCCTGTATTTCGACGAGTGCAGACTAGCTCTTACTAAAATATTGGAAAAGTTTTGGGAAGTTAAGCTCGATCGATTGCTGTTTGAAGAGTATTAATGTCCTTTAATGGGATCAAAGGCGATGTAATTCGTTCGATTTGATACTGATTTAACTTTAATTGCACCATCAGACACGGTCACCAATTTGACCAAATATCCTGGGCAATAAGCCTACTTGCTATAAAGAAAGTCGTGCGAATGGACACACAAGATATTTTTGAAATATAACTATTTTTAAATAATAAACCATTGTCTAATAATTTGCAACGTTTATATTTATTGTTTGTTTTTTTTAATTATTTTTTAGGAAAATGTTAATTTCAAAAAATATCTCATTTAATCATCTAATTATTTAAATATCTCATGCAGCTATATAACAAATGAATTCCAAGTCCAAGAAAAGACAAAATATTAGACTAATGCCTTGTGTTTTAATAATTTTTAAAATAAACTTTTCAAATTTCACTTTACAATCCAGACCCGTGCGATACGCCAATCTCATTAAAGCTAGTAAGAATTCCTTACGTAAAATTTTAAAATCTAATCCGTTAGTATTTAGCCGTTTTTTTTTTATAAGCACTTGGATATAGTTACCAAATACCTTAGTATTCGGATTTCAGTTTCTCATTCTAATCTTAAATATTTATTCCATAAAACGAAAATGTCCTCAGAAAATGGATATATTTTGTAAACAGGCATTGCTTTTTTGCGAAGAGATTTCTTATATAACTTTGTCTAAAGACGAGGCGTTGACTAAAACGTCATAACTTATGACTGGATTTGCATGTCAATGCATAAAGTTTTTGAACCAAAAAGATTGAATATCTTTACTAATTAATACATTTGGCCTGGAAAAAGTAAACTGTATTCTGCATAATTTTGCACATTCTATGGGATATTACATATATTTGGCCAACATTTTTATTAAAATGATTTTTCTTCCCAATTAAAATAGAAAATAACTGATTCTTCCGGGAAAACCACTACTGCCACTTCAAGTAATAACGAGATGAGGGACTAAGCTAGAATCGGCATTATCCTACGCTGAAAATAACAAAGAATGCATTAGGGTTGTTCGTGAAATTAAAATTACAGACAATGCTCAAAGCATTCCACAGGTTAGTAGCCATTATTGATTAAAACAATCTAGTGAATGATTTAAATGTTAATTATAATCACGAAAAAGGAACAAATTGAGAGGATGTTTTATTTTACAATTATTTTAATTTTGAATAATTATTTAGTTATGTGACAATATTGTGTAAAAATTAGCGACAAAAAAATGTTCTTTAATTTATCTGTTTTTTTTTCTTAATATTATAATTTATAAATTATACTGTAATCCTTAAATAAAGAAATAGTGACAATAATTGTAGCTTTTCGTCAATTTTTTTGTATGATTCTGGCATTTGCCATGCAAATTACTGGATATTTGTGGACTTTTTCCTGCATATTATGTGGTATACTTAAGCGTTTTTTCTGCATATAAATCCACATATTAGTTAGAATAAGTCAATATGGATTGATCCCGTCTCAAGATTAAGCATAAAATATTTATGAAGGGAGAGAAGGAAATACAGGACTCTATATCAGTTTTAAGTGCCGAGATCCAGCTGGCACCAAGCACCCATCCGCCGGAATTGGAGGCACAGCTTAACTCATATCATAATATCACATCCATGGATTCCAGTTCTGTGTCCCATATGAAGCATTAAATCCTCCATTACAAGACATGGGCTTTCCATTCAAAAAGGGGTTCCATACTTGACTGGATTACATCTTAGATGTTGCTGTGCTAGTCATAAATTACACGCTTGCTTAAATAAAAGACATACCACTCGCACATCTAAAAGAGCTAAAAGTGTTTGGATAATTCATCAGGGGCATGTAATGATTAATTCCTTAAACATAAATCAATAGGAGGATCTAGGAATTAAGAATTAAAACAGATGATTACAAACTTTTTTCATTTCCTTGAGCGTTCTCTTTCCATGTGCGCAGCCATAAATTTGGTCTGACACACTACCATATTGGCAAGATTAATGGGAAAAATGTCAATAAAAATAAGCGAAATTTCACATTCAACCACTGAAATTAATCCATCACCTTTCATAAAAGTAGTCGTTAAAAGTTTAATTGCCATCTATTCTCGCTTTATTAATGCAATAGAATTGACAAAACAATATAATCAAGAAAGTTTAGAGGAACTATACACTAATAAATTCATTAAAATAATTTTACATTTTTATCATTCTTTTTTTTATACTTTTTTTTTTACTAAAAATTAGTATCAGTAAAAACTTCTTGTAACTAACCAATCCATTTTAATTGGATTCGTCGTGACGTCTGTACGTAATTTGGTGCGTTGGTTCGTGCATATCTCGTATGAATATAAAACAGTTAGCCGTAGAAAGTGAAAATTTTGTATTTGGGATTGTTGAAGAATCTAGAAATACCCAAAGGTCGGCAATAAGGCTGCATAGAAAAGTATAATAAAATATTAAAGTTAAAGGAAGAAATTACTTCTTACCTAAAACTATCGTCTCTATATATAATCTAGTAGTACAGATCCCTTTCCCGGCTCTCAGGAGAGATGGATTTTGATGAATAAGGTATCAAAAGAAAGAGAATTTCATGAAGTTTTGGCGAATCCTAATTTCCATTGATAAATTCTTACTAGGCCTTAAATAAAAGTAATGAAAAAACAAGGAGGTTTCAAAGCTTCGATGGTCCTGAATCGGCGGATTAAGACAAGATTTCAACACGGGCATCCAGACCATTTATCCTGTGGAACGTATTAGTCCAGCATTTAAATGTCTAAAATCTACCGTTATTGAGATAATGCACGATATAGGGTCGTCCTATGCCACCTTGCGTCATGGCAACATTACACCTGCTAAACCAAGGTGAGACTATATACAAAACGCTGAAATTATTACACAATGGTTTATTTCCAAATAGTTTATTTCAAAAATATCTGGCGTGTTCATTCACACGACTTTCCTCAGTAGGCTAAGATGTCCAGGATGTTTGGTCAGAATAGAAGCTTAAACGATAAAGAGGAAAATGATGGAGGCGCACTTATACGCGCACTTTTACGTAAGGGAAGACAGAGTAGCTGGTAAAAGTGGAGGATGGATGCAAGGAAAAATGAACTAGCGATACGAGGAAGCTGGCAGTAGGCGATTGAAAGATAGAGGGGCAGAAGAATTTTTTTTTTATTCAATATTTGGATTTCACGTATCTTGAAACGTAAAACCTCAAATTTTGAGAGAGGGAGGGCTATAAAAATTTCTTGGTCGATTGCAAAGATTCATTTTTGAAAAAAATAAAATAAAACTGCTTATTAAGTGTGAACAAGTTTTGTAAATAAAATGATTTTAGTTTTCTGAATGATAGAGAAGATTGTAAATTCTTTCCCATGCCTAACCCTAACGGGTATTATTAAATATGAATACTACACAAAGAAAATGGAATAGCTGAGTTTTATTGCCTAACTGTTAAATTGAAGAGATTACTTCTTTAATATAAACTGTTTCCATAATATCGTTTATACATGTAATTTATTATGGATTTGAAAAAGGACAGATCTAATGCGAGAATTCACGCTCGGGTAAGCCAGTAGTGAAATATTATAATTCTTGTTATATCAAATGTGTATTATATTAATATATAATAATATAATAATGATCAGATATAATGATAATATATAATATAGATATAATATCCAATATATGAATAACTTGCTGCAGGGAAGGAGAGGAGAGGATGGAGGTAGTGGAGATATGCCAGCTGCTGGAGGGACACGAGAAGCTGGCCGAGACATTGAACCACTTAGACACCATAGTTACCCTGATCATACCATTTCTCATCATTGTTAGTCTCAACACCCTCATATCCAGGTAAATAATATACATCATAACATAGTAAACATGATTATATTATTATAAATAAATAATAAAATAAAAATTTATAGCCAATAAAATCAACTAAATGTAGGAGAAGCGTGATCAAAATAAATAAAGCGTGGTAAAAACTAATTTTAATGTGTGCCGACGTTTCGGTCTAAGTTTTAGGCCATCGTCGGGGCTAAGAAAAGCAAGGTAACAAACAGTGGCAATACCACTGACAGTAAAACAAATATGATAACAAACAGTAATATAAGACTAGAACGATAAAAAAAAAATTAAAGTAAGTATAAAGAAAAAAGATACAAATTAATAGTGTAAATAATGAGAATTAACATATTGTGAAACTAGGAAAAGAAAAATTATGAAAGATATAATAAAATACATATAATAAACTACTAATTATAAAAACTACCATGTATGAAGATATGATAGTAAGAAATGTAATGTAAATGTAAACAATTTAAATAATAAAAATGCAAATAATGATAAAAAGCAATTAAAATTAAAATAATGGAAAAATAAAGAAGGAAAGCTTATGAATTATATCGACGTCGTTTTTTTAAAAGGCTTAAGTGTCAAATATTGTATTTAGGTTTCAATTTATTATGAGACGCGCAGGGTATATCGAGAAAAAAAAAACTGGAAATGGTCTAAAAATCGACTATTGATGACGTAAGCACCATATGCTGAAGATTAGTGCTAGAAACCATAAAAACATATTGCAATTATAAATGTTTTGCCATTTTAAAAAAATCCTTATGTACAGAATACAATTTTTTTTTAAATTTTATTTGGAGAACAGGCGTTTTTGTATCTCCTGTAAAGTTTAATAAATGTCACTTACGCCTTTTTAAAAAAATGACTTCGATATGAAATACATGGTAAATGTATGTAAAAAATAATAAAGTAAAATAAAGGAGTAAGATATAAAGTCATGTAAGCTTAAAGATAGAGTAATATAATCATAATTTATTATCATATGTAGGGAAGAAAAACAAAATAATAAGGATAAAAACAAGATGGAAGAGGAAGGAGAAAAATATTTAATAATAAATTAAGACTCCTTTCCTCAATGAAGGATTAAAATAAAAGATTAGAATGTACGCAAATAGGAAGATTAATCGTATATCTTCATACTTCTATATATCTTTATTCATATGAGGAGTTTTCTATAAATAAATCCACTTTTGGAAGGTTATTACAAAAAAATTATCATGGCGGCAATATTTTTACTGAAAATATTGATTTGAAACACCAATTTGACCGTCCATTATTCACCAATCCGTCCATTATCAACATTCGTTTATCTTAATAAATTATTTTTCGCCTCTACAAATACATGAGTGGCCACTTGACTGCACAATCTATTATCCTAAAAGTTTCAGTTTAATTTATTCATATTTCTTATATTAAGCTGCTGGCCAGTCGTCTTACATCTAACTACTAACTGACTCGCAGTCAAGTGGCCAATAATGTATATGTAGAGGTGAAAAATAATTTATTAAGAGAAACGAATTTTGATAATGGACGAATTGTCCGAAATGTCAATATATGTATAAAGCTGTAAAGAAGTCTGAAGGCATATGATTAATCTTCCAACCTTAATATATTTTAATACTTATTAATAAGAAAAACATACCACAGAGGCGTAGAGTCAAGCGCCAAATTTTTCTTATTATTAAGTATTTTTCTGCTTCATATTCCACCTCGTTTCTATCTTTATTATTTGATTTTTATTCCCAACTCTACTTTTAAGCTTATATAACCAATCTAAAAGGGATAAGGCAACCGCCTTCTAACCAGAACAATGCAGTAAATGGGTTGCTATAATTCGAAAACTAAATGGAAATTAAAAAGTAAAATTGTTGGATAAACAATAATAAACATTCTAACCGAGAAAAAAAACTGTACCTGCAGTAGTAACCCACTTAAGAATTTTTTTTTGAAAACAAATCAAGGTACGAGATGACAAAACCAACATAAAAAAAAATACTAGGTACTCATATTGTCGTAGATATGCTACTTTTTTTGACCTCCCTGCCTCAATATATCTTCGAAATTATTTTTCGAAAAAATAATTTGTTTCATTGGAAAAAACGTGGTTTTCATGGGAAACCCTTTAAAAAATTATATCTTAAAAATGGGCTGAGATAAGGTGAGGTTGGCGGCACCGAACTAAATTTTTGATAGACTACCCTTCCCTCAATTACTGCGATTTCCTCCTAGAAATTAGCCTGTATAAAATAGGGAAAGACAACAACAACAATGACAGAACAACATATTAAAAAAAATCTTATCTGGACTCTAGCTATCCGTTAGGCTGGAGAATTGAATGGAATATCAATTACCCTCCCCCGATTTCTTTATCTATCTTTATTTCTTCTATCTTCAATGAGTAAATTAAAAAAATCAATATCATCTGATTAATTAATGTATGTCAATTTCGAGGATTTTTTTCTACACGCTGAAATAGAGATAAAAAAGAAATATTTAAATTAAAAAAAAGAAATTATATACCACATGCGTTCTTAAAATAGTTTGCTGCTGTTTGAGCTACTTAACAGATCGACAAACATCGGAACTGCAAGCTTATAAGCCGATAAACGCGGCAGCATGTTGTGACAGTATAAAGCTGACTCAACCTCTTACCTCTGGCAAAATTAGGCAGCTGGTTTAACCACCGCACCTGTGTTACAACCTCAAACTGGTAAGGTCCTGAAGGGTATACAGTTAACATTATGTCCATTTCGGTATTGTATTTTTGAATTTCGCTCAGCCAATCATCCAATTATGGAAGGTTACAAAAATGTTATTTGCAATAGTATATGGTGGACTGGACCTTTGTTTAATCTATAACTTTAAATCTTGTGCTATAAACAGAGGACCCTGATAATTCCCACACAATCCTGACTACTGACGGGCAGTGGCTAACGACCATGACACATGTCATCTTCTCTAGATGACTAATGCGTCCTTTGAAAGTCTCTACTATTTAAACGCCTGTACGTTCTGTGCCTCAAAACGAAACGAGAGGACTGGCCAAAAAACAAAAATAATCCGGTTGTAAGTTAAATCCTCTAGATTTGTGATTTGGTGGGATTAAGTGGAGGAAAGTAAGGAGACAACTGCAATTATTGTTATTGACACCGAGCCTCTAGCATCTTTAGCTCTTACTCGTTCCTCTCAGATTCCTGGAGTTACATCAACAAAAACAATCAAGGT
Organism: Rhaphigaster nebulosa; assembly: GCA_948150685.1. Classification (NCBI taxonomy): domain Eukaryota; kingdom Metazoa; phylum Arthropoda; class Insecta; order Hemiptera; family Pentatomidae; genus Rhaphigaster; species Rhaphigaster nebulosa. The sequence continues at coordinate 190,769,281 of OX411306.1, forward strand.
AATGCCGGCGATTTTACATATTTAAACATTTCCTGACAATCCTGCAGGTATTCTCAAGAGAACCAACTTTCATAGTGACCCGTCAAAAGGTGTCCAAGTCTATAGAAACATCCATTTATATCTCTCTCACTCTCTCTCTCTCTCTCTCTCTCTCTCTCTCTCTCTATATATATATATATATATATATATATATATATATATATATATAGAGAGAGAGAGAGAGAGAGAGTGTAAAATAAATTGTATGCATGTAGTAACGCATGTGAATTCATTCATTATTTAAACATATTAACAATACCTTAATAGCGTAATTCTGTAATAGATACAGTTGTTAGTTTGTTCTTTTTTATAACTACAATATCATATAATTAACACAATTATAGTACTAAAAATTTATAATGTGAGTTAGGCAAAACATTTGTATAGTGCGTTGCATAAATATTATTAATTATTCATTTTTTTTTTTAAACAGACTTTTTTAATAGGAAACATGCTGCCTGCATTACATTAAGTATAATAGAATATTAATAATTATAAACTGAAATATATACATCCTACCTGTGGAGGCTACTTTAATCAATCATGCGTGTTACTCACCTGAAATTAAGAAAAAAAAGTTGTATTAATAAAAACGTATTTGAGGAGGGGAGAAGCTAAGAGGTACAAGTGATTTTTTTCTATTTATTAAAGATAGATGGATTGAGTGCAGTTATGGCTAGTAAATACATAAAAATGTTTTTCAAAAGCAATGTTGCTCCAATATTCAAGGAATATTGTATAGTAGAGCCATATGATACGTATGATACAAACATGAACTTCTAAGTTTTATCAAAATTAAAACGCATTTTCACAAAATTATTTGTGTCATTAAGTGGCATTTTGATTAAATTATTTAAGAGTAATAAAAAGAAACTTGAGAAAATTTAAATGAATGAAATATATTCAAAAATTGTATATTAACAGAGAGAAAAGAAAGTTTAATTCTATTAAAATTCCTTTTTCTATGCAGGTTCATCTATTTTTGGTGAAGCAGCATATATATTTTTGTAAAAAAAAAAAAAATTAGTCTTTTATTTCATTTTACCGGTTCTTAACAGAATTATTGTTTGTAAACGATGACTGTAAACTTGGTCGCATGATAATGTTCGAGATTTCAATGAGATATTTTGTTCTTGCTTCATATTAGATTCTAAAACATGAGAATAATTTATAAATCTGATCGCTCATTTTAGTATTCACTAATTGTTAACATTAGTTTTTTTTATTCAATTAATCAACTTTCGTTTACAAAATTTAATTGAAACACTTTATTCCTCAAGTGGTGTTGCACTGACACAAATGTATGACAGAAAATAAATAGTGTAATTATTAAAATTATAATATAAGATTTAAAACTATGATTATATAACCAATTAAATCTAGCGTACAATCAAAGTTCATCGGCGAATCCAGGCAACCTAAATGGAAGGATCATGTTTCGTTCTTAAATAATAAACCACCACTAAATAAATCACTACTCGCGGTAGTGGTCATTGTTATGCAATTGATAATGATATGATATATTGCTAAAACGTTGTCATAAATATGCAATTATAAAACGAAGTATATCGTGAACCTTTTATAATCAATTCTCTGAAACCCAAATTGTATATTTTTTTTCGAAAATAAAATATGCATATAAATAAATTTACGAAAATAAATATTTTAAAATAATTTCAATTCCCGTTCAAACAGGAATATTACTTAACAATTAAAATTTTTGTTCAAGATGGTAATTTATAATTCTCAAAATAATATTCTTTATAATATAAGGCGACTCCAAAGACTTATATTAGAATACAAATTGAAAGATGTATCTGCCGATAATTTAATGTCGTAAAAGCATTCCTCGAATAAAAATATAGTAGTACACCTAAGAAATTACAGGATTAAACTAAAGTTAAAAACTTCTTTCAGCTTTAAAAAGCAATTGAATCAAGAATATTGTGAAGATAACAGCATCAAATTGGAGATAAAAAATAATGAATAAAGAATGTTTAGAACTAACACTAAGCATAAGAGTTTTTATGAAGCTTTTCATGAAATAATTCAAATACTACCGAACATAAGAACTCTTCCCCTGATCCTATCCCTATGGCTTCATTCGACTCCTGTATGCTCCCCATTATGCATTATGAACCTCCTACCCATTTACTTTATGCTACATAATATCTACAGTACTATAATACCACAATTCGTTATAGTTAGCACCATATATTCATACACAAAAAGTTTAGTTAAATAAAAATAAACTTATGGCGATTTTATTAATACTAATAACTCTAATTACTGATTACGATAATCAACAAATCACTGAAATGCACTGTATCATATTTCTATTTACCTGATATTCGTGATATTCAAAATATACTAATTCAGTATACTATTAACGGCACAAATACTTTTTATACAATTTACAAATACTTTCTATTTATTGACAAAATAAAATTGTTTCCTCTTGTTCAGTAATTATAGTTAAACTATGCAAATGATTTAAATGGGTAATAAAATTTAAAACGAATGGTGCAAACTGCATTTTGATATTTAACTGTGTACTGTATTTTTGGCTTTATCATTTGGAAAGAAATTAAATAACAGTCTGCCTACAGTCTAATATCTAACTATTTTAAATTAATTAATTTGTATTTATTAGGACTGACCCTATCGGCTAGGGGGATATTGTATGATCTTATTTTTATTAATAAGGGGGTAAAAAAATACGTCAGAATCATGTATCACGTACATGTATCATGTATCATCTAACCTATTTAAGTTTGGATATCCATAGATATGCATTCACAATGAAAATTTAATGATTGGTATTCAACATTCATTGGTCCACATTTATAATGTTGAAATAAGGATTCATTATCATTCCACGTTTGTGCAAAGTCTTGAAAATTCATATTTCATGATCGTTAAGTAGCTCGGTATAGTCCTTATAAAATTCAAGTTTTTGAAAACATTTTCCTGGATATTTTTCCTTCCCGTAGCATCTTCAGTGGTTTGATTTACTTATTATTAAAACTTGATGGCACTTTCACTTAACAATGTTTCATTTGATTTCAATAACCGCTCGACTGAACAAAAATGTTTATAAAATAAAAAGTTCCACACTCCACTTTTTTTCTGAGAAACATATCATAAGATTGAAAAAAGAAAGGATGGATATCCAAACATTTATTTTAAAAATTATTACAATTATACAAATTTTTATTTGAAGAACAACTAGACTGAAGGATAAGGTTTTTTTTTACAAATAATTTTTAATAATGAAATAAAAAACTAAAAACAGAGATAAAGCCTGCGATTAGGTTTTTATTGGAGGATTTAAAAACAACACATTTAGTATCTCAAACACATCTGATAACTAATCACCAACGTTTCGCCAATTCAGCAATCAACATGACCGAAAGGTTTTCAACTAACGCTGACTTTTTTCGTTACACATAAAATATAAAAAACGTAGATTTAAAAAAAGGGAAATTTTGTTCCACTCATAAATGAAAATCATTATGAAATTCCTAGAACTTGAGTAAACAGAAAACGTTTTGAAAAATACCAAGAATACACAAGATCCGACCCAATTCTATCAAGCAAATGGGATTAAGACAGGACACCATCGGGAACCCATATACCCTTTGGCTTTATCTCGATACAAATTGGAGTAAGAGTGGAAGCATGGAGAGGACCTCGCCTTGCGATAACGGCTGTTAACAGACAAAATAAATTTCAAATTTAACACAGCGGTCGCCAATCTTCTAATTGAATCCCTATGTTCTCGATTAGCTGCCGATATCTGCCGAGTTGGTAACTGCTGGCGGGAAACGAGATTATTTCTATTGGTTAATATCACGAAGAGTGCCTTCATCGACACCACACTTCAATATAAGGGGATAGGAAAATTGAGCAATAAAAATAAAGCAATTTATTGTAAGAACAATCAAGACACCGATAAGCATAAAATGTCATTTTTCAAAATTAACTTCCTAAGTAACTAACAATAATAATGGCCAAAGTTGATTTGATTTTATACTTTAATATTTTAATATATTTCATGCCATCACTAAATAATAATAGTGCTATTAAAAAAAAAAAAGAAAGCTTTTACTGTTCAAAATATAGTGAAGCTCGTTTTATTTTTATGACCTGCGAAACAATTAATTTATGTCTACCTTTTTTGAGTATTTGAGTATTTGAGTATTGAGTATGTCTACCTTTTTTCGAAAATTTTATCCACATCTTGCCTACAGCCACATGAAGTCTTCTCATTAATTGCATGATTATTTACGAATTGCAATATTCAATATAAAATCATATATATTATGTATATATATATATATATATATATATATATATATATATATATATATATATATATATATATATATATATATATATAACTAAATACACTTGTGAACCGGTATTTTTGTTTGTTAACTTAAATCCACACTTTTCAAATCTAAATATTTTACAATGAGTGGATGATCAGTCAAAATAAACAATAGAATAAAAGAAAGCATGGTATAATTCGAGATAAAAGAAAATTACAGGTCTCTCATCCACGATCTGCGAGTTGGTTCACCTTCATGATAAACGACCTTAGTTGGATTAAATAAGAGCATTGAATCAAATAAACAGGCAAAAATATAATGAAAAATCAAAATCTATCAATGTATTAGCTCCTTTTTTCTAGTATCGCTGAAATGCTTTCTCTATAACCTTTTCATCTGATAACTTGATGTGTTCCTCTAGGACGGTCTGCCGGGTGGCGAGGGTGCGACGGTCGATGACAAAGAGCACGGGCACAGCTGGAAGGCAATCGGCCAAGCAGAGGACATCATCCTCCCAGACCAAAGTAACAGAGATGCTCCTTGTAGTTTCCACCGTCTTCATCGTCCTCAACTTACCATCCTACGCCATCAGGATGTACGTCTACATCAACCAGGTTAGTCCATACCTACTTCAAATTGTTGAACTTTAAAAATTAATTACGTTCCTTCTTTTTTTGTTTGTATGTTCTGGCACGAGTTTCAAAGTTTAAGCATATAATTATGATATTTATGTAGCTGGTAAAATAATTTTTGTTTATAACGACTATTTATAAAACTTGATTGTGATCGCTTCCGTCAAAAGTGCTGGGTGTTAACTGGTCTTGGTACTAAGGTAACATCTTCAACAGATTATTTTTTTTTTCACAACGCAACGCAGGAGTCTTCCGCTTATTCAATACAGTGCAAAAGACCACTGTCATAGTTTTATTTGCAATAACCGTTTTAATTTACATTTTTTTCTCCATTTTCAGTCTCTAATTCGCGCCTATCAACCAAACGACTGACAATCTGCAGATGAGCTGAAGTACTTCGCTATTATATATTTAAAAAGAAATGTAATAAAAATAGAATCCGCTAAAAATAATAACTTGATAATAGAAGTAGATGCCGAAATAGACAGATATTTAAACTACTTTTATAAACTTTTGCCAATTAAAGAATCTTTAATTACATTTAAAAAAATCTTCGAAGAGAGTCAAGTTAAATTTAAGAAACACCTAAGTAAGCCTAGTAATTATGGATTGGTAAATTATTTGCCACTTCATTAAATTTGTTTTTATTGAAAACTAGTTTCAAATGTTATATATTCATCTTCAGTTCTAAAAACGTAAAAAAAAAAATCAAAATTCAGCAATTTAAAATAAAGTTAGGTATTATTGTACATATTAAATTAAATGTCGTCAAAATACATATACTTATACATATTAAATTAAATTTAATATAAATTAGTATTACAAAACATTTATTAATTATGAATTTGATTAAGACAAGAGATCAAATACATGTTGATACTTAAAAAGGTTTGAATAGATTATATCAAACAGAATAGGTTACATTGGTTTGTTCTCGCACTGAACTAGTAATGGAAATGACTGCAATGGAAAAAACGTCAGGTGTTTGAAGGTAAATGGTACTGGTTTAGGGAAAAAGATCGGGTTTTCTCCGGTAATTTCAGTGAGTAATTATTTTATCTGTTATAGTTGGGAGTAAATTTAAAATTGGACTATTGGAGATATTTATTATTAAGCAAAAACCTGGATTGGATTTGAAGGATTTTGTTATTTCAAGTGCTTCATATATATTTAATTTGAAACTTTTTTCTAGATGATGTATTCATTTAATTACTAAGTGTTTCATGAATTTATGTTTTTTCTTTTCATTTCATTGAATTGCAAAGTTGGAATTCTCTGTCTTATAATATATACTCTTATTTAAGATTCTTAAATCGGAGATCAAACAAACAAATACGTGCATATATAATAATAAGACAGAGAATTCCAACTTTCCAATTCATTTCCAATAATAGTTCAGTGCGAGAACAAACCAATGTAACCTATTCTGTTTGATATACTCTATTTAAACTTTTTTTAATGCCAACATGTATTTGATCTCTTGACTTAATTAAATTCATAATTCATAAATGTTTTATAATACTAATTATATTAAATTTAATTAAATATGTATAAGTATATATATTTTGACGACATTTAATTTAATATCCATAATGATACCAAACTGTATTTTCAATTGCACATTTTTGAATCTTTGTGTGTTTTTTGAACTGAAGATGAATGTATAACATAAGTATGTAATATCTTATGTATAACAGTTTTCAACAAAAACAAATTTATAGAAGTGTAGACTTTTTGAGTAATGCCCGAACAAAGTTTTATTTTCTTCATAACTTTTTTCTGTTTTTTTCAGAATCATCATTCAAAAGGAAATCAAATGTCCTACAAAACAAATTGTCCAAATCGGTCCAGTATTTGCAGAGATATAGCTATTTAAACTTTTGACAAATGTTATAAATTATTTAATCACACGCTTCTATGGACACCGGTTCTCCTTGATTTAGGTTTTTTATAACTCGAAAACTACACATTTTCTGGAATGTTACAGACGTGCATTTGAAAGATAATTTGATTTTTTATAATAGTAAAAAAACTAAAAACAATTAGTCCGACTAATACAAGGGAAGATATAGTAAACATTTTTTGTATTTGGCTTTGACCCAATGCGGTAAGGAAAGTCGCGTGAGTGTTCGCCCCAGAAGTTTTTTATCAACTTTTCAATAAAAATATTACTATAACGATAGGGGCAGTATTTTTCATAGTAAATGCAAATTAATTAATTAAAACAGTTAAAGATATCAAAGTGCGGTTTTCACCATTCATATTAACTTTAACCACACTTTAAAATAATGGGTATAAACATATGGATCATCTGGGAACCTCACAATATGGACGCGCGTCGAAGCGTCAAGTAATAGATATGATCTGGAAGAAAACGTTACACTCTACCAATTTTTCTTCAGGCATTTTTCTCTCAGACCAACCAATTTTTCGTTAAATTCATTTAAGCCGACTTGAAATGAACGCCCTGTTGTTATACGAACAATTTTAAGTTGGGATAACTTTATTTTTTTTAAGTATTAGAGTTAATATAGTAAAATCATTTTTCATAAAACTCGACTTACACGATTTTCCATGGCTGTCATAGATACATTGTTTGTTCATATCAAACATGAAACTAGGTTTGTTCTCAAAATTCCAGTTATCTACGTAGTGGTTATGTCCACAAAACAGTTATATGACAATCTTCCTCGTAAACATTTCAAATCTATTTTCCTGGAGAAATAGGAAACTGATGGTCAATAAGTGGTTAGTCCGTCCTAAACTAACACAGACAAATGAAATTGCAATTGAGAGATTCATTAGTAGAATGGTGAGTGCCCCACCGAGGGCGGGCCCTATGGAGTTCATCAGCTGATAGTCACGTATAAGGAAATCATTGCTAAATATTAATTTTAATTGATCTCTAATTAGTCAGAAAATCGTTTGAATAACGAAAATCCATTAATCGGTTCAAGAGTTATAATAAGAAAAGTGACTGAAAATTTGGAAAATATTCGCACTCGTTTTTCCTTTTAATCTACCATTAAATAGTCGGAAAATGGATTGTACAGCGAAAATCCAGGAGAAAAGCGGATGAAAAGTTGGCCCGAATAATTATAATTCAACTATCCGATTAGTTGAACAAATCGATTAACGAATAAAAAGATTATTATTTCTCAAATAAATATATAATTAATTAAATTAAGTAGAAACAAAATTATTATTTGAGCATCAAAATATACCAGTAGTAGCACACAAATTAAATATTTAAGAGAATATTATTTGGAATTTTATTAGAAAAAATAATAAAAAAATTAATATTTGTAAAGTCCATAATTATATAAATTATATATATATATATATATATATATATATATATATATATATATATATATATATATATATATATATATATATATATATTGCAAATTATTACACAATGGTTTATTGTCTCCAAATAGTTATATTAGGGATTGAAAATTATTTGTCACTTCTAAAGTAATTACTCACCGGCATTACTGGGAAAACCCTGACCCTTAAACCGTTTACCTAAAACCATCCTGCCTATTTCTCGTTCATTGTTAGTACAATGCGAGAAGGAACCAGTACAAACTTCTCTGTTTGATATAATCCATTTAAACCTTGGTGAGTACCAACATGTATTTGATTTCTTGTCTTAATTAAATTCATAATTCATAAATGTTTTATAATACTGATTTATATAATTTAATATGTATAACAATACCAACTATATTTTGAATTGCTTATTTTTTAATTTGTGTGTGTTTTTAGAACTGAGGATGAATGTATAACATTCGAAACTAGTTTTCAATAAAACAAATTTATAGAAGTGGCAAATAATTTATCAATCCCTAATTAAATTGATCCTTCTGTACCATCATGCGGATGTCAACTGAAATAGTTAAATATCTAAAAAAAAAGAAATGTATTCGGATCTATTAAAAAAATATAAACAACAGGGCGGATGGCAATGCCGAGTTCTGAAGATTATGCAGGAGTGATCTACAACTTGCCAAAGTTAGTTTAAAAAAATCGGCCAAGTAGTCTTCGATAAGATATGTGGAGGACGCACTTAGGACTATTTGAACCTTCACACAGAACAAAAGTCTGAATCCGAAGGTTTATAAAGAACTCCATTAAACCTCTTCATTCTTCAAGCTTGAAAACTTGCTCATCAAACTGCATTCGAATAACTTTTCCCCACTATTGCCACTTCTTGTAAAGTTAATCGGAACAACAACATTGTCAGAATTCCAAGTCTCATAGTTATCAGTCGTTCCATAGTTCATTTATGCACTAAATAATGTGCTTATTTAAGTACTATATTTTAAAATTATCATTTTATTCATTTACTGTTTACATTGCTCGTTTACCTTAATAATGCTCATAAACCATGTTTATGAATACTGTTTTGATAATTCTTTTAGTTTACATAATACTATGGAATAAAAATGTTTTTGTTCGTGAGTAGGGCCAAATGTTGCTTATAACTAGTATACCCGAGCGAGAAATTTCGCATTAGATATCAATCCTTCTTCAAAAATCCCTAATACATTAGAAGTATAAGCGATATTACGGAAACATATTTATTCGTGAAAACAATATAATATTACCAAAAAAGTTTATTTAACACACGGTTGGTGAAGCTACATAGTTTGTAATGACTATATTGAAGTAACAGGTTATACTTAAGTAATTAGCTTGCCCCACTGGAAAACATCACATCAATTTGACTCAGGCGATACGATTCAGCTACACCGGTTTCTATGTGTAGTATTCATTTTCAACAGTCCCCTTTAGGGTTGGAAATGGGAAACAATATATAATTTCCCACTCATTAAAAATTTTTGTAAGCAGACTCAAATTGATATAAAGTTACCATGACAACGGCACGTACGCAAGATGGCATAGGACCCTTGCGGACCTATACTATCTCGAAAAAGGTAGTATTTTGAGCTTTAAAACACTGGACCAACACGTTCCAAGCGAACTGGAACTACCTGGTCTTGGTGCCCGCGTCGAAATCTTTAAAACGTGATCCATCCCGTATCCAATCACAGACCCATCATGCTCAGAATTTTGAAACCTCTCAGTTTTTTATCACTTTTATTTAAGCCCTAGTAAGAATTTAAGAATCAAAATTAGGATTCGTCACTTCTCCGTGATATTCCCTTTCTTTTGATACCTCATTCATCAAAATCCATCGCTCCTGAGATCAAAGGGAACTATACTACCGTAATAATATATAGTAGTGAAGTGATTGTACAAACAAATCTTCCGACGTTTTGTTTTTTATTACTTTAAATATAATGTGTAAAATATATCATTATTTCAACGTAACAATCTTTTTTTTTTTTAATTTTCACCTAAATTCCATTGAAACCGGCCAGAATTACACCAGGAGAGAGTTATATAACATCCTAAAGAATTCAGAGGGACGAAAATAGGTTATCAAGCTTGAAGAATGTTGGGAATAATGGAGTTTTTCACAAACCTCCCGATTCGGATTTTTATCCGGTTTCAAGATTCAAATACACCTATGTGGGGAGGGTGGACGGATTTGTTTTTATTAGATCTTATCCTATTCTAAAATTTGAAACCTCAAATTTTGAGAGGAGATTAAACATTTGTATTTCTTGATCGATGACAAAGGCTCATTATTGAAAATAATTAATAAACTCAGTTGTTAATAAAATTTTAATAATAGGGAATTTATTTTCCGAATTTTTCAGAACCAAAGAAAAAGGAAAATACACAAAAATTATAAAATAAAAGAACACTAGAAAAATACATTAAATGAATAATTTACCCATTTAGAAATGAGTTAATGCTGATTGTGGCTACATTAATAGAACGAGGCTCCTTACGTACAAAAATCAATATAAGATAAAAAACAAATTAAAATTCACTTTTCCATTTCCTCGAAATGTTAACACCGAAGTATTCTTTAAACGGTTATTTATTAAACGAATTCAAAAAGTCAAAGGACTCGAGACACGTGGAAATGCCAATTTTTCTAATTGAATTTCCATTAGGTCCTAAAATGTATTGATTATTGAATCTGAATACTTCCCTCAAGGCAATTAGTGACTCAATTAATTGGTTAACCATTAAATGAATTATTTATGTTTTTCCCATATGACGAGAAGAATTTCAATCCCTACGATTCCATCAAATACTCGGGGTTAAAGGATAAATAGTTCTGGGAGTAATGAATTCTAAAATGCATTCTTGGCCACCATCATGAATTTAATTCAAGAATGAAGTCAATTCATAAATAAAATCTGTTAATTACAGAATAGTTTCAGGGTTCCAGAATATGCTAATAGTTCTGAAGAATTAAGTTGGTTGAGAAACATATCAATTGTTAGGATCAATTATTCAATTGTCATGATCAACATGGTTATTGAAAAAAAACAATATCGCAAGCATATACGACAAACTCCACATAGTACGACAAACTTCTTTTTTTCTGAAAATATTTTTTTTAAACTTAATTCGGAAGTTTTTGGTCAGTTACTTGCTTTGTGAGGGATCTGCTTTAGCTGAATTGGTTGCCAAGCCTGAATCTACGCGCCGAAATATTGTATTTAATTTTTTATTTATTTTAATAAAATAATTTTATTTCAATAAAAATATAAAATTATCAAATTCGCAGTCAAAGTGAATAACAAAACAAAAAATTTTGTTTTAGTTTTTTATTTAAAGTCAGTGTGTGACCTTAATATGTCACAGAAACTGATACAGTTTAATTCGATATTAACATAGCTAATGTATCTACGTTCAACATTGACATAGTTAAATAATCTCATGCTAATATTTAACGAATAAAAAGAAATTATAAGTCAAATAAACATGATGTTGAAGCATAATGAAAGGCAATAAAAAACATAAACTATATAAAATAGTTCAAAATAGGAAATGAAAATTTAAAATAATTTCTTTACAAAATAAATAGTCCATAATCTCTTTAGTTTAGGCAATGTATCAAACTTAGAAACATAAAGATATGAATTTTAAGGTTTATATTTTTCTTTAAATTTTATTATTATTGTTTTCAAAATATCTGGAACGTAATTTACAATGAATACGTTATACATTCTTACTAGACTTTAACTTTTTTTTTTAGTACCTGATTTTGTACACTTTAATTTTATTGTTGACTACATTTTCTGTTTGAAACTAAAATACGATTTTAAGAGGTCATAATTTTACAATTATGTTTACTTTTATTTATATTTAAAGTATATCATAATATAGTACTATATAATTAACTGCAAATATACATAGCCTGACTGACCCAACGGTTGCTTATCTCATTGCTGATTTCAAGTCCTGAAAATTACAGTGGAGCAGTTAAAAAATAAAATAAAAAAAACTGGTTAATAAATACAATGTGGAGTAACAATCAACTTATTTTGATTCAGTATCATGGATAATGAGAGGGCAAGAGGAGTAAGAATATTTTAATTTGACGTTGAACACAAATATGTCTATAAAAATAAAAGAGGTGGATAACGTACGATCAAAAAATAACATTTCATTTCGGTTTATTATTGTTAACAATGAACCTTTGTAATAAATCAAGAATAAGAAAATCAGCCCTCTCCTCCACCTCCTCAAAATTGGGATTTTACCTGTCAAGTAGAATCCAAAAGTCGAATAAAAAAAAAAATCCGTCTGTTCGCACCTTCAACTTTTCTCAAGACTAATGATCCGATTTTTTTTTTTCATAATTGACACCTAAGTTCATCCGAAGATTATCGTTGAAACTCGACATTACCATCCGCCATTTTGTTTCAATATGGCGGCCGATTAGAAGTTTCATAGATGCATATCTCAGCCGTTTATGAAGACAGAGAAAAAATATAAACCGTTTAGGAATCATTAGTTGACCTATCGCATTTGATAGCAACCGATCCAGGGTGGAAGACATTCGTATTTCCAGCCTATGGTAACAATACTTTCTAGCTACCGATCGAAATTCCCTCGGTTAAGGAAGCACCTGAACTGTTGATACGGCTTGATTGTGTTTACCTCGAGGCTTCTAAATGGGCATAACTATCGGATATATTTAGACTAGGAATGGATTTCCATTTCAAAGGACAATGGTCAAGCATGACAATGCCATCGGGCCTATTGTGGAATAGGTCCACTAACTACAAATATCATATTGAGGGGCATCTAAATTCTTGTTATAGGCTATTAATTACTTGAGGTATAATAAATTATACCTCCATTAATGGCATGAGCTTATTTATAATTAACCGGTGCCGAATTTGATTGAATGAGTAAATATTGCTTTATGTAAACAAATCATAAACGTTTAGGGCGAAATCGTGGAGTCGGTAAGCAATTTTTCTACAAAGACCGGAGGCCTAAAAAAGAATTGCATTCAGTTTCATGAACCAGTCTGGTCTAGAAAAGCGAAATATATTTTGTTCTGAATTATGAATGGACGATAATTAAATATCTCTTCCAAACAACAAAGTCATTTTCATCTAAAGTTTAAAAAATCGTAATCCTTCAGGATACTTTACCTATCAATAATCAATTGTTACGCAATGGTCCGGGCCCTACATCGATTTATCAAACAACCTCTAGCCCATTTCTTTGCAGAGTATCCCTTGGGATACCATAGTTTTTATTTTCTTTAAAATTGATTACATAATTATTGATTTTTCCTTAATTCCATTAAGAAATAATCAATTAATTCCATGCTTTCCGCTATTTATGCCGCTATTAATTCCATATATTCCACAGTCAAAGAGCAATACTGATTAGTAGGGAAGGTATAGTTTTGTTATTCCAATGCTAAACAACTGCTTTATGCTAGTTTTCCAACAACAAATGAAGTACCACCAACAATGGCATCACAGCAAAAGACGGCAAGTTTAAAATTTGTTTCCTTTATTTTAGTTACCTAAATATTTTTGGGTTTGAAAAATCAAAATTGTTCTTGTAACATTTAAGGTTAATATTGCAACATTTGTGTACATAAATGGATCTTATTCTATCGTTTTAGAAAAATATAAGTACATATAAGTATTTCCTCAGATATTTTGCCAAGATAAAATTGTGAGTTTTTCTCATTTTTTTTTCAGTTTTTCAACTTCGCGAGTTTGAGGCTCATTCACTGTTTTTATTTTCTATGATTGTTTATCCTTTTTAATACATTTGTTGTTTCCAATTCATTCAGAACAAAATATTGCGCAATAGAGGAGAAATAATTGTATCCTTCCTCCCAAAACCAGAGGGGATATTTATTTTTTATAAACAAATAATATTCATTTATTATAAATGTATATGATATTCGTTTATTAAAATATACATACTATTTATTTACACACACACACACACACACACATATATATATACATATATATATATATATATATATATATATATATATATATATTATTTATGATATATATATTATTATGATATAAATAATTATTTAAATATGTAATTGTAGTTGTAAACTCGGATTGTAACATTATTTTGGCAAAGTATCTCTGGAGATGTCATTTCTCATTTTCCAGGAAAATTCCAATTTTCCAAAATGCTTTTTATTTTTCTATCAATTAGGATATTTTAAGGTTTTATGAATATAGACAAATATTTTTTTCCATACAAATCACACGTTGCCAAGAAAAGGGTGAAGTATTTCCCAGAATGAATTATATCTCAATGTACATTTCATAGCATAGCCACTTGACCTGCTAGACAAATAGTAGGTAAAAAATCTTAGCTCTGCTTAAAACATCTATTATCGTAATTTTACGTTTAAGTAAGAAAGGTAGTCTCTAGAGTGGAGACTACCACTACAGCAGGATGACAGTACATTTCTATCTCAATAGGTACAGACAATGGCATAACTGGAACTATTGCACATGGGTGCGAACAACGGAAAAGTTGACCCAAAGGGGTAAGAAAGGGAGAATATTTGTTTCAGGGATAACAAAACATTACAAAATGATGTGACAAAAAATAATTACCAATATTTAAAAACCGAAAGGTAACCGCTCCTCGGTAAGGTAAGAATCTAAATACGTTTATATAAACAAAACAAAAAATACTAATAATATATAAGAAAATATATTTAAAAATAATGCTTTAAAACATATAAACATTATGTGCGTTTTGGTGTCATTTCTTCCTTCTTCAAGAGGAGTAGAGAAATATCAAGCCATGAGGGAGGTAGTTCTACTAAGTAGAACTTTTGTTTATTACTTCATTCCGCGTATCCTACCCTTGCTAGCAATCTTCCACTCTCAGGGCCATTTCGTACCGCCATCTTGTTAGCAGGAAGACCGCTCCATCTACAATGTTGCCTTGGAGCCCCCTCGGTGGCAATATCGGTCCATCACGTTGAATCAAGTCTGGCAAGAATCATTTCAGCAGAAATTCAATTTTTTTGAGATAAACTGCTAGCCTTCTTTTTGTTGATAATTTCTTCTTACAAATAATGCCTTTGGTATTGATTTTTAAGATAATTCTAAAAAATTGCAATAGTGTCTTTTTTTGCCACTTTCCTCGGTTGTAGACCATGTATGAAATCCGTATCACATCACAGAATAAACACCGAGTTTGAGTACTTCAGCAATGTAGAGATAGTTGGCACTAAAAGTTTTTTTCATACTCCCATATTTTTTCTAACCCATGATTATTTTTTCAGTTGTTTTCATCTTTTTTATTTTTATATTAAAAATTCATATTATCCAAAGTTCATATTATTTATGTGCTTGCCTATATAGTAGTAATAAATAAAAATAAAAATAAACAACAAACGAAGCAATGAGGGAAAACTTTGATCCATACAGACCAACTTCAGTATGAGCGATTTGACTTTAGGTTTGCTTATCGAGTGTGGACCGGCCTCAAGACATTAGTAAAATGCCTTTTAAATAATTTTCTTGCCATCAAAATAAATTATCTATAATAAATATCTATCATAATAAATTATTTATTCATACAATAATTAAACTTATATTGCGAACTTTATTTCTATTATGTTTAAGCTATAGGTGCTAATGTATATAACGAAATAAATAAATAATGATAACATTACTGCACAGTACTGCTGCACTATCAGGCTTAACCTGACAGTTGGCAGTGCCTGTAGCGGCAGTACCTATCATACCTAACCTAGCCTACTTATCAACTGTATGCTTCGATTATTTCTGAACATGAAATTTATAGTATCTAACGTTTTTGAGGATACTTAATTCTTGGAGGAGGGATAAAAACTATTTAAATTAGTTTTTCTTGTGGCCTACAAATTGCTAGTGTTTAGTCAGCTGTTCTACATCCAGCATTTTTTCAACTGTCACAGAGTTTACTGTCAGCATCTGTAGAAATAAATTGCCGTCACTGAGCAAAAGAGGCTTAAGGAAAAGAGCTAGGAACGCAGTAGAGATGAGAAATAGGTGGTAATTATTTCAAAAATAATTGTAATATCGTTGACTTCTATAGTAATAAAAGAAAATCATAATTTTACTAATAGCTATTAGTAAAATTATGATTTTATTTTTAAAGTTTAAAGAGCCTTTAAATTAATTTTAAGTACCTACTACAGTTGAAGGTCCATGACGGATAAGGATGATCACAAAACGTCCTGTTTCATTGGAAATTTTCAAGGATCTCTGTTAATTTCAGGAGACCGTTTATGTCTTGTCACGTATTCCTAACTAGATTCTGCATTATTCATCTCCCATTCTGCATTCATGGCTCAACACATTTTGTCTGAGCGATATGCATAGGGATCGCTATGGTTCCGTTTATCAAATGATATCTTGCTACCGATAAGCCAATGAAAGATAATTAAGAGCGGCAGGTTTAATTACGCATATGCTTTATGACAAGTGCAAATGAATCTACATTTCACTAAAGCATTCCAAATCCCCACAGCCGTTGCAACTTCACTCACGGGTAGTGCTAGAAAAACAATTTAAACATCGATATTTGCATCGATTGCTTTAATGAGAAATCGATGTTTCTAAGACATCTATATTCCAAATTCTAAACAATTTGGATTAATGCAATATGTGTTCTAGGCATGGGATGTCGAAATAAAATATCGATATTAATATCGGTTACCAATAACGATATATTAAAAATATCGGTATAAAAATATCGATCTTTAATTAAAGTTAAGTCTAAACGAATTGGAGAAAGATTAGGAGATACAATATTTCTTGATATTTACAACCTGATAGAAATGAACTTAATAAAAACAATATCTTGTTTCAAAACATCGTTAATTATTTTATCGAATTAAAAAAAAAAAAAACCTAAACGAATCGGAAGGAGTTTGAGAGACAACCTGCTTCATGTTATTTAAAGCCTGCTATAAATGGTCATAATAAAAACAATAACATAATGATATCAGCAGAACAATATCGATATTATAACAATAATATCTTAATGATATCGACAGAAAAATATCGATATTTCAAAATATCGTTAATTCTAGTAATCAATTTGATTAATATATGTTAATCAAATTTTAAAAAAACGAATCGAAAGGATAGGAAATAACCTTTTACTTAATATTTAAAGTCTGCTGTAAATGAACTTAATAAAAATAACAGCTTAATGATATTGGCAGTGAAATATCGATATTATAAAAAAATATCTTATTATATAGGTACAGAAATATCGATATTACAAAAACAATATCTTAATTATAGCGTCCTACAAATACAAATATAACAACAATATCTTAATTATTTCGGCACAGAAATATTGATATTATAAAAGCAATATCTTAATGATATCAGCAGAGAAATATTGTACAAGTAATATCTTAATTATATTCTCAAAGAAATATCTATATTATAAAACATTATCATAATTATATCGGCACAGAAATATTGACATTATAAAAACGATAGTCTAATTATACGGTAGCATAATTTAATATTTTATTATTTTTTTTTAGTTCTTTTTAATATGCTCATATTTGGTTTTTAGATATAAAAATTAAATTAAATATAAAAAAAATGATATGGGACCATCTAGGTACCAAACCGGACTAACTGAAAATTTCATCAAGATTGGATTAACGATAGAAGGTGTCATTCTCGTCACATGAATAATTCTACAGACACAAACGTAAACAAATTTGTTCCTTAATGTACAAAACGTAAAACGTGAGTAGAAAATTTCAATTCTGAGGACAACAATTTTTTTATTTCCTCTATGAGTACTGGAATCTAATACTCAAACAGATATGAGTATCTTTGGTAGTGAGGAACAAAATTGCAATTTTTATAGAAAAATAAACTTTAGTGAACTACTTAGGCATTGAAACCAGGAAATGAATAAGCTTAAATTAAATCAAGATTAATTTATTTGCCTAAGTGATCAACAACAATTTTATTATTGTTCATATCTAATGGTTCTAAATTATTTTATAAAATTAATCAATTGAGATTAAGAGATAGACCTAATTAATCCTACCAATACAGTTATTAATTGAAACTTATTTACACAGTCGTAATATATTATTTTTTTGTTTATATTATGGCCCTACTTGATACATTTTTAGGCCATTTTCAAACTATATCATTGTGTCATTTACGTCCAATATTAAAATATTATTAACTTGGTACTAAAAGTAGTATTTGTTTTTAAATTTTAACTGTGCTGAACTTCCTCATATTCTATTTGGCACATTGGTTCATTTCTAGTTCCTCGATAACATGGCATTACTAAAAAAAAAATCACTAAAAATTCAACAATTTTAATAATTCAAAAAACATTATTTATTTAACCAGGCAAAATTTATTAAAATACACTAAATAAACAGTTAACATATTTCTTTTTTACCTATATTTTTCATTTCTTAGTCATTTTTTTAAATCACAAAACTATTACCCATTGAGGGTCCATACTTCACTAACTGAAGTGAAATGAGAGAAAGAATATTATATCGCACTCTATTGGAACTAATTTTTAGGAATTTTTTTTTATTGTAAAATATAGTAATTGTATAGAATGTAATTTTTCAGCAATTCTGCACATGTAATATTGATGATTATTCCAGAATCTGGCTTAAACTTACTGCATTATCCTAATTTTCTGTTATTGTAAAGGCTTCCAATAATAGTTCTCTTATGAAAACATTTTTTTCTTTGTATTGAATTTTAATGTCTTCAAACTCAAACTTTTGATCTATAATTGTGTGATACACCAATGTTTTTTTTAAATATTTTTATTTTTACAATCATTATTAAGTTGATATAAATTAATTATGTAAGCTTATTTTGCATAGGGAGCCTCTTGTCCATGTAATGATAAAATATAAATCAACCATACAAAAAAAAATCCGTGAGCAGTAGAACTCCGTCACTGAAGTCGTATTTTCCCACAAAAGGCAGTCCCCTAACATACCGAAATTTACATATGAAATGACAATTTACCGAAAATAACACATTTTTTCGGGAAAAACGACTAATAAGGCATTGAAACAGTTGAAATAGCCATATTTTTGCTAATAGCCGTTCGATTTCGATGAAACTTCTTTTGTTTTAAAGGCAATTTAATTTCTTTTCGAATGCAAAAGGTTTTGAGCTCCCTAACTCAACTTGGAGGGGCTTTAAAGGTGCGCAAATGTTTTAAAAAATCGGAAAACCCAGGAGAGTGGGGGGACCAAGTCGAGACCCCAAAAGGATACTTCCCCGACACCAACTCACATACAAATTTTCAGCGCTATAAACTAATATGGTGGAGCTGTAGCGATGCGCAAAACTTAAAAAACGCCGAAATTTCAGGTAAACATACCGAAATTTTGACTGGAATTTACTCATTCTTTAATGGTATCGTGCTGTATCGTAAGCTCATTTGACCCAAAGGGGGCCGCTAGAGGTGCTCAAACGTAGCGGAAAAAAAAAATATATAAATATATATCAGGCATCTCCAAATTTTCCATAATCGTGGTCTGGGAGTTTTGAAACGAATAGAAATCGCAGTCCCGCCGATCTTCGACCCACTGCAATAGTCTATTTTTTTCGGGGAAAAAACGACTAACAAAAAGTTTTGTTCATGAAATAACTAAATATACACAGCTGATTTTAAATTACCACTGAGAACTGTTAAGTGAAATTTAATAAAGCAGTCGATCATTAGAATTTTTTTTTCATAATTGCTCATTTCACACAATACCTTTGTACGCGCAAACACTTCTTTTCAATTCAGAACATATAGTTCAGTTTCTATTACACTACGCAAGTATACGTTTAATAAATCTTGGAATCGTCGAATGAGAATAAATTCAGAAATATCTATCTAGTCTTTAATAATATTTAAGGAGGCAAGATTTCTCTGAGGCAGTAAAAACAATACTTCGAGCTCGTTTAATGGAAAACTAACAGAAAGCAAGAAAAAACAGCAAGTACCAGTGAATTCGTTAAATTTCTATACTGCTAAAAGCTCACTTTATCAAAACCTTTCCGAGGCAACAAAAAGAAAAAAAAAAAAGGAGAAAAATTTATAATATATAAAAAAAGAAAAGTAGACATGAAAAATGCAAGTTTGAATGCAGAATGAACACCTAACAGCCTGGAATTATACCGTCAGTCTTCAAGGCTTAAGGCCACTAATGGCCTTCTAGATAAATTTACTCTCAACATTTGCCTTCTACCAACTCAAATCGAGCTCGCAATATTTACCTCGCAATATTTACTCGCCTTCACAACCAAACAATCCTTTGTACGCGCAAACACTTCTAATAGTATATAAATCTGTTACACTACTTCATTATACATTATAATTATGGTAGAGTAGCTGGGGTAAAGACTACCAATTTTCGGTCTTTTATGAATAACGTTTATCAGCGGAGTGCTATTTTTCGGGCAAAGCTTTTAAAGGGTACGGTGGGATCGTATTTGCTTGTGCTATAAGGGTTGGATGATTCTGTCCTTGACAATTCAAGATTTACAAAATTCTTAAAATGACAGTGTTCACATCATGCCAAGGGGCCATAAACTACCAACGAATTTCCTTGCTAGTTAATAGTCTCGCATCTCAAAAGGTTCGTAGCCATTTACATGTTATAATATAAAAGCATATTTAATGGAAAATTCGTGATCACGAAATAGTACATTTGATTTTTTTTTAAATTATAGAAATCAAAAAAACATGTTTTCACCCAATAGTAATACTGTACTGATTACAAACCATGTTTTTATATAAAATATGTGCATGGCTAAAAAAACAGTCTTGCTTGGAAAATCATAGTATATTAAATTTAATTTGAATATTTAAGACCGTGTTCAAATTGATATAATTTATATAAAAAACATTAGGGATTGATAAATTATTTGCTACTTCTATTATTTTGTTTTCATTGAAAAATACTTTCGAATGTTATAGATTCATCTTCAGTTCTAAAAACACACAAACATTTAAAAATAAGCAATTCAAAATTCAGTTTGGTCAAGTCAGAAATATACTTTTGTGTGTTTTTAGAACTGAAGATGAATGTATAACATTCGAAACTAGTTTTCAATTAAAACAAAATTATAGAAGTGGCAAATAATTTATCAATCCCTAATATTTTTATAATACTTAATCTGATATATTACTTATATTTATCAATCCCTAATTAGATTGATCCTTCCAGACCATCATGCGATTGATCCTTCTAGACCATCATGCGGATGTCAACTGATAAAAACATTACCCGTGATACAGAAATAATAAATTTTAAAGTGATAGAATTTTTTAAAACGTACTAATAATTGAATTTCAAAGCGATCTGAAGGATATATTATATATAACCATTATTCTACTACGGAGTGAAGTATATTAAAAGATTTTTTAAAATTAAAACTGGCATCAAATTTAGTTGTAGCACTTAAAAAAAACCTAAATTAAAATTTTTAGGCAAATCTAAAAATAAAAATTTGGGCATCGGTAAAGGTTTTTAAACTACTGGATTTTGGCTTTAACCGTGGTGTTTCTAAGTATTTTAAAGCCAAGATTATCCGCAAAAAAACTCAATTTTGTTTTTATTTGGTAATATATTTTTTTATACAGACCTTAGATAATGCAATATTATTTCATATGCAAGGAAAGAAGGAACTTCCCTATTACTAATAAGTGCAAGAACTTCGATATCAAATACACTGAAAATGAGATACAGAGCTTCAAACCGAAAAGTAATTTTGTAGCTTTTAAAATATTGAGCAACTTCGGTACTGACATTTTTTTTCGTTGAATTTTTTTCCACTTTCAGATTTTTCGTTGCGCTGAATCAAAATCTGCCATCATTTTTGGCGAGGAAAAATCTATTAGGATAGTTTACTTACTAATTTTGTAATACTTTTGTAAATTTATTTGACCCGAAATAATTATTTTCTAATGTTTATATTTTTCCTTTAATATATTTTGAAAAATAAATGTTTTGCTTGAAAACCCATATCGATATCCTTTTTCAAACTCGAGATATAAAATAAAGCAGTTTCAGTGTGTTTTAGTTTTTGTCACAGCTGCTAGGGCCCAGTGGACGAAACGGTTTATTGCAACGTAGAATCACCCAAAAATGTTATCAAAATCGTGCACTCCCCTCGCAAAGTTCTAAATATGAAAACAAAATAGTCGAAAATAATAGTTTATTTCTGCTCAAAAAGTACAAATAAAAATAAATTATTTTTTCATAGTTTGAAAGCTCAATCACATAATAGACAAAGGTATAACTCAGCCTGCTGAGAAGAGAAAGCTTTTTTTTTTCGATCGAAAATATTCAGCAATTAAAATAAAATAATTACTGACTAAAATTATACACAAGGTGAAAGTCGCAATTTAAAAAAAAAAAAAAAATGCACTGCAATTCACGATATAAAACTAGAATATTCTTTGGAAAAAGGGAGATAAACTATAATATTTTAGTGACTTCGGACAAGAGTAGACAAAACAAACCTTAGGAGCTGTGGATGCAGACATATTCCCTTCAAACCCACTTTCACCGACAGGGAATCCACTATATTCAGTTGGAACACTGACATCGGAAGTATTTATCTACTCAGCCATTTATATTTTTTCAAATCACTGCACACTTCATGATTAATAGAATAATTTTTTTTATTAATTTCAAGATATGATGCTGAAAAGGGACAAAAACTACCAGTTTGATGAGATGGTAGTTTTTGCCCCAGAAGATGGCCGGGCTTATCTAGAGGTTGCTCAATTTTGTGAGCATACTTAGAAAAAACGATAGTGCCAGAGAAAAGGAAGTCTAATTAATGTGTTCATGATTAACTACAATCACGATCTTATGAATATTCTAAGTCATTAGGTCACAATGCCCATCTCAACGATGATCAAAATTACATCATAGTAGCCAAAAAAAAACTTTTCTCATTTGCTTTGTTCATAATACTAATTTTTAAGTTATATAGGTGCATCTTACATGGTATATGATAAAAAAAAATAATAATAATAAAAATAGGTATAGATTCAATGACTTTGCATTAATTAAACATTTTTTTTTAAATCAAACATATCTCCCGTAAATAAATTAATTCTGTAAAAATCACTTTAAGACCAATCCTAACATATGCTTGCCCCATACGGAGTTTCACTAGCTCAACTAACTTAAAAAATGGCAAGTATACCAAAACAAATGGCTCAGAATTGTAAATAATAATTGTAATTGTAATTTATAATAAACAATAATTGACGGATAATTATTATCCGTATTACAACAAAATAAAAAAGATGCACTCAGAATTAAACAAGAGTACATACACAAACTAACACATACTATTTTTCTGACCATGCCACCATTCTCTAAACCCTTTAATAACTGAAATAGGTTACTATACAAAAGCTACGATCTGCATATATAAACATATCCATATTAAACATATACAAATTTAGCATAGGTGAGCCCAGCATCTTTTATGATGTCATCATGAAATTTACCAAGTAGTTCGTATGTTATATCAGAAAGAAGCGAAAAATAATCTCGGTAATCCATCTCAATTTCCAAAAAAATTAAAAATATTAAAATATAATTTTTTAGGAATTTAGGAAACAATGTTTTGTTTTGTTTCCCAAATACCACAATTTTTACTGTTTCATATCTGATAGAATGCTCAAATTTGTTTTAAAATATTCTTGAATTAGATAAATAAAAAATACAGGTGGCTTTTTACCATGTTATATTACTGTATTACTGTATTACAACAGAAGAATATATTTGAAAATTTAAAAGTGAATACTTACGTCAAAATATATTGTTAAACCTTCACATTCGATATTGTAACATTTTTATGCTAATAGGAATATTGTTTCCATTTCACCCAACAGCTTCCAGTATTTTTGACAGTCTTTTTTGAAACAAAACATCTATTTCCCAAATTTCTAAAACAATATATTTAAATATTTTTAGTTTTTTAGGGAATTGAGATAGATTATCAAGATTATTTTTCCTGCTTTAAGATATAACACACAAACTACCAACAAAATTTCATGATTACATCATGAGTAGTTTTCAAGTAAAACATTTTTAAAGTTTTCAGTGCACGTTCCGGTTACGGTTAAATTTCTGAGGCTTCGGGTAGCGCCAAATTAAAAAAATCTGGTGCGGTGCGCGCATCACGCATCTTTCCCTTACCGCCCTATAATAATTATCTTTTTAATATAATTTTAAAGAGTTCATATAAACACTGCTTCGAATAAACTCAGCAGCATTCAATTCTACTCCCACTTTAGTACAATAAAACAGTTTTTTAAACAATTTTAGTACAACAATTCTGTACACTACCTATATATTTTAACTTTGTCAAGTATTTGCAACTTGATTTTAGAAGTTTCTGGTTTAGTTTCCATGGAAACATTTTCTTTCCATTAAATAATGTATAAGTAGAAATTATTATGTTAATTTCCGCTTTTGTAATCTTTAATTACTTGATTACAGAGCGTATTGTTTACAACAGATTGGCGGATTGATGGGAGGAGGTTCGGTCGCATCCGTCGCCTTTCAGATGCGCTTGGTTATCCATCTAGGGTCTTGTGCTCCTCATAAAATACACTCTATCTTTGCTAATACTGGTTCGATTTTGATGATTCTTTTATTGTTTTTTAGATAATTTAATTATCTTTCATACAATTGTACACATAATTTACCGTGAAATGCATACTTTTTAAGCTATGCGCAAATAAAATAGTCTTTTCATCATAACTTTTTCCCCTGTAATTCCTCGGTAATTTACTACATAAATGAAAAGTTAAAGGCCTTTATGAAAAATAATTTAGGCAAGTTTCATCAAAATCGTTAGAACCGTTTTCGAGAAAATTGTAAAAAAGTTTAAAATCGATAAAATAAAGTGGCATTTCCGGTTAGTCGATTTTGACGAAAAAGCTGCTGTAACATCACAGCCATATACCTACCTTACATACGTAATTTGAGTATCGTACGACTTTTCGTTTTTTAGCTAGGCTGTTCACATACACACAGACACACATACAGACACACGGACACACATACACACAGACCATTTTGCGAGACTTGGTCATTTGGACTCAATGGACATTAAAACGTGTATTTCCGTTGAAAACTCGAATTCGAAAATTTTCACGATCGCAATACTTCCCCTTACTATATATGTCGTATATAGGTAAGGGAAAGTAAAAAAAAAATACAAAAATAATTAAACAAAAAATATAAATGATAAGATATAATTTTTTTTGAGGTGTCAGGATAGTAATCGAATCAATTTCGCCAAGCTTCGTCATTATCTCATGGTGGGTAGGTATCATGATCGGGTGATTTTAAATGGAATGACCCTATAGCTAAAAAAATAATCTTAACAAACCCCGGGCTTGTACAATTTGTTATTTAATAATAAGCAGATAATGCTCTAACTCAGCGTAATCCAGATGAAATTCTGATTTTCACCTCCTTATTAATCGCCATTACTATATTTTTTATTTATTTTGTTGCAAAGTTGTTGAATAGTCGTCTTATCTAAAGTTCACCCGTCTTACTCGTCAAATTCACCCTAAAAACTAATTCTAAGTTTACTCTAGCTCCTTGTATATTTTTTATCTACGACAACGTTGGATGTTAAATTAGTAATTATCTTCGAAAGTATGCTTATTTTATTCTCTTGATACATACATACATACACATGAGTGTTTGTGTGTGTGTGTATTATATATATATTTTTTTTAACGGCTTTTATTTAATTTGTTTTTCCTTTATACATGATACATTCTTTTACACTGAAAAATTTCCGTTTACTCCATTACTTCTCTGTTTACTCCATTACCTATCTAGAAACCCACATTACTTCCATCACTCTAGGAATTACAGTAAGATATTATTTATTAAATATAATTCAAAGTCTTTCTAATTATGAAAAATTCAACTAAAATATTGACACTAAAAATATATTAATGCTAAAGTATAATAATAAATAAATAAAATTTTGTAAAAGCTCTACTGCACACTAGTATTAATTAGTTAACGTTATGCAGCATTAAAACTAAGATTATTATCCCTCCTTACTCCACTCTGTTCCAACACGGATTTTAAAATGATTAAATATTTTTAAAAAATGAAATAAAATAATTAGAGCGACCAGAATTAAAGAATTATAAAAACAACGAATGATATTAATATTTTTATAAAAGGATTAAACTGTATTTATTTTTTCTGTCAAGATTCTATTCAAGTGAAATGGGGAAAAGGGCACATCCAGGAGTCGCATAATGTTTTAATTTTGCAAGTCAAACGAGGCTTGGTTACAGATGGATTCCAATTAAGTCGAATTGCTCAATATTCAAGTTAAGAAACTTTTATGTAAGCTTTTCTTGGCCTACATACATATATAAACACTGTGAAATATTAGTGAATGTGCTAAAAAAAATAAATAGACGTTATTCTTTTCTTTTTAAAATAAATAGAAAACAAAAACAATAAATTATTTTTAAGTTGTTTGAAAGGTACAAATATAAAAGAAGAAAAAAAATAAATCTTAAATACATACAAACATTAGAGCTGAAAATTGTTGTAATCAATCTATCCATCCATGGAAGAATATCTTAATCCATTAAAATAACCACTTTTAGTTGCTATTTGGAATTAATAATCTTTGTCATATTTAAGTGGATACATATCCATAGATACGTACCAAAAGTCGTGATAGGAACACATACAGATTAGTATTATTTATGCAGTAGAAGTAATTCAAAGGATTATAATGAGTAATAAATTTTAATTATTATGATATTATTATTTTAATTCTAAAATTCTTCCTGCAAAATTTCTCAGATTAATGCCATTCAAAACAGTGATTAATTAATGATATAAATTTTGAAAACAAAAAAAATATATATATTTTTTTTTATTATTACACTAAAATTTGTAAAATATTTCTATTTTTTGTTTTATTAAAGCTAAAATTTGGTCAGAAATGAAAAATAAGCATTAATATATAGAACAAATTTAATATAATAACAAATTAATGAATATAAATAAAATCTAAGATCTTAAGAAACTGAAACTAATTGATTTAAAAAAAAAAAAAGTTCAGTCGGAAAATACTTATGATTATATATAATAAATAAATTTAGAAAAAGGAAATTAATAAAATTTAATATTTTACTAACAACTAACAACTAACTTTCCGATCGATAATCGTAACCATTTTTAAATTAAATAAAAAATGGTTACAATTAAAAGGCAATATGAATAAAATAAACTTTAAGCGGAAATGCAGTATTCCGTAACAAAATTTTGATAACCTGCTAATTAAAAAGAAGTTAGACAGATAGTTGGACCGGCTAGGGAACATGAAGTTCTACCCTTCATCACCAGATGTCACGACTGGAAGACTAGCTCAGCAAGAAGCATACACATCGCGATCGAACTCATACTGGATAATTTTAACGCGAGACGACAACGCAAATAATATTTCTTCTACCCATATTGCTCACGAATTTGGAAAGCTGCAAATCGAAAATAAAATAAGTATTTCAAATAATTTATCAAGTATTAAAAGTGTACTGGCTCTCGCCATTTTGAGTCGTCATGGTAGTACAAGATCTCAATGACGAAATTGTCACGATCAGAAAGAAGTTTTTCGAGAACGGGTCCGATTGCCAACAACAATTGGGCCCACATAAATGTCCACTTACTCTAACAATTAACATGTTAATCTGTCAACGTGTTAACTTTATTACTTTTAATGACTAATCCTAAGTTCGTATCCCTTAGTCTCTAATAAATACCTTCTACTATAATAAATAAAATACCGAAAAAATACATTTTGATCCATAACGTAGATGAGTGGAGATCATTCAATGGTAAACTAAGCAATAAGTTGTGTTCATTTTAATTAAATGCGTATTGTGCCATTTTATATAAATTATTTTATGATTTTCCATTACAAACGAAATTTATAATACCTTCAAAGGCATCTCTAAGTTCAAAAGTTTAGAAATAAAATAGGCTCTTAATTTTTTATTTATTTTAACAGCCTTTCTATTATTATTTTTAATTATTATAAAAAAAATTATAATCTCATTGAGGACATACTCCAAAGTTCTATTAAATAAGAAAATAATCATTTATTAATTCATTTACTATCTTTTTTTTTATTTTTAATACTACTTTTATTTTATTATTAATTTTATTTATTTATTTTTTTCGACCAGGCTTCTAGAGACCACGTAACAATTTCAATTTATTCTTCCTTTTCGTTTTTTCTTTCCAATATTCCTTCATCATTTCCCCCATGCCTCATTTTCCGTTTTGTTCCTCCTTGGGGTCCCTCAATTCTCAAAACCTAATTTTTAAAAACTTTATTTTTTTTATTATAAAAAAAATTATAATTTCTTCAAGGACACGCCTTTCAAAAATATAACAGTACATTTTGACCTTAGACTCAAATTCAGATCAACGAAAGCCAGTTAAAAAAATTTAATTTAACTATGGGAATACGTATATTTCATTACTTTTTGTTTAAATTTTAGTTTTTGAATATAATGTGACAGGTCAGTTCACTCACCAAGGTAATATCGCGTAAAATATGTTTATGAACCATAAAAATTTAATGTTTTTTAGTATTATAATATTGATGAAAAAAAAAAATTAAAAGTCGCCAATTATATTTTCATCAATTAAAAAACAAAACAAATAAACATAGTATGATACAAAATAAAAAATAAAATAAATAATAATAAAAATCACCAAAAGTAGATCCTAATAAAGCTAGAGAACTTTCTAGCTGTAGGAGGAAAAAAAAGGAAAAATAAAAACTACCTAAGCACCATTGTAAAAGTCCACTCTCTAGGGGCGGAGGTAATGGATGACAGAAGGAAAAGAAGAAAAAAACACTGAAGAAACGATAAAGTTCTCATCTAAAATAGGCTGCTACAGAAGACTAACGAACACATCAATTAATGAACATTAAATCGATACGGTCAAATATACATTTCGATTCAGAAGAACCAGAAGAAAGAACTCATTTCAAAATTGTTTTAGAGAGAAATATTTTTTTTTTGTAAAAGTAAGCGCAGGGATGATCAGTTCAAGTATAGGCTTAAGTAGGAACTAAATTGCCTCTTAATTATTGATGGTCGGAAATTAAAAGTTTTATAAAAATCGGTATAGTGAAAAAGTAGTAGAAAGCAGTATGTACTGACCTCCTTTTACACCTAACAGACCGAAAGCCTGCGCAAAACAATTGTAATTAATTATCTGAAGAACGTATATAGACTCTTTTTCTAAACTAACCTATATCGGTTAGTTTTTTTCATTTGGATGCGTTTTTACGGAAAACATGTTCTCGACCATTTTTGAAAATTGTTGAATCTAATACCCTGATAAATATTGAATTTGAGCTCATGGAAAGAAGTTATGGAACGGGACGTACTAAAAAAAATAATAATTTTTGGTATTTAGGAATATTTTCATAACAAGTGAATTAATTAATACATCGATTTATTTTTTTTTTATAATAGATTTTCATTTGTACTATGCTTTAAATTATTAAGGATGAAATAACAATTTTAATATGTTAAACGGATAATAATACGATACAATAAGACTTAAATGTACAACAATATATCTCAAAAATAATTATTTTTTAATAAAGAGGAAAAAAAAATTCGATATCTTAAGTAAATTCAATTCAGTAATACATCAATTTTTTTTATTTCATTATTTATTTATTTTTGGTAACAGATTTTCCTTTCTACTATGCTTTAAATTATTAAGGATGTAATCATAATAATATGTCCAACGGATGATAATACGATATAATAGACTCAAAAGTACAACAATATATCATTAAAAATAATATTTTTTTTTAATAGAAGAGAAAAATAAAATAATATCATCTTTCTTAAATCTAAGCATGAAAAAAGATTTTTAAGGGGGAAAATGAAGATTTATGTGTATATCGTATCGTCTTCTTTGTTATTTTACCTAAACATAGTATGCCAATGATCAGGTAACATTGTAATGATAAATAAAGTACTTTAGCAAATAATCATAAAGCATTATGATAAATAATGATTAAATAAAGTATTAAAAAATATGTATTCCTCCATGTCTTAGACCACTTAAAGGCGAAAGGCATCTGTGGGGTAGGAGTGGGGGATTATGAAGGTCAGTCATCTGTCGTTCCTAACATCATTAATTTTGACTTTGAGGCTACTTCGCTACTTAAAATATTTAATATTAAGTCAGCTCTTTATTGAAGATATTAGTTCAATATCTTTCCTCCATCAATCCTAAAAGTAATATCGCAAGTATTCGAACGGTCGATCCCTCCCGTGGTCAAACGAATTACAATTATAGTAAAGGAGTTATAACAACGTAAGAGTTTAAGACCATTATAAAAGATTTCCGAAAAATTTCAACAAAAGGTTTATCTGCAGGAACGAACATTTTACTAAGCATTTAATATTCAATGACATCTACAAATAATAAAACGGTATAAAACATTGGGTCTAGTTTACTTTACTACTGCCAATTACTTTTTAAAGTAATAGTTATATATATTATAAACATATGTTTTATTAAAATACAATACAATTGTTTATATTACAAAATGTTGAATCAATAATATTTTTAAATAGCAAAGAAAACCGGCCTCGCGCGGATCTCATTACCGCGTAGGGGAGCGTCCCACGGGTGGCGGATGTGGGGATGGTCGGTGGAAATTCCTTGGAAGTTCCTCCCGGCTAAGTCCGATGGACTCGCTGACCAACAATGAGAGCGCCCCTCCAGGCTTGCTGGAGGGTGTGACGTAGGTTTGAACGCCCTACTCACATATTTTTAGTTCACAAAATACCACAAAAAGTCATGGATCTCTCTGAGGTAAAACGCTCATTATCCGGAAGTAAACTAGTCCCCCGTTCGGGTCTCCGGGTGGGGACTGCTTCAGGGGATTCATGGCGCAAGTTGAAAATTAGAGATTTAGGTATAGGGACGTGGAACGTAAGAAGTTTGAATACAGCGGGTGGGTTAAAATCGGTGGCAAACGAAGTTAAGAGATACAATGCAGATATCGTGGCACTGCAAGAGGTTCGGTGGCCAGGGGAGGGTTCGTTAACAGAAGGGAACTATTCTATTTGGTACGGTGGGAGCGGTAATTATTGTTTAGGTACTGGATTTCTAATAAGGAATAGATTGCTCTCCGCATTGAGGGACGTAAAATTTTTTAGTGATAGGATATCTGTGGCCATATTTCAGGGGCGGTGGTTTAAAATCGTGCTGTTAAACATACATTCTCCTACCGAAGACAGTGATGATGAAGTTAAATGCGAATTTTATGATAAACTAGAGTGGGTATATGATAAACTACCTCGAAACTGCATGAAAATAATATTAGGGGACGCAAACGCAAAGGTGGGAAGGGAAGAAGTATACTATCCGACGATCGGTAAAGAAAGTTTGCACGAACAATGATAATGGGATCCGTCTAATAAACTTTGCTATCTCGAAAAACCTAACAATCAAAAGTACTACGTTTGAACATAAGGATATTCATAAGTATACATGGACATCGCCGGATTCACATACACGAAATCAAATTGATCATGTTTTGATACAACAAAGATGGCAAAATAGTATAATTAACGTGAGGTCTTATCGTGGGGCAGAATGTGGGTCAGATCATGAATTAGTAATCGCGAAACTTCGACAAAAACTTAATATAAAAAACAGAAAAGAAAGCCGTATTTGTTCCGAAAATTTCGATCTAGATAAATTAAAAAATCCTTCAATTAGAAATCAATTCGCGGTAGATATCAAGAATAGGTTTGAAGCCTTGGTTGGTTTGAAGTCTTTAGATGAGGATCGCGAAGATGTATTTATCGGAATTAGGGATAATATTAAAGAGGTAAGTAATTTGTGTCTTGGAAAAAGGGACAATAAAAAGAACAAACCATGGTTCGATAATGATTGTCTAAACTTGTGTGAAAAAAGAAGAGCCGCTAAATTAAAAGCTTTAAA
Organism: Rhaphigaster nebulosa; assembly: GCA_948150685.1. Lineage (NCBI taxonomy): Eukaryota > Metazoa > Arthropoda > Insecta > Hemiptera > Pentatomidae > Rhaphigaster > Rhaphigaster nebulosa. Next base: position 190,801,767 of record OX411306.1, read on the forward strand.
TAATCCAAGCGATAACAATGTTGCTAAATTCCGAGCCTTGATGAATGAAATGTCCAAATTCCTCAAAAATAAAAAACGAGAATATCTTAAAAACAAAATAATAGAGATAGAAACTAATAGAATTGAAAACAACGTAAGAGACATGTACAAGGGTATAAACAGATCTTGTAAACAGTTTGAACCCGCAATGAATGGAATTAGAGATGAAAATAACAATATCCTGGCCGATCCGGGGGACATTGTGAATAAATTTAAAGAACGCTTTGAAAGTATTTTGAATTCCAGAAATAATAGTCAATCTCCTCCTTCTGAATATCAGAGTGCTGAACCATTTATTGAAGAACCGAGTAAGGAGAAAGTCGAAATAGCCATCGGAAAATTAAAATCTCATAAAGCAGCGGGAATCGACAACATTCCCAGTGAAATAATAAAAGCGTGCGGTGAAGCTGGAGTTTCTAAAATACATTTTTTGGTTAAAAAAATCTGGGAAAATGAAAAAATGGCCGAAGACGGAGTATCGCGGAATATCACTCCTCCCGGTATGTTATAAAATATTCTCGTTGATCCTAACTAGTCGAATCACGGAATATGCCGAGGAAATTATCGGAGACTACCAATGTGGTTTTAGACGGAACCGATGAACTATAGATCAAATATTTTCCTTACGGCAAATATTAGAAAAAAAAAATTAGATGGTATAGTTCATCAGCTTTTTGTGGATTTCAAAAAGGCTTTAGATTCCATTGATCGCCAGAGACTGTTAAACATTTTGATTGAGCAGGGAATACCGAAGAAGTTAGTAAATCTAGTAGGGATGTGCATGACCGAAACATTTAATAAAGTTAGAATCGGTAATTATTTTTCGGAGAAATTTTAAGTTCGCTCGGGGCTAAAACAAGGCGATTCTCTTTCACCTGTCCTATTTAATTTAGCACTAGAGTATGTCATTAGAAAGGTGATGCGTATCGAAAGGGGTTTAGATCTAGGTGGTAAAATATCCGTGCTTGGGTTTGCGGATGATTTGGTATTATTAAGTGAGGACGCGGAAACTATAAAACTGAATACAACAACGTTTATGACAACTGGGAAAGAGGTTGGCCTCAAAATAAATACGGATAAGACAAAATATATGATTAGCAATAGAAGCAGAGGCGATTTTGAGGATATAGATATAGGAGAAAATAGGTTTGAACACGTTGAGAAATTTAAGTATTTGGGATCTGTGATTACTAGAAAAAACGAAATTCAAGAGGAAATAAAGGCGCGGTAAAAGGTGGGAAATGCTTGTTATTTTTCGGTACCAACATTACTAAGGTCGCCCATTTTGTCCAGAAACTTAAAACTTAGAATATACAAAATTATTATCTTGCCTACAGTTCTATATGGTTGTGAAACGTGGCCGCTAACCTTGAAGGACGAACAACGCCTTAAGGTCTTCGAGAATAAGGTACTGCGTAAAATATTTGGTCCGAAAAAGGATGAGTCAATTGGAGAGTATAGGAGGTTACACAACGCGGAATTGCGGAGCATGCACCCTGTTGATATAATCGAAGTGATATCATCGCGACGATTGAAATGGGCTTGCAAAGTTGTTGGGCTCAGTAACGAACGAATTCCTAAAAAGTTAATAAACGCTGAGCCGACTGGTAAACGTCCGAGGGGTAGAGGTGGGAGGATTGTATTAAGAGTGATCTAATGAATTTGTGTTTGGACGGCAATCGGTGGACCGAGATTTGTAGGCAGCGATTGGTGGTATCGGCATCGAACCTTCGGGTTCGCTAAGCCTTTTATTATTATTATTATTATTTAACCAGGAACCTAAACAGTTATTCACCTTTCGCATTAAGTTTCAACAGAACTGCCAAAAAAATTTTTTTTTTAAATACAAAATAACTGTTTTTTAAAAACTTTTATTTAAAAGTTTTTTCTATAAAAGTTTTAATATAATAACTTGCTAAGTTTGAGGATGATTCACAGCTTGTCTGTTGGAGTTATTTGTTTATTTTATTTGTTAAAGTGCGAATATCTCAAGATAGCTAAGATTCTCTAAAAAATCAATCATAATTAAAAATCTCTTCGCAGCAAACAAAAAACCAAGCCGTAAAGGCTGTACCGCTAGGAAAGGCGCAAAGGGGTCTTTACTGAACACAAAGGATGTCATCCTGAGAGCTTCGCTCCTGATAATAGAACTTCGCTATTTATAATTTTTTGAAATTTTTTCTATCATAAAAATTAAAGATTTTTTATAAATTTTTTTTTCACACTGTTCAGGGACAAGTTTAATAAGTTTAAGTTTAAAAGTAAATTGTTGATAAACATTTGTTTATTTTTTGTAATAAATGTTTCTCAGTAATTTACTCCTTTTTTTAAATCTTTCTCACGCAGTTTGAAAATAATAGTTATAAAAAAAGTTTTATGTTTGAAAAATAATTTTATTTTTAACTTCAAAAATATTATTAAGGAAATTAAAATAAAGTGAAAACAAATTTCACTAATATGTTTCACAAAGTATAGAAAAAAAATCCTAAATGTTAAAATATATCGATACATCGGTTATTTTTCAAAAATAACGATTCTAACAGCATAATAATGCACCTTAATATCAATGAAATCCGAAAAGCTAAAATAAATCAATACTTGATTGCGCGATCTTAAATCTTAAGATATTATAGTTGTTTCAGGTCGTATAGAGTATGCAGTCTTACAGTATTTGTGAAGTATCATCTTCGACAGCATAATTGAAGAATTCTTTGGTTTCCGGCAAATGCACAAAACTCCCATTGCTGCGGTAAACATCTTCCAACATTATTGTATTTTATATTTTCTTTTAGAAAAGTCTTTAGTAAACTGTGTGCACAAATTTTTCGTAACATATTTTTCCAATCAGCAATTGTTCTTTTGCTAATTTCCAATTCTTTAATACAAAACTTAGTGGTAGTATATCCTTGTATCCATGAATAAATGATTAATAGTGCCTTGTTTAAGGCAACCTTTTATAAACCTTTATATGTCCGTTTATATAAACCTTTTGATGTAGGACAATAGGTGTTATTACACACCCATCTTTTAGTTGATTTCTCATAGCTCATAGAATGGCCATTATCACAATTTCTCGTCTTGTTAATTATCCCATTTTCTTGTAGATAAAGAATAGTATCATTTTTATCTTTGCGCAATTCAAAAATTTGAAATAAATTCATGTTAATCTTTAAAGAACTAAATTACTGGAAAAAACTTTGAATATATTAAATTTAAAAACAATAACCTTAACTTAGCAACGAGATGCTTGCGAGTTGTCATATGATTTATTATCGATAATTGTTACTTTAAAAAGTAACTGGCAGTAGCAAAGTAAACAAGACCCAAAACATCCACAAGTACAGATCGACTAAAAAAATTTGTCAATAAAAATGCATTATCTATAAAGTAATCTAAATATGTATATTCAAGAAAAATATAAGAAAACTCGGAGGTTCGATGCCGATAACACAAACAGCCCTCACCTACAAACCTCTCTTCACTGAATTCCATCAAAACCTAAAACTCAAGATCAGACCAAATGAAATCCTCCCTACGGTCCAAGGACACTTGTCAGTCGGATTAGCGCTGTATATCGTTTTGTGGATTCGTTCGTTATCCATCTCGACTACTTTACACGCCCATTTCATTCGCTGCAGTGATATGACCTCAGTTGTCTTGTTTCTGGAGGTCTCATTCCGTTATTATATGCTGTTTTCTTTCAGTTGTAACATTTGGTAACCAAGAGATTTCTTCGTGTTCCTTGATAACATTAAAACTGTCTATGTCACTAGATAAAGTATTGGAAATCGACGGCTTCGACATTTTAAGCGTAAGAACCCGCTTAACTTACGTTTTTATCTTATTCTCCTTCTGTAGACTTTTTCAGCTCACAAATGGAGAGGGAAAAAAGTAATTTACACTCAATTTTAACACTTACAAGAAGATAGGGATTGATAAATTATTTGTCACTTCTATAAATTTGTTTTATTGAAAACTAGTTTCGAATGTTATATATTTATCTTCAACACACAAAAAATGAATGAATGAAATGAATTATGAATTTAATAAAAGTTCAGAAATGTTTTATAATACTGTGATTTATATTACATCTAATTGAATTTGTACAATAATACCAAACTATATTTTGAATTACTTATTTTTGAATTTTTTGTGTGCCCCTAATTCCTGATCCTTCTATAGCATCATACGGATGTCAACTGAAAAAAAGTACTAAAGTTTACACTCAATTTCAACACTTAAAAGAAGTAATAAAATTGTTTAATTAGTGTGGAAACAAAATCGCATTCATAATCTTCATCACCGAACCCATATATGATCTCTGTATTAAATGTCGATATATCTTTTGATGTAAGTTTATTATGGACTTCAAGTAAAGTTCCCTTTCGGCTCCTCAATTTCAACCAAAATCTATTATTTTATTTTTATTGATATAAAAGTCTAATTTTGCATTATATTTTAACATAATTTTTTATGAAAATCAATAATGGACCTTCAAGTAAGTACCACTTCTGGTAATCTTGCAGTGATCATGAAGGAGATTTACAACTGGAGTTCACAATAATTCTAAATACAAAATTTTACTTTCTACGGCTAACCGTTTTTAAGTTATGCGAGATACATACGAACATACGTACAGACGTCACGACGAAATATGTCAAAATGGATTCAGGGATGGTCAAAATGGATATTTCCGTGGAAATCTGAAAACCGAAAATTTTCGCGATTACAATACCAACTTTATTGCGTACAAGGAAGTAAAAATAAACGTTTTATCATATTTGGTTACAATTTAACATCACTTTAAATAATTTTAAATTTGTTGATGGGTGTGAATGAAGGTAACGTAGGAACCGTCAGAACTTGAACGTTATCATCAAAACTCAGCTTGGACATAATATAATCTAGGACCGTTGTACTGCAATCCATTTGATTCCTTCTCGAGCGGTCAGCTCACACCTGTATGAATATGACATCAGACCTGGACTGCCGAGCAGTGCCAACGAAATATGCCCAGTCCTATTCCACTATTCAGTCCTATTCCCTGCAGACCGCAACGTTGGGCGATACCAGCGAAAGTCTACCAAAAGTTTGGGGACTCATCCTTCATTAGTCCATATGCTCTAGGCAATACTTAATATTTTTAAAAATCTTAAGACGTTGTTGCGTCTGCAATGTAAGCGGCAACGTTTCGCTTATTTACATTACAACGCCATTATCTACTCCTAATAAGACAAACAGGATATTCCTACAGGTTATACCTATTCTAGCCTAAGTGGGAAGGTCGAGATTCGTCCAGTGGGTTCGCCACGAAATAAATTTCAACCCGCCCAGGCCGGATTCGAACCGGCGTCGCAGCAGAATCGAGGTTGCTAAGGTGACGCCTTAACACTCTCGGTCACCACGGCCTCACACACGTTTCGCATGCGTAAAGAACAATTGTACGTATAATAGTTTTGAAAATACTAATTTTTAAGTTTATGGAAAGAATGCGAGAAATAACAAACTTGTTATTATTTGTTAATATTTGTATTAACGGATAATATTTGTATTAACGGGGCAATTGGAAAAATATTCTAAAAAATGACATTTTAATAGAAATTGATCATGGACTGGTCGCGCTGCAGATTTAAATTTGTATTACGAATGGGATGACTACGAGAAGAAATAAAAAAGGATCTGATCATTGGGACAGAGAATTGGTAGATAAAGCCAGAGGAAAAATAAATAAGAGATCTGCTGTCAATAAAACGTGTAGGCTTTATCGTACAGCGGTTTATATTGAATAATAGCCGAGTGATCGGGATGCGGATTAAAGAAAAACTTTTTTTTTTTTAACCGTAAAAAGGACGTATATCAGAGAGGTTAGGCTCGACTTTTAATCTGACGGCTTTGCGAACTGGACCAGAAGCGATTGTCCCATTGTTTGAGACACCCTCCACCTCTCCCCTTTAAACTAGGGTATGAAAAAATCTAATTTATGAGGAAGGAGAGGAGAGGAAACTATTCATCACCGATGGTCTGCGGTCTTAGACCGTCACCGGGAACTTTCTAATTATCCCAGTCCTTAATGACTCTCTCACCTCCTGCCTTCTTGTTTTCTGCATCAAGTTGCTCGTCGTGGAAAATATAGTTGTTTTTTTTAGCAAATTTATCAATTTAGTCAAGCAAATAAGCAGTTTGTAATTTATAACAAGTCGAGTCCGATCATAAACTTCGAACATAGAAAAGTAACGCAAAGTTTATAATTAAAAAGGTAGTAAATATAAGAAACTTTAAATAAACTGATTCCTTCTCTCCCCAAATTTTTAAAGAAGCCTTCTTCCAAAAAAAAAAAAATATAATTATTAATATTAAATTAAAACTTTTCCCACAACTTGGCTATTCTTTATTCATTTATAATGAATTATTTTCTTATTTATACTACAGCTATTATTTCCTTATTGATGTTCATTTATTAAACTAACCAAAGGAAATAATGGTATTCATCGTAGCCAAGACTGCGACATTCAGAGCTGTATCCACTTCTTTAATGATCAGGCTACTTTATTAATGGCTCTGATGAATATTATTGCGAGCCTTTTGAGACCTATACAGACTTCCTAGCCTCCAGTTCTTGAGAACAGCCCTGACTGGAGAAAGAGAACCGAATTGCCCTAAGCAATTGGGTTAGAAGTATCCTTATCTAAGAGCTGTTAAAATAAGCAGAAGGGAGCCTCCTCTAGCAATTAATCCACAGAGCGTGCTCTTGAATAAATTGCCTTCACCAATTGAATGAAGGCCCTTGCTCTTCCTCTCCTGGCACTCACCGATGGTGACGGTACCCCTCATCCAGGGCTGCTCCGAGATGAGATTCCGGCACGGAAAATTAGATCTATGAAATTCCAGCAATGCAACAGGCTTCGTTGGTTCAGAACAATGTTCAGTAAAGATCTATTATCGTGTAATTTCATTCGTTTTACTCCCTCAAGTAAATAATGTGCAAGAAGTAATCGCTCAAAAAAAAATTTCCAAGATCTCAACCAATTTACACCTTTTAGATCAACTAGTTTTTTGAGTCCAAACAAATCAACTTTGTATTTCTATTGTTATAGTGTTAAATTTATTATTAAATGTATTTCTATTGTTATAGTCTTCGTTGTGAAGAGTGCAAGGTTTCCAGAAAAATATGTTGTCTGACTATACCTCAAGCCTGTGGTAATACTCTCCTGTTGGTCAGCGAGTTTATCGGACCTACCCAAAAGGAACTTCTAAGGAACGGCCAACGACCATCCCCCGAGTAATTAGATTCGCACAAGAGTATGTAGACACATATCGGTGGTATCGGCGCTGAATCTTCATGTTCACAAAGACTTTTATTGTTTTAAAATAATAATAATTAATTGAGTTATTTTTAGAAAAAAATTATCACTTTTTTATTTTATTTTATTTTATTTTACTACAAATAATCGTCTCATCGTTTCTTCTCGACCGTAAGATTCAACAAGTTTAAAACGTCTAATGAAAACGAAATGTAGCAAAACTCATGCTGGCGGTAATTTAAGAAACATTATAGAAAAAATTTCATCCTGAAATGTAACGAAGAAAAAATGTTTTATTAAGCAGTAAGATTAATTTATTTATATGTATTGTGTACCAACATGAATGTATTTGTATGCCAATTACTATTCTTGTTCAGTACTTCCTTAAAAAGGATTAAATTTAACTAATTAGAGGTGTTTTTTAAAATATTTAATTATAGTTAATATAGTATATATAGATATATATATATATATATATATTTTTAACAGACACGGGCTAAAAAGAATGTGGACTAGAGATCTCCTGCTTCACCAGTAATATAAATTTCAACAATGTAAATAATTGTTTATAATGATTGTTGTTTATAACTTTTTTTTACTTAGCAATTGTATTAATTTTTTTTTGTATGTGTTTTATATATTTCTCGAGTACTGGGTTTAAAATTGATTTATTCTAATATGACTCTAGGCCAGTAATGATTTTTTTTTTTTTTTTTAAACACCGTTATTATTCTTAAAGAAATTTAATTGTCCAACTATTTTTTCTATTTCTAACAATTAAATCTTTCATAGTAGCTACTGATCTCAACAGCTAGAATCGACACTCCAGTGTTGTGAAAACGCAATAAAGTCTAATGAAAATGGTAATCGAAATATTGAAATGTGCCACCAGGGGCGAAGGGGTTCCGACCTTGATGAAGATTATCGGGATCTTCCTCTAGAATTGTTTATAACGCAGAGAGAGATACGAACTGAGACAGTGACGAGGGCATATTGCCTCACTGAATCCTCCCGCTTCCGCTCGGATAGGCACGAATCGTGATAAAACTGACTTCAATTCTTGAGTTCATACCTGTCTATCTGATTTTCCAGGCGAGTTAAGAAGAAGTGAAACGGCAATAGAGATAAGAAAAACAGTTTTCCAACCTGACGTGAAGGAATAGATGAGCCATACTCCTATCTCTCATATTCGGCAGTTTCAGACAAGTAGTTTTTTTTTTCAGGTCAGACGGGATTTCGTAAAAGAAGTCAGGGGCAAAGTTTATAATTTTCAATTTCATTATGAGCATTTTAACTGATCGGAATCAATGTTAAGTGTTCACATGCTAAGCTGTACGAATATTAAACAAAATATCTCATGTGGATACCCCATGACTTCCTTGTACGCCTATTAAACTATAAATCGTTGGCTCAAAAAGTGACCCTGAAGTTGGTTACTAGTTTCCGAAGATAGTAGGAGTATCTCAAAAACGACACTCGGACATCTATTGGCATAAACAGACAGACACAGACAGACATACATACATATAGATATACAGACAGACAGAGAAGACACACAGACAGACAGAGAAGACACACAGACAGACAGAGAAGACAGGCAGACAGACAGAGAAGACAGACAGACTGACACACACGCTCTTGTTTCTAGAGGTCTTGTTCCGTTATTATATGCATTTTTCGTTCAGTTGGAAACAAGTTCACAAGAGATTACTTTGTGTTTCTTGACAACATTACACTATCTAAGTCACTAGGTAAAGCATTGGAAATCGATTGTTTCAACATTTTAAGCGGAAGAACCCGCTTAACTTATATTTTATTCTCCTGCTGCAGACTTGTTCAACTCACAAATGGGGAGGAAAAAAATCTGGTACGGTGCGCGCATCTCACAACCTTCCCTTACCGTCCTATAATAATTATCTTTTTAATATAATTTTAAAGAGCTCACATAAACAATACCTGAAACAAACTCTGCAGCATTCAAATCTTCTCCCACAGAACAACAATAAAACAATTTTAGTAAGACAATTCTGTTGAGTTTCTATATATCTTAAGTTTGTCAAGGTGAAGATACATTTTAAAAGTTTCGGTTTAATTTCTATGGAAACATTTTGTTTCCATTAAATAATTTAAATTATTAAGTTAATTTCTGATTTTGTTTTCTTACAATACATTATTACAGAGCTTATTGTTGACAACAGATTGGGGCATTAGTAGGAGGAGTTTCGGTCGCATCCGTCTCCTTTCAAATGCGCTCGGTCATCCATCCAGGGTCTTGTAATAGTCATTACATACTCTATTTATATAGATATTTATTTTTGGTAAATCCGGTTCAATTTCGATCATTCATATTAGTATTTTAGAGAGTTTAATTACCTTTCATATGATTTCATACATCATTTACTATAAAATACTTACTTTTTGAATTATGCGCAAATAAAATTTTCCTATCGCTATAACTTTTTCCCCTGTTCTTCGTTGATATACAAAATATATGAAAAGTTAAAGGGCTTTTAGGAGATGACATTAGGCAAGTTTTATCAAAATCATTACAGCCGTTTACGAGAAAATTGTAAAATCTATGATATAATTACCACTTCCGGTTAGTCCGATGCGCTGTATCTTTGCTATTACTGGTCCGATTTTGGTGATTCTTGTTTGTTTTTTAGATAATTTAATTACCTTTAACACAAATTTATACATAATTTACGATAAAATGTGTGCTTTTTAAGTGATGCGCAAATGAAGTATTCTTTTCATCAAAACTTTTTTCCCTGATTCGGAGATACTACTATTTAAAATGTTACTGCAACATCACATGCAACATCGTGCAACTTTTCGTTTTTGAGCTAAGCTGTTCACATACACACCGACTCACAGACATAAAGAAAGACACAAAACATTTTGCAAGCGTTGGTTATTTGGATTCAGAGAACCTTAAAACGTCTATTCCGTTGAAAACTCGAATTCGAAAATTTTCACGATCGCAATACTTCCCCTTACTATATACTTCAGATAAGGTAAAGTTAAAAAGTATTTTACACTCAATTTTAACACTTAAAAGAAGTAATAATATTTTTAATTAAAGTGGGAAAAAATCGTTTTTATAACCATCATCATCGAACCATAAGATCTCTGTAATAAATGTCAATTTACTTTTTGATGTAAGTTTATTATTACCTTCAAGTAAAGTACCCTTTTCGGCTCTTCAATTTCAATTTCAATTTCATATATTATTTATATAGATATAAAAGTCTAATTTACCAAATTTAAAATGTTTTACATAATATTTTAATATAATTTTTGATGAAAGTTTAATATGACCTTCAAGTAAAGTAACATTTCTGGTTTGCCAATTTTAAACAATATTTATTATGTTACTTATGTAAGTCTTATATACCAAATTTGAGATGTTTTACATTATATTTTTATATAAGTTTTGATGAACAAACGAACGTACGTACAAGACGTCACGACGAAACTTGTCAAATTGGATTCAGAGATGGTCAAAATGGATATTACCGTTGAAATTTGAAAACCGAAAATTACAATAGTACCTTTACTGCGTAAAAGGAAGTAGCCAGTTACCCGATGCAAGTTAAGTAGGCCTTAAAACGATGCCAGTTATTACACAATGGTTAATTATTTTCAAATAGTGATATTTCAAAAATATCTGGTCTGTCTGTTCACATGACCTTACACATAGCTTTACTTTATAGTTCAGATAATTAGATCTTACAAATGAGCATTTGGAATATTTCGGGAAAGGAACATGTGCAGAATACTTGATAAAATTAATCTACCAAGTTCAACAAAGAAATTAAGCAGTAGGAGACTATGGAGCAGAAATGTGAAGCTTGTGCCAAGATGATCGCCGTGAAAGTGCCGACCGTGAGTGTTAAGAAGAAACTGTGTCAAAGCAAGTAATAAATATTTAATATGTAATCAGAGGGTGAAATGGCATAGAAGAAAATGCTGGAGGTGCACTTCAGTGAGAAAAGAAAAAGGAAAGACTAAGAAGCTGAAGGAAGTGGAGAAATAATCCAACGAAGGATGACGTAGAGAGATGCGATGAAGCTAGGAGGCCACAAATGATAAGTCATAAGGTCTAGGGCGATGCAGATCTGTAACGCCGGGAAATTAGTCTACAAAGTTCATTACGCTGTATTTCAGCTAATACTGGTCCGATTTAATTGAATTTTTTTTTTAGGAAATTTTCTTAAAAATTTTGGACGGACGGATTTTTTTTTATTTTTTTTTTATTCGATATCTTGAACCGTATAATCTCAAATTTTGAGGGGGCGGGTTAAAAAAAGATTTTCTTGGTCGATTACAAAGGTCTATTATTGAAGATAATAAACCAAAATACAAGAAAAAAATTCTTATAATTTTAAATTTCATTTTAAAGCCTATTATATTCAAAAGTACAAATCATGGCTCTAATTTACGTTCACATATATATTTTTCAAGTAAGTACAATGGAATATACACCTAGCAGTCTTTACTGCTTACATGGTCTGACGATAATATCTCTTATAAGATAAAAACCCTTTACAAGCATTTACTACTGTTCAAAACCATTAACCATAATAGATTAAAACGATAAGAACTAAACAGATAACACTGCCTACTAATCAGGTTCACGCTCAAAATTATCTGTAACTAACAAACTTACTTGGTATGGTATAACGCTTCGCTGAAACCAGTGTATACTATATAATATAATATAGCTTTATTGACATCATTTTCATGGCAAAAGCCTCTCCCGGAGGAGGTACAATGGAATTCAGTTCACAATATAATTATTCAAACATAAATAATGAAGATACAAATATAATAATAAACTACCATATAAAATAAAATAAAACCCTCAGCGCTTATTAAAATACACAGACAAAACAGAGAAAATATAATTGTAATATATAATGATAAAATTTAAAATCCATTAATATACTAGTTCATTAATTTAATAGTTCTTTAAAAATTCAAAAACGATAAGATAAAATTCAAAATTCAGATAAAACAATCTTTATAGTGTATTAACACTTTTTAACCAGCACTCTCTGTCCCTGGCCTTTCATCCACTTTGTTCCCACCCTGCGGATGATTTCGTCTCTCCACCTCATGTATGGTCTTCCTCTTCTTCTCACTTGGTCTATCGGATTCCACTCGGTAATGCTTTTCGACGACATGTCGTCCTTCAGTCTGGCCAGATGACCAGCCCACCTCCATTTCGGTTGTTGGGCTTCCTTACTTAAACTTTTGACTTTGAAAGAATTGTCTGAGAAAGAATTTCCTGAGTCTTTATCTTCTCCCTCCTTCTGATTCCCACTATACTCCTCAAAAGTTTCATTTGCATTGTATCGAATTTCTCCTGTTCCTTCTTGGTTAATGCCCAAGTTTGAGCGCCGTCCAGGATTGCGGGGTAAATACAAGACTGAAGCACTTTAGCTTTTAGGTCGATTGTGAAATTACCCTTAAAGATTTTCTTCAAGGACCGGTATTTGTGCCATCCTATTTTCAGTCTTCTATCCAATTATTTACTGAGTTTTTTTTTCTAAAGAAATTTCCAGTCCAAGATAAATGAATTGTTTTGAATATTCTGTAACATGTTCTCCGATTTTTACTATCTGTTCATCTGTATTTGTAATTATTTTTGATTTTTGGTAATTTATTTTTAGGCCATATTTCTTACATGTATCAATCAAATCGTGACCAGTTCGATTCGAGTAATTAGATTTTGCTAGGAGCCAATAGGCATATGTCATCTGCAAACCTTAAATTGTTTAAATATCTTCCATTTATTTTAATGCCTCTTCCTTCCCAGTCTAGTTCCTTAAACATTTTGTTAATGAGACAGTTGAAGAGGATCGGTGATAGAGGACATCGTTGTTTTACTCTTTTTTTTTATGTTAAAGTTTTTGCCCTCTCTATCAAGAGCAACAAATGCTTTTCCCTTTCTATAAATTTCTTTTATTATTTCCATATATTAGGGTTCTATCCCTGTTTCTGTTAAAGCTTCCCATATATAATTCTGATTTATTGAATCAAAAGCTTTCATAAAATCGATGAAGTATAAATACATGGGTAGGTTGTATTCAGTTGATTTTTCAATAATTTGGTTGAGACAATGTAAATTGTCTATTGTACTGAATGAGGGGCGGAAACCGGCTTGTTCTATATCATGATTTTCATAAATTGTTTTAATAATCCTATTTTTAATTATACTACAAAACATTTTATAAGTGGTTTGTGTCAGTGAAATTGGTCGATAGTTTTCTATGTTGTCCTTAGCTCCTTTTTTTGTGTAAAATTATGATTTTACTCTCTTTCCATTCCTCAGGGACTCTCATTTTTTTCGAATACCATATTGAATATTTTGCATAACGGTTTTATGATTACCTCTTTTGTTTCGATGAGGAGTTCGTTTGAAATGCCATCACTTCCAGCTGCCTTCTTCCTTTTCAGTTTCTTTATTTCATTCTCTATTTCTCCAGAAAGCTTAAAATTTGAACCGGAGTTGTCCGTTTCATTTTTTCTGTAGGTAATTTCTATATTTTCTGTTTTGTCCTGGTTGTACAGATTTTTGTAATATTTGGAGATTTCTTCAATTATTTTCTGTCTGTTGGTTATTGTGCCAAGTGGAGTCTTAATTGTATTCATAAATTTCTTCCTAAAATAATTGGTTTGTTTTTTTCATTTCTTTTATTGATCCTGTTTTACATAAGCATTCGTTAATAATGACTTCTTCGTAATTTCAAATGTCTTGTATAGTCTATACTATACTACACCATAAAGGATTGTACTGTAGGCTTTTGATAAAACATCTTACTAAATAATACAATCCGTCCAGTCGAAAGTGTTTCGTAAAATAATGAACAAACCATTCTACATTAAGAATGATGTACTTCACAAGGACTTATAGACATCCCAACAGTTTCAGGCACTACAAAAGAAAATTATAATAAATTGCACCAAATACTGACTTACAAAATGAACCAACTGAAAGAAAAACTAAAAAGCTCCAGGAACCGATACTACCCACCCCGACGATCACGGAGGTTGTAGTCAAGAGACACGTTGAATTAATTTGCTATCCTGCGATGAGGCACAACCTAGGCTGATACCAAAGCTTATTTGCATATCTCGAATTTCATCATAGTTTGAAAGTATATTTATGTTAATAATAAAAAAGCTATATTTTTCACAAATATTTTTGTGATATATATTTCTATATTTTTTAAAAGTTAATTTTTTTTTAAAAATTAAAAATCGTTTGCTCATTGTGATTTAGTTTTCCATTAATGACAAATTTTAATATTGTAAAATGGTCGCAAAGTGTTTCTAACGCTAACTAATTAAATTAAATAAATTCGGAGCGCGATACAGTTTCCGTATACTTACAATAAAAATGTAGTGCGTAGAAAACTTGGTTAGAAGTTTTCGATTGCATTCTGATCTGATTGATTTGGGTATCGAACCTCTGAGCTCGCTAATCCTTAAAACTATTAATTATTTATTTTTTAATTTTTTTTTCTTATCCCCCGTTTATTAAAAGTCTCTTTCACATACATATATGAACACTATATAAGCAATAGATATGAACAATTCCTTACATGCGAAACTATTAATATAATGAGGTGAAAATATTATTATTTGGTATAAGAAAATTTTATTGGCAGTTATTTTTATGTAGTGAAAATTAGTTTTATAATGAAAGAAACATAGTTGACCGTAGACGAAATCATGGAGAAGATGATTGGATGCATACTTTTTATTTACTACATATTTCGCATTAATGTTTACAACGATATTGTGACTTTAAAACTTATTTCTGTCCGAGGACTAATACTTCACTTTGCCGTCGTCACTGTAACATGGATTTCCGCAAAATAATTCTTTTAAAAATCCTCATTCGTTGGTCAACTGTCGTCGAACCAACATTATTATTTTTTTTTTTATCTCTCATCTACAAATCCATTTTCATTTTTTTTTTTTTACTTTTATATTTCTACTTCATCTCTTCCTTATTTATTCGAAATTTCATAAAGATTAACATTGAATTTACATTATTTAATATTCTACTCTACATTATTATTTCTTTTATAACTTCTAGATTTTTATATAAACAATTTTAATTTCTATCATAACCCCCTATATGATCCTAATACATTTATTTTTTCTCTTCACTATTCTTCTTGTATCTTGCTTTTTTTAGACCTGTTCGGTTGCCTAACTGTGTAGGTACTTCATTTCTGACCGCACCTCCCCACTATCTTCTTGATATTATTATAATGCGAAAAGTAGTACAATCACAATATGATAAATAGCACAATGATATTAATAAATGCAATGCATTTTTTTTTATCAGCAGATGAAATGGAATATTATTTATCAACAGTAATATCTCACTGAACAATCTAAATGGAATATTTCAAATAAAAAACATTATTTGACTACGGAACTAAAAACAAAAAATAAAAATTAAAAAAAAAAAAAAAAAAAAAATATTGAATAAGACGACTAAAACCAATCCATACTCTAATCAGAGGGACAAGGCGAGGTAAAAGGATTCCGAACCGATATCCGATCCACCCCCAGGATTCGAGCAAAAATGAGAGTCATCAATTAGTGAGAACGAAGGGGAGGGAAGGAAAACCTATTAGGCGCTTTCCTATGAAAAATAGAAAATATTTTCCTCTCTTTTAACGAACAGAGGAAACTGGGCCGGGTTTTTAGTCTCAGAAAAGGCAGAAACGAAGCAATCTAGAATGGAAGCAATTCGATTATCGCTACACAATCAGAAAAACTAGATAGAGTGGATTGAAATGCAAGTAGCAGTCGTATCTATTTAACTCTTAACAGCTCGTAAATGATTGTCCGGGCAAATGGGCTTCTGAAAATACAAATGGGAATAAGATTTGGAAGATTTTCAATATTTGACCATAATAATTAATTAAGTAATAAAATTCTGACAAAGAAAATAATATTTACTATTTTTTTTTTTTATAATTCATAACTATACACTTTTATAAAACGACTATATTTTTTATTTTTTTTTAAATTGCAATGTAATTGCGGTGTCATGGCGAAAATGACGACAGATATGGCACTCGACGTCAAATTACCCGAAATTGAAGTTACTAAATGTTTACCAAGCTGGAAAGGAGGTCGAGTAGGAAGCCCTAATCTGAAATCAGAAAGCTTTTGGGCTGACTCTCCAATTACACTATTCTGCATCAAAATCCTTCCTTCAACTGAAGAGTTGTTTTATTGAGTTTTGGGGTATACTAAACAAGAATCCAAAGGCATAAAATCTCTATCAGGCACCATTTTATGTCAAATTTGTGTTTTTGGCAAAAAAAATTAGGTGTTTTTCAACAATTTGAGCATTTTTTTATCGTTGAAAACTTCAATGAAAAATCAAAAACATCTATTTGATTTTAAAGCTATTATGTATTACAACATGAAAAAATTGCGAGAGCTCAAGTGTTAGGCTTCAAGAATTTGTTTGATCTTCAGTCAGAAGTATTATGCAGGGGCCCAGTTTATACCTGCCTCTTACGTTCAATGACGGTGTCGTCCCACTAGCAATCAGTAGAGTTAGCAAGTAGACTTGTTGAAGAGAGGAGAAAAGAAACGAATATTGTTTCTCTCCTAGAGGGCTTCCCATGATACCAGAAGCAAAGATTAAAGAGGGAATTTTCGTAGGGTCACAAATTCTCTTTTTAAGAACCTAGAATTCGAAGGAAAATTAAATGAAACTGAAAAAAGAGCTTGGTCTTCATTTGAAAACATGTGTGAACAATTTTTGGGTAACAAAAGAGCTACAAATAACAAAGACATTGTTGAAGAATTGCTTTTATCATATAAGGCAACAAGTCATTAAAATTTCATTTTTTGCATTCACATTTGAATTTCTTCTCTGACAACTTGGGAGCAGTTTCAGATGAACACGGAGAACGGTTTCATCAAGAGATTGCCCAAAATGGAGAAAAGGTATTTAGGTTGCTTCTAAATGCAATGAGAAGATGCTTGCTGACTACTGTTGGACACTACAACGGAAGACAGCTGATGAAGACTATAAAAGGAAAAAATATACACACAATATAAAGTTCAGCAAGGTGAACCTGAGGTGTAGCTTCCTTTAACATTGGTACTGAAGTTAGTAACCCAAGTACATCCTTCTTTCACCCCCATTCAGTTGAATTTTTATCGTAACAAAGCCAAGTCTGAACTTGCAAGTATGCTCTTGAAGCGTGATGTCGGACGGCATCGTTGGTGTGTGGGTGGTAGCTTGGATAAATTTAATTAAGGAGCCAGGATCACCCTAAATTGATTATTGTATTTTCAAAAATGTGAATGAGTTAAATATAATTATATTGTAATATTAAGAAAAATTAAAATTGATTATTGTTGTTATATTCATGACTTAGGTGAAGTCAAAAAATATTAATTTTGCGAAAAACAATTTCCCATTCCTATATACAACCTCACTTATTTTTATGTCTATTTCATGACAGTACCAACAATTGCATATAAAATAAATTGAAAAAAACAAAACACTTCACCACTTTTTCAATTTTTGACATGGTGAAATGAAAAGTTCAAAACTGTATTCAATTTTATCGGTGGGTTAGCACAATAGACGTAATAAGAACATACATGTGTTTTATGAAATTTTATGCTCCGCTACGTTATTGTTCGTTAATTTTTCTCAAAACTGCGCTAAAAACAGGGTGCAAAATATCAAACCTTGTGCATTTTACCGGTTTTTGTGAACTTGTATGCATGTTCAAGACTGTATATCTCGATATTGTGTTGAGCTAGAAGATAATTATAAATATAAGTTTGTAGAAAATGTTATGCTCTACAAAATTTATTCAAGGAACTTTAACCGAAATTTACATTGGAAAGGAGAATCGATTTTTCCGTGATTCTGGCTGGTTTTTACAAGATGGCGGCGCGAGCTCAGGCGCTGAAAGATCGAAAACGTAAGGGGACCAATTCATAGAAAATATTAAAAAGTTGGAACTATCGGAATTATTACAATCGCAGATCACTAATTGCACTGGCCTAAATAGTATTTCATGATCAGTAAATTCAGTACATGATAATCGATTACTGGAAGTTAAACTTGGATGATCTGCCCAAACATTTAGTCAATATATTATACACCGACATCTGCAATAACACCGAATTATGACAGATGCCGATAAGCCATTTATTTCATGTTTTCGACAAGTTAAAAATAAAAAAGTAAATTTTTTATGAAATATAAAATAGCTCAATCAAATTTTTCCACTCAAATTTTTTATAGTTAATACTCATATTCAATCTGAAGTATGAGTTGGCGTATGACATCGAAAATATAAAGTAGGATTAAAAAAATCAAAATTAATAACATTAACAAAGTTTACTATTTATTTATGACCCCACTTCGGCGACAACCACTCCTTTTATGGTACCGAAGAGGCACATATGTGGTGTTAATGCCCAAATGAGAATCATTTCGTTTCTTCAGTTCAATTGTGGTTCCGCTTGTTGATAAATCGTCTTTTAAGATCCTTAGCTATCCCTGTGAGTCGTCTTTCTCCCTTCCTGGTAATTAGATATTCTAAACTGGTCTAGAGGAAAATCGTAAAATTTACCCCTTGAAAGGACCCTACCTAAAAGTTTTAACTTATAGCATTAATAAGTTTTTAGTTGAATTTAAAACGCTTCATCACTCAACTAAAGCAGATATTGAATTCCTAAGTCAGATCCCTCTTTTTATGTTTATTAGAAGAAGTATTTTATTTCTTTATCAGAAAAACAAATAAAAGGTTAATATTAAATAAATAATAATTCTTTTGGCATAAAAATATGTTAAAATAACTCAGTTAATTCACAGCAATGTAAAAAAAAAAAATTATTACATGAAAAAATGTGAAGTGAAATGCCTAAGCTAACCAGCGCGCCTCAAGGCATGAATGGAAATACTGTACCCACGCATTTATTTATGCCGATCGTCATTAAGTTAGCGCCATTAATTATTAGCAACGGATCTTAATAATTAACAACAAAACGGTATAGAAAACAAAACCATCGGTCAATATCAATCACATAACTCGTAAATCATTCGTTTTATGACACAGCACTAAGAAATACAACCTCCAAGAATTGTCTAACATAAAACAATTTCATTGCCATATTCCAACTTTCCCTTGAAATTATTTAAATTTCAAAAAAGAGTTTGGATTAATAGTGTAAAATGAGCATAGGAATAAAATAAAAATAAAACAACGCATTAATCAAAGAACGTGATATGAACTGAACATTTTACCAATGCTTTACTCGCCGCGAGGAACATGGATGAGTCTGTAAAACAGTGAAACACTTCAATCTCCGTAAATGACAGTTACAGGAGTGTTATACCTATAGGATAGAATAGAAAAGAAAACAAAAAAAATGTGTACGATCCTTCATCACATTCACGTTACTTTTTTTAGTTTCATCCGCTTTCGACGTTTTTCGAATTTTATCCACCACCATTACGTTGGTATATGTAACGCAACTGTTACAGAAAAAACATTCTTCACTCTCCCAACACCAGGTGAGGTCCGTCCGGTTATTACTTCCTTGTACGAAGTAAAGGAAGTATTGTATTCGCGAAAATTTCCGGTTTTCAGATTTCAACAAAAATATCCATTTTGACCATCCCTGAATCCATTTAGACTAGTTTCGTCGTGGCGTCTGTACGTACGTTCGTACGTTCGTATTTCGCATAACTCAAAAACGGTTTGCCGTGGAAAATTGAAATTTTGTATTTAGGATCGTTGTAAAATCTAGTTGTGAACCTCCCTTTTTGGTCACTGCTTGATCACCGGAAGTGGTACTTTACTTGAACGTCATAATTGATTTTTATCAAAAATTATATTGAAATACTATGCAAAACTTCTCAAATTTAATATTTATAACTTATATATTTAAATAATAATATAAATAATATATTTAAATAACATACTAGATTTTGGTCTAAATTGGAAAACCGGAAGTGGTACTTTACTTGAAAGTCATATTAGACTTTCGTCATAAAATATATTAAAATATAATGTAAAACATCTCAAATTTGGTAAATAGGACTTTTATATCGATATAAATGTATTTATTAGATTTTTGTTAAGATTCGTGAGCGGAAAAGGGTACTTTACTTCACACGAAGGTCATAATAAGCTTACATCAAAAAATATATTTAAATTAAAAGAGAAATCATATGTTTCGGTAATAAAGGTTACAAACGCAATTTGGTTTCCAATCCAATTTAACACTATCATTACTTGTTTTAAGTGTTAAAATTGAGTCTAAAATACTAGTTTTCCTCCCCATTTGTGAGATTAACAAGTCTTCATCATGAGAATAAAATATTAGTTAAGTGGCTTTTTCCGCTTAAAATGTCGAAACTGTCCATTTCTAATGCTTTATCCAGTGATATTGATAGTTTTATTGTTGTCATGGAACATGAAGAAATATCTTGGATAACGACATATAATAACGGAATGAGACCTCCCACTGTCACTACAAGAGTGTGTGTGTGTGTGTCAACAGATGGATGACGGGACGCCGAGTGTCGTTTTTTCTGCAATCTTTGGAAACTAGTAACCAAATTCAGTATCACTTTTTGAGCCACGGATTTATAATTTAATAGGCGTAGAAGGAAGTCATGTGTTGCCCACATCAGATATTTTTGTATGCCATCTTTGTAATAAATGAACGTAGTCAATATGAGAAAATTTGCAACATACGATTATTGAAGTTTTTTTTTTTTTAAATCACGGTTGGTGCCTCTGGACTAGTATATATATCTATATATATATCTATATATATATATATATATATATATATATATATATATATATATATATATGTCGTATTTTGAAAAATACTCAATAAAAGCACCAAAAATTTGAAATTTAGGTTTCGATTTATAATGCGAAGTAAAGACCATTGTGTAAAATCGATTAAATAAAATTGCAGTCGATTTTATTTCGGGAGTTTATTTATTTCGGTTAGTCGATTTTCACGAAAAAGTTGTAACATCAAATGCATGTTCCTAGCTAAAATACGTAATTACAGTCTCGTACAACTTTTCATTTTTGAGCTAGGCTGTGCACTTACACATAGACACACACACACTTACACATAGACACACACAGACACACCATTTTTTAATGAAATAGTATTGATAACAGCAAACGATTTCATATCGATATTTTGTTTCTATTATACCATTTCTTGTCTGGGGCTTGTGTAACTAGAATACCAGAAAATATAACTCCCATTATCACTTCAAATGAACCAACATTATTACTATGGAGTTATAAAAGTAAATCGATACGATAAGGCCAGAAATAAAAATTCCATCCCCTCCTCCTCTCCCAAAAAAGGAAGCTATTACCAAAATTGAACGTGAAGTGGTTCCTAAGGTGGATGATTCCAAACAAAAGGCCGTTTATAGCGGGAAGATGAAAAAATAACACTCCTCCAGGGAGGCTGGAACCTCACAGCCTACATGTAAAGAAGATATGCCAAGATGGTGTAAATGTCTTCACAACTCTGTGGCCGTCTTGCAATAACGGTATCCTAATATTTATTCTATGCCAGCCAATTTTTGAAAGTGAAGAGTTTTTATAAAAGTCGCCTATATTTTAAGGTTAATGCATTCGAATACCTTAACGGTACCAACTAACAACCATCCATATTTGAGGAATTTAAATTAATCTGTTAAACTCTATTGAAATGAACAAAGAAAGAGAAGTGTAATATAATAGCAATGAAAGTTATTTAAGGTATAACTAATTACTTTATAATAATTTAACAAAAGGAACTGAAAAAAAAATAAGACAACCAGCAGCAAAGGAATTAAATTCTTCTTGCAGTGCAGAAATATATCTTCTACTATTTGGATTGCCAGAAGGCATGCCAATGAATAAAACGTTACTTATTTATTTAAAATATTAAATAAAAAAATCTAGAATTTTCTACAGAGAAAATTAATATGTGGACAGAAAATTGTTACAGTGTTCTCTGAATTGATCAGTTGAAAGACTAAATTTTTATTTTAGAAAAAAAATATCAATTTATCTGCAGTTTGTAAGAGGGATGAAAAAATTTAAACCTAAATACAACATAGACAAATAATATAATTCTTGAAAGGAAAATTAATGTAAGTTAGCTCATAAATTATCTACATAGCAACGGAATGTTTTAAAGGAACAATGCATAAAGGTAAAATAAAAAAAATCATAGGGAAAAATGATGGTTGATGTTTATTTTATTTCTCATGTTATATTAATTTTGTGGCAGGCCAACGGAGTGAATTTCGACCTTACCACTCTTAAACTATCAGCTGCTGTGTACGATTGGCTCACTATATTTATTACGATTAAATCCGCATTGCTGTCAATTTTTTTTGGTGTGTTTTTTTTTGTGTAGATTTCGAATATCATAATCCAGAAATCGAAATCGGTAGCTTTATTATGATTTTAGCCAAAATAAACTGTAAACAAAGCATTTTTTTTTCCGTAAATATGTATTTTTCGGAAAAAGTTTCAAACAAATGTTGTTTCCCTTAAAATTATTTACAGAAAAAGGTCCAGTTCCATTTTAATCTAAAACTACGAAGCGTTAAATCTGTGATATTTTCTGTTTTAAGATAAAAACTGCTGTATGTGGCCTTTTTAATTCTAGAAGTATGCATTTTATCAAAAAAAGTTTCAAATAAATGTTGTTCAAATTAAGATTACCTATAAAAAAGAACCAGTTACATTTTATGCTAAAACTAAAGGCAACGGACCTACAGAGCGTAACACATGTGAAATTTTCGGTATTTCAAGAAAACCCTGCTGTAAGTGGATGTTCTTATTTCTAGGAATATGCATTTTAGCAAAAAAAAGTTTCAAACAAAAATTTTTCAGCTAAAGATCACCTACGAAAAAGGTCCAGTTACATTTAAAGCTAAAACTAACGATAACGGTTCAACCGAGGGTCAAACCTGTGAAATTTTCGGTATTTCAATAAAAAACTGCTTTTCGCGACCTTTACACTCAGTATTTTGCGTAGAATACGAATATGATGACCTAGAAATCGAAATTAGTTTCATCTCTAGACCACCTAATAAAAAGGGCTAGCTGATAGCCTATCTAGTAAGAATAGGTTGTTAGCCATTTGGATAACCATCCAATTAAGCCTTAATTGAAGTGGGTAAGAATGTTAAACCCCATATATATATATATATATATATATATATATATATATATAT
Organism: Rhaphigaster nebulosa; assembly: GCA_948150685.1. Lineage (NCBI taxonomy): Eukaryota > Metazoa > Arthropoda > Insecta > Hemiptera > Pentatomidae > Rhaphigaster > Rhaphigaster nebulosa. The sequence goes on from OX411306.1 coordinate 190,825,404, forward strand.
ATATATATATATATATATATATATATATATAAATAAATAATAGTTAAATTTATAATTAAATTAAACACAATAAATAATTTTTTATATTTTTATCTCAAATGAATTTATATTAAATTCAGTGCGAAGCTACAGGAAAACATTAGGGATGTTGGAAAGGATTTTTGAGAAAAACACTGAGAAATCATAGAGAAAAATCTGTTTCCGTAATTTAAAATAAAATTAATGTGTCCATGAAATCCATGTTTGTGGATTTCATGGATACATTTTGATTTTTTTTCCAAATAATATTGTTAAATATTGGAATTCAACCAGAATGTAGTTAACCAAGATAACCACACTTGGTGTAGTTATCCAAGAGAATTTACAATGCCTGATTGATTCTGAAGTGGCACAAGATAATTTCTTGTCTTCTTGAGCTCCTAGTACTTGTACTTTACGTTGGACTGATTGGTTTTACTTCTAGTAGTTCTAAAGGGGTTGCTTCTCCACACCTTATTTTCTACGCCGATATTGAGGATTTAGCCTGCCACACCCAGTATTGTCTTGGTACTGAATTGATGGTATTTTACTTCCTAATTGTCATCCAATCGAGCCGAACGAGATGCGAAGAGATGAATAAATGATTATTGTACGGATTTCTCATAAAAAATTTGTAAGATTCACACAGTTGTTAGTACTTTAATATGGATAAACAATATTGAATTTCTTTATTAGAAACGATATTAAAGTTCATTCCTCTTTAACGACAATTCCCTTTAAAACATCTCAAAATTTACAACAACAAGAACAAATCAAATCTTAAATTCCAGAAATCACTAATCAAACAACTCAAAATTCATCCAACACTTCAATTTCTATATAATCCCACATACAGGAAGGTTCCAGTGAATCAGTGTTGCCACAAATCACACACGATATATCCACACACGTCAATCAAGTGTTTTTGTGTGTATGCATTTTCCTTAATTATATATATTATTTATAATTTATAATTATATATATATATATATATATATATATATATATAGAGAGAGAGAGAGAGAGAGAGAGAACAGAAAAGGGCAGAAAGATAAGGCTTAGTGTGCAGTCATGAGAGGTATGCGCTGACACCACAGGTGAGAACTCGTTAGTCCTTTCAGACCACACACCCACGACCAGCTTTTTCTTTCTAAACACAAATCATACACACTAAAATAACTTCTTGAAAGTTACTTTTTTTTCTAGTAAATTAAGATGGGTGTTAATCTGGTTTTACGGAAATGCCCAAAGTAGGAACTGGTTGGTTAATTATTATTCATAACTAAAAAAGGTAATATTTTCATGTTCCCTAATTTTTATTTTAAAATTAGAAGTAAATTACTACACATTACTACAAAAGTTAATTAATCGCACAAAGCCTTTCATTGTTATTTATTATTTACATAAAACTTCGCAATTCAATTCAAATCACCAGTACGAATTTATAAACAAGTCAATCCCGCAACTATTTGAAAAATATTGAGAATATATTTAATAGACTCTCTAGCAACATGCTACAAAACAATTTGTTGGCTTAGAACGCGTCTTCACCTGTATATTAATGCCGCGGCAATATTACAACATTTTCTGTATAGCCAATCTGGTTATTGCTTATTGCCGGAAATGGGACAGATGAAGAGAAAAACAACTTTAAATTATCAATTTTCGTTGTAGGTGGCAATAGATGAAGGTTATTTATTTCTTTATTCCAAATTTATCAAACCTCGGAGTTTTTATTTGTAGCCGAAATCGCAATTCCTAGATATAGCATATTATGAAAAGGGGGTCGGGAGTTACAAATAATACAAAACATAATGTACAGTGTATTAACTGATCATTTTAAACTTTTTTATAAAGAAAGGTAAACAAAGGAAGAAGGTCCTGCAATAACAAAGAACTTTCTTTGATAAAAGTTTAATATCGCTAAGCTAATAAAAGCTTTTGTTTCTAAAATAGTTATATCCCTTTAACAAAGCATAACGGGAACAGTAAAAAGCGGTTGTTATCATGATAATAATAATGAACCTTGTTGGTTCTTAACAATTAAAACAAAAGCTGTGAAAGGATTATGAGTTGTTACAAAATGGAATAGTTGTTTTTCCTAAGAAAAAAAAAAAAAAAATTGTATACATCTATTCTCGACCCAGATAAAGAACAACAAAAAATATGACAGAAATAGGGTGGAAATAGTCTCCAGAATATAAAGGCAATCCAACCCTCCTAAATGAAAAAAGATGGCTGGGGAGAAACTAAATATGCACAGTGACAAATTGAATGATCACATTACAACAGCCCTTGATAAATTATTTGAGGGAGAGGGAGTGTTAAAAATACAGAATAGAAAGAAAAATAATAACAAATATTCACAAAATATAAGCAGATCTCAACTGTTTCATAATCTCAGAATGTTATATATATCATATTAAATGTCTTTGTTCTTTGTGAATATTATGATGATACATTTTGATTGGGTATGCATAGTTGTCATGATAAAAAAGGATGAATACATGCACACTTGTATTGATGGTCAACCTCAATTGTAAGTTCAAATTTTATCCTTTTGCTGTCCCACTACGACCCATGAAGATCTTAGGTTGAGTACATGAAAGGCCCGTACTGTTTCTAAGCCGAAGGTTGTGCAAAGAGGTGATTTGGCCGAGATCACGTTCAACCGCCAGGTTTTCTCTCAATTAAGGGTACCCACTTTATGTTGGCTGGGTGTATAATAAATAATAAATAATTACCTGTCACAGCCGATCTCGAACTCGAGACCGGGAGCATGGTAGCACAGTGCCTTACTACTGCTACTCCGCTCTCCAAATTTTATAGTTTCGAATAAAAAAGATTTATTCCTTTTTTTTATTTTAAATCTTTTTTCTTTTTTTTTTACTACAAACGATAACATTTTAACTTACAACTGAGGCTGACCATCGTTATATACTTTTTGTTATTTTTTTTTTTCTAAAATATAAAACAGAAACGCAAATCGGCAATATCCAGTTTGCATATATTATATCTTGCCGTAGGGCCGATACTAAATTATATTTATATATGAACCATGAGATAATTAAACAGTAGAAATAAATAATGTGTAGTATATGAATGGATTCAAACCAGATACATAAAGTATTGCAATAGGTGCTAAAAAAATTGATTTTGTAAATAAGGTTTGAACCATAAATTAATGATTATACTGATGCAATGATGAAATTAATTACTTGAAGGCTGATACCCAAAATGAAAGCTAACCATAGGACCTTTGTCATACTACATTTTGATTTCAAATAGCTAATATCGTTGCTTACCATTCGGTAAAGCGGTGAGATCGAAAACCACTGTAAAAAAACAATGATTTCTTCAAAAATAGATACAGTGTACTATGAGTCTGCAGCTTGAAAATGAGTAACATCAACCGGGACAACTTAGCCACTTTTATTTCTTCTTACAACTGCTTTGTAAACTAATCGTGAACGGCAATTCTTCAAACTATCATAAACCATTAGTCTTGATCTCTTTTTTTTTACAATCTTGGGAAATATGGCACTGAAGTATACGTTTATACGCTAAAAAAAAATAAAAAAAAATAGCGATGGCAAGGTTAACCAAGAAACGAGACAACTTTTGTAACCTTATTAAAACTAGTAAAAATCACTATAAAACACAAGAAAAAAAGATTTTGTAAGTTATGAAAACATTTATGGTATAGAAAAAACACAGAAATATTAAAATAACAAACAATGAAAAAATTTATAATTCAGATATTTCAAACTTAAAAGAAAAATTTAACATTTTCGACAGAAAAGGTAGGTAATTTAGTTGTCTGGACTCGATTGTTTTATCGCAATTCCATAACACTTTGATCTATCAAAGCCTCCATAAATATTAAAATTGAATAATTTTAGCATCAGGACTCTTTTGCAAAACCCATTCTTCAATGGTGCGTACATCCTGTCCATACCTAGCCATTTTTAGCAAAGGTAACTTTTGCAATTAACCGCAGATTAAGATAATCAAAAGGCATTCCCTAGCCTGTACAAATAAGAGCTTGTTCGAGGATCCTTTCTTCCTCAACACTGGTCAATGCAGTCTGGCGCCCTGGTTTTTGTTTTTAATGGAGACACTTAACTTTATTTTCAATAGTTCTAAGAGAGACAATAAACCTTTCAACTGATTTTCCACTGCTCATTCCCCTATTAACCAGTGTATTTACAGCGGTTTACAGCATGGCATCATCATAATTTTGATACCTGCGTTTTCCCAACTTGGTCCTTATGCGTCTTGACATGTGTAAAATAACATAAATAACGCACATTTGATAGAAGGTAGAACGAAATTCCAAGTTGGTAAAGTCCTCATTTCCCATTCTCAACACGCTACAGGGTTGTGAAAATCTGCAAAAATGTTCTATAGACGCAGAATTTGATGCTTTACAACTTTTATTCCTTGATTTTTTTCTCTTGGAGTATCCAATTTCAAGATGCAAACTCATATGTACTCATATGAGCACACTTTTGACAAAATCGTCGCTTGTTGACCGTGGTTTTTGACCACATCACTTTTCAACCAGTTTATTATTTTGTGGTACTTATTAGACACAGAAGTTAATTTGATAAGCCGTAAATTTTTCGATAGAATGAACCGTTCAGAAATTAAAAGTGGAAAGCCAAAAACAACCCTAAAACTTCGAACTTTGTAGGCGGCCATTTTGAAATCCTCTCAGATTCGAATGACAGACGTACATTTTTTTCGTTACCCTAATGGATAGATTCCATTGAACATACTAACAATTTTGGTCAAATGGGCCGCGTTTTGGGCATCAAGCTCACGGACTAATAGTTTAATAAAAACAAAAAAAAATATGTTCTGGAACATGATGCATTATTATTACAATGTAACTCTTAAAAACCTAATCAACGAGAAATTACCAACATATTTATTTCAAGTATTGATCGCTGGTTGGTAGAGCTAATACGCCTTAAATCAGGCACTCAGCACATTTCCAGGAGAGGCTGTAGCGAATGCAATGTAACCAAGAGGAGAGAGGTAAGTACACAGGTCTAGCCAATTAAACGGCATTAGTGTGGAAATGGAGGGACCTTGGAGGGACTGTCCGAGTTGATAGTGGCCTTTATTTTCTACTTCAACAGTCCTCAGGAGACCCCAAGACTGGCACACTATTTCTAATCCATCCATTAGACTTCCTCCAATACTACTACCGCTATCTTAGTCTCTCCCTGAAAACGTAAGAGGGGATTAAATATATTGATATAAATATTGAAAGACAATAGCAACGATTTTCAACTTAATTAACAATTCTAATAAAATCTTTTAATCGTAACACCCGAGAACCAAGCCATGCTAGGACATCATTCTATTTAGTTAGTTAACGTGGATGAAAAAAAATACAGTTGACGTACGCATGATGGTATAGAAGTATCAATCTAATCAGGGATTGATAAATTATTTGCCACTTCTATAATTTTGTTTTTATTGAAAATTAGTTTCAAATGTTATACATTCATCTTCAGTTCTAAAAACACACAAAAATTCAAAAATAAGCAATTAAAAATACATTTATATTACATTTAAATTTATATTACAATTAATTTATATTACATTTATAAACTTACATTACATTTAATTTAATAAGTAAAAGTATATGAATTTTGACGACATATAATTTAATATGTATAATAATACAAAAATTGTATTTTAAATTGCTTATTTTTGAATTTTTGTGTGTTTTTAAAACTAAAGATGAATTCATAACATTTGAAACTAGTTTTCAATAAAAACAAAATTATAAAAGTGGCAAATAATTTATCAATCCTCAATTAGAAAAAAATGTGGTAACATTTCGTAATGTTATGAAATAATAAATTGTAATGTGCTTTACAATAATTTAACTACTTAACTAAACACGACAATATCAATACAATAAAGATGTAGAAATATTACAAAACATTTAAAGCATACAATATTTATAGTTGTATTAGAGAAATTCAAAACAGAAAATAAAACACCTTAAACGTCCAAAGTTAAATTCATTGTCCCTTCGATTTCACAAAAATATTTAAATTCATATTTCATTAAAAAAAAATAACAGACAATTAAAATGAAAATAAAATAATTTATGGCGAATATTTATTGAAAAAATATATAACTTTGAAGGATATTAGACTGGTAATATTATTTAAAAAATTAGGAAAGTTCGTTAGTTCGGATTAATGACATACATTCGCTTTTGTTTGGTTTTTTACAAGAGTTTTCCTGATGTTGATTAAGCAAATCGATTTCTACTTTTCTAAAATCTCAAAATCAAAGGGTTTAAACAAAATCCTTCAGCGGTATTTCGAGATCCATATTGCAGCCAGACAGGCAAACAAACATTGCTCGTAACAGAGAATAGAAATTGTTCAACACAAGGCACATACTATTCCATTATACTGAAAAACGTTAGACATAAATAGGCTATTTCTGGATGATTCCAAAAGCCTCAAGCCACAGTTAATAAATTTTTATGTACATAACTAAAATTCGACTTGTTAACTTCATATTATCCAATACGTGCATCATGGAATACTTTGTCAGTTGTTACATTCCATGTTATTAGTAACCTAAATGCCAAAGCAGGCAAAACTTCTAGAAATCATAGCACATCTCAAGTCACCAGGTCAACGTTACTGAAGAACATCAAAACAGCTGATCAATAATATTAAAAAATAACAGACTGGTTTTTTATACTTTATTTCTTTAATCACACCGGTAAAAAAACAAATAAATAAACAATATCTGACAACTAGTAAATTTAATGTCCGAACACTAGAAATCCACTAATAAAGCATTAATAATTCGAAGCGGCATGCCGCGGCACCTCTTCCTGTTGATGATACGATTTCTAGTTAGTGAAAGATATCCCCTATCCACCTCCTTTTCATTCTTCTCCGATTGTTGTAGGGTCTTGTATGACTAAGTTATTATGTCCTAGCAGTTAAACGAGAAATCGTTTGTAGTGAATCTGTATGTGTTCGTTAACTGTTAGCATAGTACAAAAATAATGGAGCTTAGGATTTTTTGATTTAAAAAAAAATTTAAAAGATATAAATTGGTCTTTTATCAGCGTAGCTTCGAATAGGAAATAATAAATAATAAGCCATAAAAAATAACAGAATTAATTTTGTTTTTTCAAAGCCCCTTATGAACATTTAATATCAGTATGATGTAGAAACTAAGTAAATTAAATATATGTTTTAATTGTTGTTGTTGTTTTTACTTCCGTACTGTTTAAGTATTGTAATCGCGAAAATTTTCGGTTTTCAGATTTCAACAGAAATATCCGTTTTGACCATCCCTGAATCCATTTTGACTAGTTTCGTCGTGGCGTCTGTACGTACGTACGTTTGTATCTCGCATAACTCAAAAACGGTTAGCCGTAGAAAGTTGAAATTTTATATTTAGGATTGCCGTAAAATCTAGTTGTAAACCCTTTTTGGTCACTACTTGATCACCGGAAGTGATACTTTACTTGAAGGTCATAATTGATTTCCATCAAAAATTACATTAAAATATAATGCAAAACTTCTCAAATTTAGTATTTATAACTTATATATTAATTTAAATAACATACTAGATTTTGGTCTAAATTGGAAAACCGAAGGCGATATTTTACTTGAAGGTCATATTAGACTTTCATCAAACATTATATTAAAATGTAATGTAAAACATCTCAAATATGGTAAATAGAACTTATATATTTATTTTTTAGACTTTATCGATATGAATGTATTTACCATATTTTGGTTAAAATTTGTACAAAAAGGGTACTTTACTTCAAGGTCATAATAAGCTTACATCAAAAATTATTTTTAAATCAAATACAGAAATCATATATTTCGGTAATAAAGGTTACAAACGCAATTTGGTTTCCAATCCAATTAAACATTTTTATTACTTGTTTTAAGTGTTAAAATTGAGTGTAAAATACTGGTTTTCCTCCCCATTTGTGTGTTTGTCAATAGTTGGATGTCGCGACGCCGAGTGTCGTTTTTGAGATACTGCAATCTTCGTAAACTCGTAACCAAATTCAGGATCACTTTTTGAGCCACCGATTTATAGTTTAATAAAACCAAGTCATGTGTTGTCCACATCAGATATTTTTAAGTTCATAAACAAATGAAATAAAACGGGATCCTAATTCGAGTGAACAATTACTTCGAAGTTATATTATTATTATTATTATTCTAAATGAGTTATAATATTAATAAACTTTCTAAAACTAAAAAAATATTAATATTATAAAATTATAAATAATATAATATAAATAATATATAAATAAAATACATAAATATAAATATATAAAATAATATAATAAAATATTAATGTTTAAAAACTAAAAAAATATTAATAAACTTTCAAGTTTTTCATAAGAATATGTAAGAATTTAAAAAGTATTGAATTTCAGGAAATTATTATTCCTTATTATTATTATTATTATTATTATACTTCATCAATTTTATTTAACCACTTATAACAACGTTTCGGGCTTATCTTTGCCCATTTTCAAGTTATGTTTATCTGCCACTTTTACAACAATATTTTTCAAATATGTAACATTATTATCCCATTACTTCAAATTTGTATAAAAAGAATCTTATTTATCCATAGTTCTCCATTTCTTATTGTCCTGCCCAAATGAGTAGCAGCGTCTACTCATTAGAACAGAGTCTGCTCATTAAAGTAGGGCAATAAGAAATATTCTTGTTCAAGACTACCCAAATTAGAAAAGCTATGGACACACCGAAATAAAATGGTCAATTGGTTGATAGGAGAGACAAGTAAAACTATAATATAAAAGTCTAGATCATAAAATAACCGGCACAATAACTTTCGGCTACAGCTGGAGACTGGAATAATCATTTTTTTTTTAAAATAACTCATACAGTGCCAAAAAAAAAATTAAAAAAATGATGCTGAAAAACAATTTTGATTTTCTAAGCAACATTTCTCAGTGGATTTAATCAGTGTTTGGTAAGCATTAGCTAATTATTAAATAAATATTAAATGAAACGATACCGCGTATAGTAATTTACTCATTAAAGCCTTAGACACAAATCAGAGGAGATTTATTTAAGAGACGCTCATTAGTAGAAAATCTCCTGCGATTTCACCTTCTGGCCTTTTGGTTGCCCCGTAGTTAATAGCCAACGTCTAGATGTTGATCAGTCTTGTACGAGAGAGGCATTTTTGTGTTTTTAACTAACTATAGATGGCAATGTCTTGTCTTTGAAAAAGAAAGCATTGGGTGTTTATAAATTCATGCCTAAGTCTCCGGGAGATAATCTTTGTAGTATCTCATACCGATCTACCGAGTCTCTAAGTCTGGAAGTTTCCGTCATCAAATACGGTGCACCTGCATCTTAGGTACCGATCTCTTCCAACTGAATTGGGCCATGGCGATTCCAATTTAAGAGATATTCAAAATTCAATTAAACACACACATTCATGATGGTTCGTGATCGATAACGCAAAAACGGAATATAAGCATTAAAAACTCCAAAGAACAAATAATTCTCAATTTTGAGTAACTTAAACAAGTTTGTAGAAAGTATTATCTGCCATTTAACAACGAAAAGCTCAACATTATTTGCACTGATTAACGTTATGTCAAATATCTCTTGTGGTAGTTGTTATTTTAATATTCTTTTAATTATGGAATAATGCAGTTCGATAAATTTAGAAATTGTTAATGATAAACAGTATTAAATTTATAGCAAAAATTTTACTAAAGGTATCTGAATTTCCGTCTTCTATTGCTGGATAGCTAATATCTTCAGTGGCTTTGTAGCGGGAGGAACCCACAATCGCAGCCGCATTCAGAGGCCGATCGTTATTACTCCATCGCGGAAGATCAAAGTAAATGTCGGCTGGCCATTGTAATTAAATCATCAACGTAACCTGATATCAATTAGTAAATATTTTAACAAGCGCCTCTCTCGTAAATAGGAGGAGGGCTAGAGATTTGCGAGACTATCTAGTGGTCCAAAACTTCATATTTAAATAATAGTTATTATCAAAATAAGATGGAGACCCAAAACTTAAATTGAAAAAAAAAATCAATCCAGATAAAATTAAAGTGAGATTATAAGGAAATTATAATTAAAAGAAAACTGATGGTCGTTTGTACATTTAACACTGAAAATAATAAACATTTTAGGGTGAATCATACATAAAATACATGCCAGCTTCGCCACCTATTTAAACAGGTAGCTATTGGTTATTTTCTTCTTTTTTAAAGAAGAATTAAATTAATTAATTTTGTTTATTTTTATATTATATTCTCAGTTATCTGGGATGTCTATTTTTATGACAATAATTTTAATTTTATGGAATGCTCACTATCTGATGTGATATTTTACCAATAAATTAAATGTTTAAAAATTAAAATGCAATGAATAACATTTCTATTTACACATATTTAATGAATTTTCTAATGGAAGGCAATATGATCTTATTAATATTATATTACGAATGCTTAATAATAACAATTTCATCAACAAAAAAAGTATTTACAGGTTTCCTATTGCATATAATATCTTCACTAAAAATTATAACATATATTCTCTCTTCATAAATATTATTATTATTATATATTATTATTAACATGCTTATTATAACATGTCTACATAATAAACATTCTTTTTTTTCTTATATATATATATATATATATATATATATATATATATATATATATATATATATATATATATATACATATATATTAGCAATTTGCTAATTTTCTGGTTCCTTTTTAATTTTATTCCGAGGCTTTAAAGCTCAACTACGGAATAAAGAAAGAATTAATTTTTATTACATATCATACAATTATATACAAGGACAGCCTCCTTTTCTTTCTTAACCGCTAACCGCGAAAACTACTAAATCAATCTTTATCAAATTTTAACTACATCATCTACATGGTCCCTGGAAGGTTTAGCAATAATTAAATCCAACGATTTTTATTAATTATAAGATTAATTATTGCCAAGAGAAAAAAGTGTCCAACTTGCGTACGTGATATAGCCATGACAACTTCATAAACGGATTAAATAATTGTTAAAATAACCTTGCCCCGACCGCGTTCTTGTGGATTTTGCAATTTTTTAATATTGAAGGGTAAGAAAAAAAAATGGAAGAAAACTTTATTATGTGAATAAATTCATAGGATAAGAAAAGATGAAAAATAGTAAGTGAAACAGGATTGCCGTTTAGACAAATTTATTATCGTTCTGATCCTTTTCCATGGAAATTTCTGGAAGAAACGAGGTTGAACGTCGTTATAATCTTAAAGATTATTTTCTATTTCAGAGGTTTGAGAACCGTAAAAAAAAGGAGTTTGTATTGCCATTGTATTTAATTATGTTTGTGCAACTACTGTTGGCCGCAATCTAATACCCATTTTTATTTTTTTTTTACTGAAATTAAGTGGAATAATGTTTTGTGTTTTTCTCGGAGATTAAAAAGGTCAATGGGACGGGCCCCCATTCCCGATTAAATATTAAAAATATTTAAACTTTGTTGAGCGAAAGTACCAATATTTTTTAAAAGGCTGCAGAAAGGAAAAAAAATATATGGATCCAACGTATCAGACGAAGTGAAGCATTGAAAGTACCTATGTGATTATGTGGATTGAATTGATAGAATCTTCATTTTTTCATATATATATATATATATATATATATATATATATATATATATATATATATATATATATATATGTGTGTGTGTGTGTGTGTGTGTGTTACAAAAGTCCTTCTGCATTAGTATAGCTTTATTTCAGATTACATATTTTAAACATTATTGAATACTACTCTTCAAAGTACAGTCCATTATTTTCAAATACTTTCACCCGTCTTTCAGCCAGTACTGGGAATTTACGCCGGTACCACTCTTTCGTTTTGAGGCAAAGAACTCTTTACATCCAATTTTTACGTCCTTGTAATTATCAAAGATCCGAACTTCTAAAAAATGAGTCATTGATATAAACAAACCATAATCTGGGACAATATTTGGACTTTACGCAGGATGAGGCAAAACGTTTATTCCTTGCAGTTATGATAATTTTTCCTTGGTCAAACGAGAATGATGTGCAGGGGCATTGTTTGTTGCAAAATGGCTTGTGTCCTGTTAACCAAAACGGGAAATTTTGGTCTAAAAACTGCATAAACTCTGTCCAGCTGTTCAGAGTAAAGGTTTGAGTCCCTACTACGGCCGATAAATCAAGAGTAGTTGCATGTGGGTCCTGGTTCACACATTCAAGAAGAACATCATTATCAACGACCGATGGGCGAACTGATCTGGGTTGTGCGGTAGTATTTCGATGGATAATTGATTCCCCTTCTACGGCACAAATTTCTTCGGCGGCTGCCTTTGCAAAAGACCGTTTTATCTTCTGAAATTGCACGTGCGTTTTACAAATATAAAGAACTCCATAAAGCCAACTCAAGTAATAAGAAATTAAAGGATTAGCCAAAGTAAGCATTGACATAAATAGTAGGAACGAAAACATTCTTATAGGATAATTATGAGAGTTAGAATTAAGGGTTGTGTACATGCACAAGAATTTTAGTAACAACCTAGTATATTACTGACGTTTTTAGAAAATTTATTCTGATAAAGGCATTGTGACCAAACCATGTTGAGATGCTAATAGATAAGCTGTTTTAGGTCAAACTAACACTCCAAAAACGCACTAACGTAGCGGTCTTATGGAAATCATGTGATATAAGTGGTTACAAGAGGAGAGGCAATATTGGTTTCAGTTATCTGCTAATATACCGTAAGATAATCCTTAAACCCACTCTCTATGGGGTTATATCACTAGGCTAAAGAGATTGGCGCTATAAATAACGATGAAAAGCCACGTTCAACTGATATCGATAATTAATAGTGCGATATTATTGAAAGGCTATAATATCCAAGCCAATTACAAATTAATCTGTAATGCAAAAATTATTAATAATATTCCTTCGTTATTGAAAAATGAGTCATATTTTAACTTTTTGATAATCGAAATATCTAACCACAATTTTTATAATACATATTCCATTAAAACATCCTTATAAGATTTTAATTCTGTATGTAAAATGCTAATAGTGTGAGCTGGTAAAGAAACCACAATATCAAGAGTCCAGAATTAACCTATTTATACAGTAAAACCCAGTTAACCGGAACCCAAAACCCACAGAACCCGATCTCAAAACTGGAATTTATTATTATACTGAATAGAACTGAATTTAATAATATAAAACACAACGGATTTACTTCAGGAAGAAGTTGCGATCAAAAACACTTTAACAAGTAACACCCATTTATTTTGTGGCATACATTTTAATTACAAAAATGTCAAATTTTTTAATATCAGTCATCTTTTACATAACGTGTCACATCATGATTATCTCTATATGCATTACATATTTCCAAATCTTCATAATAGTTGTCTTTTTAATTAGTAGGTTTCATATATTTTACAATACTCCATGTAAATAACGCATTATTTTAATTTCAATTAATTTTTACATTGTTATTATTGATTCATGTAATTCATAATCTTTCCTTCACTCTTGTCACTTTACGCTTTTAATTTTTACAATATATAGTATCATGTTTTTCTTTTTATCTTACTTGTAATTTCTGTTTTTATCATTTGTTACTGGTACTGCCTCTGTCGTTTTCGAAGTTATTTTGTTTTTTATTCTAGCCCTGATGATGGCCTAAAACTTAGGTCGAAACGTTGGCATAAAATAAATGGGTGTTACTTGTTAAAGTGATAATTTTTGACCGCACCCTCCCCGCAACCAACTTCTACCTTAAGTATATCTACTATCAACCAAAACTCACTCCACTACAGATTCACATTTTTAAGAATAAATTACAATAATAATATAATATAAATTATATAATATAAATATAATAACATATTATAAATTAAAAAATAAATTACATTTTTTTTTATATATTACAAAACTTTTTTAGTTAATGATAATGTGTTATGTTATCACAGTAGAATGAAGAGCTAATAGATTTATTGAACCAAGTACTAAGTAGGGCATTATCAAAGCAGCCACCATAAAGATTGGGACTTAATTTTAGAGGTAATCTCTGGGAAGAGAAGAAAGGATAAATTGCGTGCGTGATATGTTTGCGTGAGGAGCCAGGCCGCGGCACCTCGGCCAACATAACAACTAATGCGTCACCATTATAGTATTACAAATTTAGTTTTAGCACTACATAACACGACAGAATCAATTACAACGTTGTTTTCTTTTTTAAAACCTTAAAAATAATTTTCCGAAAATCAAGTATTTTTATAAGCTGATGATTGTCCTAAATATTTAATGGAACGTAGAATTGCGATATGATAACGATTTTCCGATACAAAATTATTTACAGTGCGTTAATAGTTGAGAAATCCTGTATTTTGCTGAAATTACATCATTTAAAAAATAAATCTGAATTCGGAAGTTCATTTCAAAAATTATTCATCATAATTCTATTTCCGGGTATGACCTTGCCTAACCAATTTACTAGCTGGAAAATAAATCGTATCAGAATGATATTATTGGAGCGAAATATTATTGGATAATTTCACGTTTTTAGTCCAGCTTATATCATTAGACCTTCATACATATTGAAAACAACAATACACAAACTCAAGGCAATGAAACCGAACAGGAAAATCATAAAATAATTCCTTTACACAGAAAAATAATGCATTGTGCAGATATTTTTATACCTTCGTAAATATTGAAAACTGAAATCCAAGGCAATTAAACCGAACTTTCTATACAGAGGTAAATAATTCATTGCAATGTGCAAATGTTTTGCTTTTAATTTAATTAGTATTATTAATTTCCCATGTAAAAGAATATTTACTTCTGTAAGTAAATTCTGTAAGTACCTTGTTAGTAGGCAAGGTTGTTCATTAAATATGCAAATTACAGAAGGAAAAATCAATATATTTAAAATCTTAAAACCAAAACAACATGCAAATTATAAACATAAATTAAAATAAAAAAATAAAATTAAACATTCTCCTGAATTTACTATAAAAATTAACTATTTTCTTGCCAAAAAAAAACATGAAGAAAATGTAAATAAACCTTATAACTCTGTTGCGCAACAAATTCACTCAAATTATAATAAACAGGCTGTTTTACTATTTTTTACATCAACTACAAACTACTACACATACTTAAAGGGTTAGTTACACAAATATGTACATAATTGGGCGAGCACACACAACACAAGCAGTAAGAAAAGAGGGTTAACCTTAACGTAACCATAGTGATAATAAGTCCCCAGCTGTAATAGTCTTAGATGGTGTTATTACAAGGTGACTGTGGCTAACACTTCGTATTTTCTTTTTATATATACAACATGTTGAAAAAGTTTACTTAATAATTATAAAAATAAATAATTTTATAAAAGTAGAAATTTGATATTAAACCAACTCAGTATGTTCATGATACCGCTTGGAAACAGCCAAGTAACTTCCAAAAGTTACGATATCTCGCAATATAGCAGGACAAAAGATTCATCTAGAATCTTCATAAAAGATAAGAACATATAAGTCGTTACTACTACCTGCTACAGCTTTCAAACTGCTGATCAGAAGATCTTCACTGAAGTTGCCAAATAAGCGACTTATCTATGTCAATCACGGAACAGGGCGTTAAGGTTGAGCAAAACATGTTTGACTAAACAAATTATAAACCCTACAGACTAAAACAGTTTTAATTTCAACATGTTTTGTAATTTACGACATTATGCCATACGTGAAATTGTGGACAATCCAATGAGTAGCCATGATAAACCGCATATGGAAGTAGTGAACTGTTAGATGTAGAGACAAGTGTTCATAAGTGATAAGTTACATTATTTTAAAAACTGAATTATTGCTCAGAGTAAGGGTGTAATAAATGGGATACATTTTTAATATTTCCTCCTTTCATTCTACAGTTGGTCTATGATTTTGGCATTAGCTATTAGAACTATTCTCTTATTTAAATTACCAATTTGTAGATAATGAATAACAAAGTTAATCTTTACGCAGAAAGGCGAGGACGAGCGGGCCGTGGTGGTGATCCAGCAATATGCGCAATTGCTCTTCTACATCAACTTCGGGATCAACTTCGTCCTCTATTGCGTCAGCGGGCAGAACTTCAGGCGGGCATTGATATCTCTCTTCTGCCCAGACATCAGGAGGAGGGCTGAGACCACCCAAGTTACAACAGGTAAATACTATCATCTATATCAACTATTAGCTAATTTGATATCTACAGTAACATTTCTAAACGATATCATTTCTAAAATCATAACATCATAAAATCATAACATTTCTAAAAGAAAAAAAAGAAGCAATTATTATCTCTTGAATCATTAGTAATTTCAGACAGCAGAAAAGTATTATACATAACTGTTATAAACTATATTATGGTGTTAATCCATATCAAAGCAGACTTGAAAGTTACGTATTTCATCAAAACTGTTATAGGTCTTCAAATATTGCGATTTTTCTAAAATTACGCATTTTCAATCTGAAATACCTAGGGAGAGACATGCTTTAAAAATCCGAATTTTTTAGAAAACATTCTTTCATTTTGTTGTAATAAGCGGTTTAAATTTCATCCCTGAGGTCTTATTATTTTTTTTTTAATTTTAAATATAGCTAATATTATAAGAAGCGCTATTAAATTTAAGTAAAAATTACAGATAGGATTTACTGCAAGAGCTTACCTATGTGTCATAAGTGACAATTTGAAGCACAGTATTGCAGATTGATAGTTTTAGAAAAATCGCAATATTTAAAGACCAATCAAAAACAAAGGATGTAGCAGAAACATCACAGGCCTGAAACTTTTTAGGAAAGTATTACACTGTACCTTGAAAAAAATTAAAGATGAGTCTTAGTATTTTCTTTAATATTAATAATTACAAAAGAGAAGATATATTTTTTGAAAACGTTAATATTTACTCCTACCTAATATTTACTACTTTTTTTTGGTTTATTTACAAGTAAGTAGAAGCATAGAAACTGGACAGAAAATATGGTGCATTTCATGCTCTATAACGTGGTTTTTGTTTGAACCAAATACCTTCAAAAGCAAAGGAGTTACAGACTTTAAAGCAAGACAACACCAATACAAAAAGGGGTAAATAAAAAGTTGGACTTCTAAAAGATTACTGAATATCTGTTTTCTACTCTCTGAATATAGTACAAACATAGGCAAATAAATATAAATGCGTATACATTTTGACATATTTAAAAATCTTTATTCCCCAACTCAACTGAAAATATATATTCAAGGGTATATGATCAAGTAATAAATGAATATATTTAAAAAAAAATAGACATATTAGTTTATCATTTCAAAATATAATCACATTAATGTTAGCCATTGAATATTTTAATTTTTTATTGTCTTACGACCAGCCATATCGTATTGCCCAAAATATTTGGTCCGAGCAAAGATGAGAGGACTGGAGAATCGAAATGAATGCGGTTTCTGCTCTTCATTGGTATCATGTTTACCTTTCAGATTTGGAAAATAGAATTAATGCTAAAGCTTTATAGCAATTAAAATGGGTGAGAATAATGAAGAATTTTATAAATAAATAAACAATAAAAAAATTAAGGAGTCAGTGGTGGCTGACCAAAGAACGACTGATGAGTGAACTGAGACGTGATACAGTGCGTTGGGCAAAATCAAAATATTTTGTAAAGTTATCTACCTCTGGGTATTTTAAACTAAACCTTAGGCAATTGATTCCAACCATTATACCCTTGCTTACATTTCTTTGTGAGTTAATACAATGACCAAACTTAAAAATTAATTCCTTTGGAGTAATCGCTTCATCAATTAAAATTGACTTCTCGTTCCGAGAGCATATCCAAGAGTATATTGAAAAAAATCCATCGTTAATCATGGAATTTACTGGACAAGGTATGTACCTTAAAATAGTGCATTTGAATTAGGAAGATTCAATCGTTAGAGGACGTGTGTGATCTAGAGTGTGTGATCAGCCAATTTTATTTTAAGCTCTAACTTTGAAGACACTTAAAAAGATCTCGTCAAAATATAGTTTTATACTTTTTGCACATTCTTGTTGCTTTCTGTATTAGCTTTAATTTGCAGAGTAGTTTGGCTGCATCGGTCTGTGACTTTCATAGTTATAAGATGTTCCTCAACGAACGCACAGCAGGCGGAGATATGGTTTCTACATGAAATGGTTGATCAAATACATATTGTTATTGATAAACTATGTACGGTGTTGTATGTGGAGAAGTCTAAGGAACAATACCTCAGAGAAAATTATCAAACATTAGTCTGCCTGGTTTTCAATACTTCGTTGGACAGTGTAACTAAGAACCATCAAATATTTCGTGAGCACTAAGCGTTTTAGATTCTGCACAATATTAAATTGTTTTAATAAACAGTACCTAAAACTTGCTATTGTCTGATGAAATAAAATTGAAAGTTCGTTAATTACATTATTCATATTATCTCCGCTCATATTTTTTTCCTTTTAAATCTAATAAAAACTGTTGTTCTGCGTTGTTTGGCAATTAATGGTCAAGTATTCATTTTTGGCCCTTATAATGTGGAATGTTCATAATCAGGACGGAGTTTCCCATAAGAATCCACTATTAATACATTTCTGTCCAACAGGATAGGGATTCTCCCTATACTCAATGCACCGTGTCTAGATGGAAAGACACTGTAAAGTCGGATCATTTTATTATTTTAAATTTCCAGACAGGAAATTTAAATTAACCTCCCATGGTGATATCGCCATCTAACTTCCTGTATACTAAGTCTCATTCCTATCTCAAGTCTCACATCAAAACAATAAGTAACACTTTCATTAATGATGATTTTGAAAAGAGACAAAAATACCTAATTGTTTGGATGTAATTGGAAGATCCAAAAAAAACAAACTCTAAAGTCTCTAAAAAACAGTAAATAACTAAACAGTTATTTATAGTAACAACATAACCTTTGTTACTATGTTTTTGGAATCTTTCACTCATATAAGAACTTAATAGTATTTGTTTTTATTATTTTAATAATCGCACATCTTCGGCAAAAGTGAGAAACAAGGTAACTGTCAAATCCCAACTTTTCAAAAAGAGACAAAAAGCGTTTAAAAATTTAATTTTCATCAAATTAATTTTTCTTAATAATTATGTACTAGCAAGTGGTATACTATCGAGCAGAAAAAATCAACAATTAAATGTAATGCGCATAAAAGTATAAGCAAAAATAAAATTACTCTAAAACAAACCGTTTTGGACTTGCCTGCTCTCACACTTTTACCGTCGACATGACGGAATTTTGTCGTTCAAGGAAACATACTATAACTCGATTAGCGGGAATAATTAAAATTTAAAAAAATACATTAAAATAGAAACTTACAATAGATTATGTTTGCACGGTTTATAATTAATACAGATAAAAAATTATGATAAATTAACAAAAATAAAAGAAACAAATTAATTAACAATCCAAACTAACTTTAATATTTTTAAGAACAAATATAAATAGGATGAGTAATTTGAAATAATTTTGATTCATATTTTTATTTAAACACTAATATGAAATACCTAATAATGTCAGACAAGTTTTATTCTGATATATTTAAAAAAGTTAATATCTGATAACACGAGGCAGGCAACAGTTATTTTTATTTAAGTTGATATAAAATATTAAACAGCTAGTATAATTACATGCTTGTGATATTTTTTAATAGTGAGTGGCGTCATTATATGCCATTATTTCCAAATAATTTACAAAATATATTTGCATAATTCTTCCTTCCCAAAATATTTCTTGAAATCAAATGAAAGGGACTTTATGGGTCAATTGTGGGACTTTGCAAGGTTAATTTAATTGAATTGACACATAATTTAGTAGTCAAATTATAAAATTTAAAAGATATCAAAACCTTTAAAAAATTGTAATTTACTAATGAATGGTGGCCTCTAGCCTCGGCACTAAAGAGGTAATGAAATAAAGAAAAATATAGAGCGCTTTCGTTATAAAACATTTTTATATCTAATAAGGAAAACTACATTACATACCTTCAAAAAAGATAAAAGAAGACTGAATATTACTCACCTGAAACAAAAAAAAAAAGTTATAGTTAAATTAATATTTATTTTAGTTGTTTACATTTATTTAACGTCGCTTCGACAACTGGGGCCATTAGCGACGGCTAATATTTATTTATAAATGTTCAAATAAAAAATAAAATAAATATGTCGTACAAACAAAAATAACAATTCTGGCTTACATATTGAAATAAACAAATAAGAGTCATAAATAACATAAAAAGAATTCTTGTGAAGCAATATAAACGAGGATTAATAAAACTAAGAAAAGAAAATTACATTCACCCGTTTGATAAAACTTTATCGTTAAAATAATTATTTAAATCTCACAGTGAGAAAAAAAAACAAACATATATATATACATAAATTGATATTGTGTTATGATACATAGGAAAAAAATAAGATAAGCACATTGAAAAAATAAATTAAGAGGATCACTATCTAAAAAACATTTATACAAAATTAACAATATAAAGAGCATATTTGAGTTTCTTAACTAAGGGCAGCATCATGCCTTTTCTGCAGTTCTTTAATTTCATAACACATCCAAGGTACAAGCCTGCGACAGAAAGTAGAACTTTTGAAGGGGGAAGGTGATATGGGTATTAGGATGTTGAGAAGGTTGGAAGTAAGAATATATGTAATATTCACATAGCAGTCTCACACTCCACGTGGATGTTCTTGGCAACCAAGTAAACCGAGTAACCAACCAACCGAGTAACCAAGTACTCTTAAGTAGGTAGGTACGGCAATCGCAGCAGGACAACATAATTATTTTTTATTGAATTATTGAATATATTATTGAGTGGGTTTTCTTTACCTAACAATAATTATTGTTTAAATATTAAATATTTAATTAAAGCATGTAGAGATATAGCTTAGAAGAAAACATGCTGTAATATGTTACATGTTGTTTACAGGCATGTTTCTGATGTTGAAATAGAAAACAAGATTTTTCTAAAATATATGACCATGAAAGTAGCAGTTCTTCAAAAGATAACGAGACACGTAAGAGACACGATAGAATTTAAGAATGGTTTCTACGCCTCAAAATAATTCAGTTTTGAGGCCAGACCACCAGTCTACAAATTCTCTTTAGTGGAAGATGAAATTTATACTTGATGTCTATAGTCTCGCGCTTATCGAACCAATTAACAAATTAGACATGGGGAGCTTCCGCAAATATTTTTACTTCGTCTTAACTAAATATCTGTGGCTAAAAAGAAAAAAAGAAATGTAGCTCGGTGAGCTGAACTGATAAACCGGACTTGAGTTGAGCAGAATTATGTAGCGAACCCGTATCATGTATTTAATAGGAGACCGCAGTCAGGTCCAGACTCGGTGTCGCTGTCTCCTACTACATAAAAGATACGGGTTCGCTACAGGACTCTAGTTTAGGTGTAGCCCCCACCTTCATAACTTCAAACCTAATTGTAATGGACGGATTTCAATTTGTCATTTCATTTTTTTTTTTCATTTGCTTTTTTTTCACTCTTAGAAAATAATTAAATTCTTACCTAGAATATAGAACAGTAAATTCTCTTGAAAAATGGATATTGAACTATTTCATTTATTTCGAAAGTTCATTTATTCAAGAAAAACCTATATTTTTCTCTCACTTTTCATTCAGTTCCAAGATACTGAAAACTACCATCCGCACGAATAACATTATTAATTTATTTTGTAAAGTAAAATAAATTTGTTAAGAGCTGAGCTCTAATAGAGCTCTTTACGTATACCAGTTTCAGAGATAAAGTTTTTCAAAAAAAAAACTTTTTAAAAATTTGTTTTGGCAAATATCGTGGAAACGCTTCTTCCTATGAAGATAATCGTTATAAACTACTTTATGGAGCATTAAACTAGCTCCAATTTGAGTAGTAATAGACATTTGGACATATAATAATTCTCTAAATAAAGTTTTCCAAAAAAACAAATTTTATTTCAAGAAATCAATAAATTGTAAACTTATTTTGGCAAATATCATGGAAAGGCCTTTTCTATGAAGATAATCCTTATGGACTCTTATGAAGTACTTTATGGTGAATGTACATAGCTCCAATTTGAGTGGCAATAAATAGACATCTATACATTAATAGTTCCAGAGATTAAGTTTGGCTAAAAAAATAATTGAGTTTTTTCTTGAATAAAATGAACTTCCTATTATTGAAATGGTCCATTATATATCTTTCTAGGACATTTAATGCAATTGTTGTATAGACAAGCGGAAACTTTTAATGGGTAAACATTTTACTTCTTGATGTAAGAGACTCAATAAAAAAAGAAATAATTGAAATCCATCATTGTAATTGGTTCTCTTCATTTTTTTTTTTAATTTTCATGCCTTACTGCACTGGACTAGAAATAAGAAAATAATATTTAAAACTTCATGAGTGCAATTCATTAAAGTTTTACTTCATACAGAGGTCAAAGATTTCAGTTATTTTAAATGCCAACCGAATCGAAATAGTGGAATGCTTTATTTAAATAATGCAATTTATTTCCTGGTAGGGTTGTACTGAGTTTTCATAAAACGATTCCGACGGATATTTCATATCCCAAGATAAATGAGGCTTGAGCTATTCTGGATTTTAAATGGTCGTTCCTCTCAATTTATCCTTAATCGCAATTCATATCTTTGCCTTCGTTACCTCCTCTTACCAACCCCTTTCTGTTTGCTTCCATCTCTTTCACTAGAGCAGTTTTTCCTAAACTATTTTTATAACACTACCTCTGGTCAATAAAAAAAAAAAAAATCCGTATAATTTGAGAACTACGAAAATATATTTTTTTTTTTGTAACTAAATAACATAAAAACATTTAAAAAAATAAATAAACGAAAAATGAAATTCATTCATAATTAAACACTAATAAAAATAATATTATAAATAAGATTTGTTTATCATCATAATTTGGTTCCTTAGTTGTTAATTTTAATCTGAGATGCGTTTCCATATCTGACAGGCAATTCCTTTTTTTTCGATTCAATGTCTAAAAATGCTGAAAAAGCAACTTCATAGGTAGATTCGAAAACCTAACAAGAAACGAATTGTTTAAAAATTATTTTTCCATATTCAAAGTCAGGAGCCGCGCGTATACCCGCCCATCCCTGGGGCCAGCCTTGTTTTCTTTTGGTAAAATTAAAAAATGTATAATGCAAGTTAATCATACAAATCATTAATCAGTGTTCTTATTTAACGACCAATTAGAATTCCGAATTAACCTCGATACTTCAACTGTCGCCGATATGCGCGGAAGGATGACCGAGGTTAGATAGGATGGAGGACGCAGAGAAAAAGTCACCTAGAAAAACATCTACATTCTAGTTTTAATATAACTAGAATAATATTAATTATTTTGGTTATTAAGGATTGCTAACTGGAAAGCTCTATGTAACTATGTACAACATGCCACAGCGCAAAGGGCTCAAATACTTTATTCATAAAAGATTATATTACTGTTGGGAAATGTTTTTTTTGTGCCTTGTTAACTGTTGTTTTTATGCAGTATATTGTTTGCACAGCATATTATATGGTTGATATATTTATATAGTATATTTTAATTCCGGGATCTGATTGTTGTTTTTAAATTGTTTACTTGTTAGGTTTATATATTTTAAATATACTTGTTTTTATATTTTAAACATAAATATTGACGAACAATGTGTTTCAAAACATTATTGTAAACTTTTATTACTAAGATTTTATATTACTTATAAAGATACCTATTTAGATTTCATTTACTTACATTAACATTGTTCATTAAAATTTTTAAAAGAAAGATAATTAAAACAAATAGCATACAGACTTCGATTGACAGATTTTCCATTGCCTAAGTGCTGTATAATGTTGATATGTATGCATACTATTTTTTGTATCCTTCTCGCATTAATGGGCATCTCAACCGTAGCCATATCATTTAATCTGTATAATCATTTCCGTGAAGTTTCATATGGAAGAGGAGGTACACAGTAATTGTGTAGATCGATGTTGATAATTGTATAACCGTGAGTTCTTTTGTTATCTACGTAACAAGAAGCTTCTGTTAATAGACTATAAATTTTATATTGAAAATATTACATTTTTTATGAGTGCGTCTTTATTGCAGAACCGTAGATCTGTGAGGGTTTAATTAGATATGCGTAAGTACTGTGTTGCAAAAGTTTCACTTTAATTTTTAGTTAAGACTATTTGGAGAAAAAAAGAGTAATATCACTCGTTTATTTAGAATCTTTCGTTTCATATTGAGGTTTGGACCCCATTACATCCTTGGTCGAAAGTATGTCCATGGCAAATTACAAAGCTAAGCATTTTGAAAGAAGGAAATATGTAAATTAGATTTTTTAATAGTAATATTGCTGTGGATTATGTATATATGAGTGTGTATATATAATAAATAAAAACGGGCAAATGGCATGCTAATTATTATTTGATAATTTGTTTTCTTTATGAAATCCTCATAATTCCATGACCGTAGTGGATAACATCAGCGGCACATTCCCCAACGCCATTAAGTTCTATTTCGGAAACAGCAAATGTGCTATCAATCTTCCCATCGAGCTCTCGTCGGTTATTTACAGACCTATCATTGGTAACCCAAATAGCGAACCGCGCTACACTTTATTCGCCAATTTTATAGCAAAATTTACCTTCACCCGACAACATTTCGTTGAGTTAGACACATTAGCGGTATTTTAGGATCAAATGACTAGCGAAACACCTAAATATTGTATAGACCCCATTCAATATTATCCTAAGGATAAGGAGAATTTGAACTTATTGTAATAATGAGGATTGTGTAATATTAAGCTTTTCTTGAGAGGAGGAAAATATAATGGAGAGTAAGCTATGATTTTAATACCGATAGGGCAAAATTCTACCAATAAACAATATAGAGCTGGAATATAGTGTTTTGTGTGAGCTAACGAAAATGTAAATAAACACCGGAATATATATAAATTTATAAATGATGCAAAATTGTTTATTCAGAACGTTTTAGATCCGATTTCATTCCGAGCAGTTTCGAAAATCTTTTATACTCATACCAACTCGAATAAACACATCTATTAGATTTTTTTTTTCCAGGTTGAAATCTTTAGTTATTTGGACAACCGATTATAATGCAAAATTAGCACATGCGATATTATGATGCTGGATACAAAAATAAAGCAATCAAGCAAAACAATACAAGGAAAAAGTAATGCATGAAACGATAAAATAAAATATGCGGAGAGAGAAGATAGAAAGGCAACGGTCCCAAGAGATGTACATAGATGATATTCCAAGCTGACAACCACTCAGAAGGGTTCACAGTAGTCAGTGAGAGGAACACCATCCGACACATGATATAGATCGCTTCACAGCTTGTAGATATTCTTTTCCTACAATATGTATATAAATATATACGTACACACGCCCACTTTAAAGGAAATGAGCAAAATAAATAGGGAATGTTTTTCTATATAAATGCAACGAGAAAATAAAGTTTATAGAGTTTTCAAAAGCAATCTTAACTCTACTAGGAGCTTCAAGTATACCACTATGCATAACAAATCACTGAACAGGCTGTTCTTGTATTTTTTCACAGAACGATTAGTACAAAAGTAAATGAAATATGTTAATAATTCGGATGTTACAAAAGTCCTTGTGTATGAATACAACACGCTTAATTCCAATTTTCATAATTATTCAATAAGAATGTCCTATTATTTCCTCCTAAGAAGCTCCTATTATTTATGTCAATGTTTACTTTGACTAATCCTTCAATTCCTTATGATTTAAGTTGGCTTTATGGGGCCATTTACATTTTTTAAACACGCGTGTAAAGTCAGAAGAAAAAATCGTGATTTTCTTTTGAGACATTACTGGAAAGAAGGTTTAAGCGCAAAGGCAGCCGCTGAAGAAATTTCTATGTGCCATAGAACGAGAGTCAATTATCCATCGAAATACTACCGCAGAACCCAGATCAGGTCGCCCTCCAGTCGTTGATGATGACGTTCTTCTTGAATGTGTGAACCAGGACCCACATGCAACTACCCTTGATTTATCGACCGTGGCAGAGATTCAAACCTTTACTGTGAACAGCAAGACAGAGTTTATGCAGTTTTTAGAGCAAAGTACCTCGCTTTGGTCAACAAAAAACAAGCCATTTTGCAACACGACAATGCAGATTGTACCATCAGATTATGGTTTGTTAAGATCAATGGCTCATTTTTTAAAAGGTCGGATCTTTGATAATTATGAGGACGTAAAAATTGTATATGAAGAGTTCTTTGCCTCAAAACCAAAGGAGTGATACTGGCATCAAATCCAATTACTAGCAGAAAGAGGAGTGAAAGTATTTGAAAATAATGGACTTTACTTTGAAGAATATTATTCAATAATTTTAAAATATTTAATCTGAAATAAAGCTATACTAATGCACAAGGACTTTTGTAACAACCTAGTATTTATTGTTTGAATCTGCATCCAATTTAAATGATCCTATTATCTTCAGGTACGTACACCTCTCTAAAATGGAAATTTTTCGAAAATTATTACTAATATTAATAGATATTTAACCATTAAAATAAACATGACTCTTTATGACGGTGTTATAAACTGAATTTTTGAAATAAGTTCTTCTCAGGCAAGGATTTTTGAATAAAAGATGACTTGAACTTCAGCAACTGATACACCATTTACTTCAGAAACTTACATAAACTTCAGAAACAGTCCACACTTTATACAGTTCCCAGAATATCTGAGGAAACTTGGCCTTTCTTGGTCTGCTTCTTAACATATCTATACTTATATATAAATACATATCATAAAGACCCGAAATAAGCTCATTAGACGTAATTATAGATGTAAAAAGAAAATCGAATTTAAATTAGGAAACCTATAGATCTGTAGAAAAATATTTTCTGTTGTCTTCAATTATTATTAAATAAATCATTATTAATAGAAAATATTCTGGAAGAGATGCTGCTATAATTTTAATAGGAGCCAATATTATTAAATGAAAATATTAACGTTATTAAATTATCGATTTCAGTTAAAGCTTAGATATATAATAATCAGTCCTACTCTGCTTAAACCCTTGACGCAGGAATAATCAGTACATTTTTCAATGGGTGATTAACATATTAATCATCATATAAATATTAAAATATACATTTTTTTTATTCGTTATAAATTATTTGAATATAGTTTGGCAAACTGTGGCGTGGCTTATCATAATCTATACTATCATATCCTTGGTAGTAACGATTATGCTGATGAAAATATTAAATAGGTTGTGCCGGCGTTAAGACGGAACCATGTTGCATATTAGACTGAAGTATTTTAAAAAGTATTGTTTAAAAAAAATTTAGGGATAAAAAGAATAAGTGTATTTTCCTTAATAAACGTGATAATAATCCATGGATGGTAAAATTTTAATTTCAAGTAAGAACGTACTAAAATTAAAATAAATATTGTTAAACAGATGATGAAGTGTAGTTTTGGAAACATTTTTTAAAGAGAACTTAGAATATCTTTTTTAGCTTAAAACCCATCTATAAGTGTGAAATGTGCAAACGTGAACGCAAATTTTCAACAAGAATCTCGAAAAAATAAAGCAATAACGCAATTTAAGTTTATAGGCTCAAAATATTTCAGCAAATTGATTGCAGCAATTCGAATTATTTTTATGTTACTATTTGGCGAATCAACAAATTCTCTCTAAAAGACCAAGGCACTATATCATTTCATTATTACATAAATGAAATCTATATTTGTTATATACTTTCTAACATTTATGTTAATTGCACGTAGCTGGTACATAAGGCCAATATTAGAATGAAATGATTTTTAAATTATTATATTTAAATAAATAATAAAAATATTTCCTTCCCCTCCCCGTATCTTTGCTGTACTATAAAATGCATTCTGGTTGAAAGGGGTATCTCCCAACGATCAGATGCATTTTATTAAACCATGACGAACCAAAAATAGTCCACTGGTAACACGTACTCCATCAAACAGGTTGTAACGGGTTCGGTCACCAACAGAATTACACCTGACAAGCCTCCAATTACAAGCTGGCATTTAGTCGATATCATATTAACAAAAGGTCAACAGTGTCGTGTTATTAGCCCGAAGCAGATAATAATGGCTAGGCGAAAGATAGAATCAGTAATCATCCTAATAATCAGAACTAGAATATATATTTAATCAATCGCAATATTTGCCATTCATTTAAAAACGTAGGAAATCGACTTTGCATGAGTGGTGAAACGTTTCAAAAGTAAACGAGGAACATGAATGAAGCATACTCACTCCTAATAAAGGACATAATTTTCTACCACTAGAAACCTGGTACAGTGGAACTCGTTTCTTTCGAAGTTGAAGGGACAACAAAAATTTCAAACGAAACAAGTTCTTTTTTTTTTAACTCCTACCCTAGGGAATATGTTATATTGATATCTGCAATTTTTTTTTTTTTTTTTTTTTTTTTTTTTTTTTTTTTTTTTTTTTTTTTTTTTTTTTTTTTTTTTTTTTTTACAAATTCTCGACCTGAACATAAAGGGGGATAAATGACCCCTGAGTTATAACCCTCTTCTGACAATCAATCTGTTAACGTTTACAATTTATTTTTTCTCCTTGACACATGAACTGGCGATACAATTATGTAGGATATGTGTCGTTTTCTCATGAGAATGAAATATTATTCGATTAATCCAAATAAAAATCGGATTACAGCCGACTTATTTACATTGTGTTGATTGGAAAAAAAAAATAGTCCGACAAAAAAGTCCGAATTATCCACGTTCTCGAATTAAAAACGTTCGATTGTACATTTACCAAGAATTGCAAGCATTGACCCCACCATTACGCAATATTATCATTGCGGCGCAACAATCCGGTGACGGGTCTTGGACTCCACCAACCGCCTCCGCCAATCATCACGATCCTGTGCAGTTATCATCCAATTCCTAACAGCAAGGATGTCACTCGAGTCAGTCACTACACCGTAAAAACACTTTATCTTTTTTCGTTTTTTCAGTCAATGAAAAAAAAATGTTTGTGAGCTATATAATTGTGAAGGGCTGAAGTTTTGTTATCAATCATTTCCAATTTTTAATTTTTTTTAATTTTAAATATTAATACTTGTTCATTTTTTTTTATTCAATATTTTTAACGTTCTGGTATAACCTGGTACAACCTTTTTGATGTTCTTATTTATTTTAAATAACCCCAAAAAATTCAATGAATTCAGTTCAAAAGATATTCTAAGAATAATATCGCCAGTTTCAAGTTTTCAGACTATCGGTTTAAAACCTATTTAGTTAAGTGAGATTTTTCAGTATTTTTTTTTAATTATATTTTTCATCTTACTTGTAGCTTTGGTGATTTAAAAATAAACAAAAGGTGGACAAAAACTTTCTAGGGATGAATAATTCTTCATGTGAGCAGCATCCATTGTCCCTCAACCACATAGTGAACGTTTATAAACCGATGAGGCAGCCCATTTGTAACCTTTAATGTTACATCACCCAAAAACGCTTTCTTTTTCGTGAAACTTTTTAATTATTATTTGTCGAAATATCCGTTGCGGAGAGATATATTCAAATGATTGCGAATCAAATATATCTCACCAAAAGGGACATTTCTAGACCCACATAAAAAAAATATGCTTTCACATTCTTTAACACTTTAGTAAGAACTCTTCGTCAGTTGAAGACATGAAGAAAATATTTTTCAGATGGAATGTGTTTAAAAAAAAAATTAAAATTATAAAATATATCTGTTTTCTATTAGAGAAAAGCGATTACCACCGGCATTCACTCAAAGGTAGTAGCTGTAAATAGACCACAGAACTCCACATATGTTTGTTTTTAAATTTTTATTTTGTATATATTATTAATTTTAGTTTTTCAATTCCATTTACAAAATATAATTTTAAATGTTGAGATATTTTCTTAAAAATTTACTTGTTCTTGGTATAATAATATTTATTTTTTTAAGTACAAAATAGTACTTTAAGATATAAAAAAAATTGTTCGCATGAAATAAAAAGCACTATTGATCCAAAACTCCAACTCATAATTTTTCCTGGTTTGCTCAATTCAGTCAAATCTTTGACGTCAGAGAAATAGATAGTTACAGGATAGCATTTGCATTTTCATAAAATATATATATATTTTATTTTTTGACACGAAACGGCCTTACAGACCACGCAAATATCATTTCTTCATAACTTTCCCCATACACTCCCCTCTCCTCCTCCTCTCTTCTTCATTCTTTCTTCCTCGCTCCATATTCTCTCCTTTCTCACCTCTTTGGCACCCACAAGGACATTTATTTTCATTAATTTTCCCTACACTCATCCCTATCGAAACATTGGAGTCATAAAATACATTATTAATAATATATTTAATAAAAACGTTCCATTATCCTATCATAATAGAAGACCGTTAAGAAACGTATTTATTGTTAGCCCATGTGCAGACCATGACCATATAGAAGCTGAAGTCAATACGATAATTTATATATATATATATATATATATATACATATATATATATATATATATATATATATATATATATATATATATATATATATACATATACACATATCGTCGGCATAAGTGAATAAAACAGATAAGTCAAAAGCGGTTTGATTTAGAGTTATCTTATTATTGGATACATTTTATGCATAACAATTAATGTTAAGCGTTTTCTAACCGATAGTATATCACTTGAAGGGTTTGGGGGAGAGAGGGAGGAAAGAGAAGATGATAGTCACAAGTGACTCATTTTCGGTAAAACGAAAAATAGAGTTTACAGTCTCATAAGATGGCATGATTGTAACGCGAAAGCTTAAAAAATAAGTCTTATTATCAATTAAGTAACCATTATTGGATAATGTAATAAAAAATCAACAAAATTGAATGAATCTGTTAATAATAAAATTAAAAAAATTGAAGAAATCGTTATGTTGATTCTCCGTTAAATTGAAAGAAATATATAAAATAATGTAAATGAAAGTAAAGAAAACAATAAAATAAGAGAAAGCATTCATAAAACATTCATAGATAAGTAAAAGATGAAACATAAAAGATTTATTAATCGAGAGCAAATAAACGTTAAAGGAGTAAAAGTTAACATCCGGTAATACACGTAAATTGGTCACACATTGATGTGTGTAAATTCTTTTGGACGTCCATCACAACAGAAACTACTGTGTTTGATCTTTTACTTTTTTCTCTGTACAAATTCTTCAATGAATATCTTATTTCCTTTGACCGCTTATTTACTATAATATATACAATTTCAAAATAAAAAAAACTCAAATTTATGATGAAAATTATTATTTGTTAACGTTTTTGTCGCAATCTGAAAAGTTTTGATTGTGGTTTCACACCATTGCTACCAATTTGTTAAATAAAGTCTGATTCACACTCCTTTGGCTCTATAGTTATTGATTAGGGTTTTTAACAAGTGGCCTGATTATTGTTTTACTGATACTGCAGCAGTGATGGTAAATATCCAATACTTGCCTCAGTTTTCTATTATGTCCTCCTGCCCTTCTCACTATTTTTTAAAGATATATTAAAGTCTATATCCTAAAGTAACTAACTCAATAAATTTACTGTTTACGAGCATTTAAAGTCCTGAGCATTTTAGTGAAAAAATCATGATGATGATTAAAGCATGAGCAATGATGATGATGAGCAATTAAAGTTATGAGTTTTTTCCTTAAACTGTCTCTGCCGCGACATTTCTCGGTAATGTTAAATAAACACACTGGCAGGTCAAATTAACACCAATTTTACTCCAGATCCTGTTAGTTCATACCTTAAGGATTATTTTAAAACAACATATACTTTGATAACTGGAGCGCCATTTATCTAATTTTTTTTATTTTACCTTTTTCTTCAAAATATTCATGAAGTCTAAGTTTGAGCTAATTATTATTAGAATATTTAATAGACGTATTGCTAAATGTATTTTTACCTTATATTTTAGCCTTTCCTAAACATTTTAGTGATAAAATCATTGTCATATGATGAAAATTGCCAAAGCTATGAATTTTTCTCTAATAGAATGTATACCGCTACATTTCTCCTAATGCAAAAACGTCTTTTCTCATACATTTTGGAAAATTAATACACCAAAACATATTCAAGATATCAAAATTAAATATTACATGACTAATGAGGATGGGAAATGGAACAGATAAAAAAAAATCATGAAAATCTGAGACCATGGCTACCATGGCAAGAATGATTTGATATGGATTGCACCGGTAAGTCAGAAGATAAAACGACCAGTCATTTTTAGCACTAAACTGTTGGTCAGATTTGTTAATTGATCATAAACGTTTTTGTTACATCGACAGCAACTAGAGAGCGACACATTTACACATTCCTACATAGGCCCTAATTTCTAATGGTTCGTTCACATTTGTCTGCATCTATAGTTTGTTTTGAAATTTAACGATGGGTGAATAATATAATGGCGATGACCTATTTAGATTGGTTCATACTTTAATTTCCGCTCTTTTGCTGATTCTAGGTACCAAATATTGTTGATGACGGATTGCATTTGATTTCGGAATATCAAAAAAATATATTTTAAATGACAATGGTAAAAATCGAGCCTTACATTGCTGAAAATCTAATTTAAAGCGCAAAGATCCTAATTATAGTATAGCGAACATTCAACTGAATTGTATGTAATTAATTTTCACAGATGATGCAGTAAAAATGCCTCACTCACACTCACTCTATGGCGCTACAGCCCTAGAAGGGCCCTGGGCCTCTTCCGCAATCTTACTCCACTCTTTATTCTGGGCGAGTCTCCTCCATCCTCTGATTCCCATTTCTCTCAATACCTTCTCCATGCTATCCGACCATCTTAATCGTGGGCGTCCCCTCATTCTTTCTCCTCCGGGCATACCATCTAGGAACTTTTTAGGTATCCTACTGATTTAAAATATATGTGAGCTATCCATTCATAAAATAAAATATTATATTATAAAAGTAATATCCTTCCTTTGATTCCTGGTCAGATGGAGGCTTTGCTCCTCACAAAAAGCAAGAAGAGCTATCCCCTCAAAGGGCTCTCTATATCGCAGCACTCAGAATAATGGTTCATATTTGCCCAACCTTTCGGGCTAACTCAATTATTAACTGACATAATATTCTTACCTACAGGCCTAAGAGTTCATTAAAAAAAAAGAAATGTAATCAAGTTTAATAGCATAAAATTAATTTTAAAAAATGGGAAGCAAAGAAAGTTCGAATATGCCGTGTTTAACTGGGCATCCGTTTGCGGCAACTGTATAATAAATGAAAAGATTCTTCTTGGTAGAGATAATTTATTTAGAAGAAGCACTTAACGTTATCGACAACATCATCATCATCAACCGGTTCATTACCAGCCTCCTCTAAACCGCTAGCATGATTATTTAATGAATTTCGTTCTTCTATGAATCATTATTTGGCTCCATCAATAAGGATTCTATAATGAGGAGCAAAAATAGGTAAAAAAAAAATAAACAACCCCTTTTTTTAATTTATTCTTTACCGCTATTTATTATGATATCCCATTAATTAATTCAGCAGAAGGGAAACCACCCTTCATGCAACAAATACCTAATTTTTTGGAGAAGTTGGGTGCTGAAAAGAGCTAGAATACAGAGCATAGCGGAAACCATTATTCTAGATTCTCTTGGGATCCTGCATCACCATCTCTGTCAAGCTTTGTCTTGGAATAGAAGGAAAATAAGCAGAAAAAAAAAAAGAAGAAAGAAATATATGCTTACTGCATGTCTCGTCTCTCTTTTTTAACATTGCCTATTGGACAGAGGAAAATGCTTTGTGAATTAGCAACTAAAAACAACAACCAATCGATTTTATAATAAAAAAACACGGCCTTTTTATTAAAAAAATGAACAAAATTCACATTTAGAATATAATCAAAATTAAAAAAAAAAAAAAAAATGCTTGAAAAAATATTAATTTGACTAATAGTGAGAATATGGTTGATTGTGGAAAATATATGTAGGAGAAGCCTGGTTGGGGGTGTGATCAATGACATAACACACAAATAAGAAAAAACTTATTATGTCGGCCTAATCATCAGGGCTGAGCTCCAACTCGTGCTTGACTATATGCCACTGTCCTGATGATGGCCTAAAGCTTAGGCCGAAATGCCAGGACACATTATAATAATTTTTTTCTCATTTTTGTGTTTATTCATTGACCCCAACCAAGCTTCTTCTACATATCAATTTTACTAATTATTAATTTATTTAAAAACCATTTTATATTAAAGCGAGTGGGGAAAGGGGCCGTCCCGATGACATTATTAATCACAGGGGAAAATAACAAACATAATATATTCCACATACTTTCTGTAAAAATATGAACATATTGCAACAAACAATAGCTGCACGAACATAATTAAATACAATGACAATAATTGATTATTATCAATGGTATTAATAACCTGTGGTTATTAACCCACAAAAATAAAAAAATAAACTTTAAAAAATGTAATAGCCTATAAAATGTTTTTCTGTCTCATTTCTTGCAGACACTTTCAAGGGACATTCAAAACTAGAATAAATTTGTCTGAATGACAATAAAGTTATCCAAACGACAGACAATAAGTTTCATTTATTCACATAATAATTGCAACAATAATAATATCCTTTAAACATGTATTAAAAAGTCAGTGGAGAGCTTGCTTCCACGGATATTACATCCATTACAATAATATTAGAACTAACAAGTAAGTTAGTCCATTTATAATATGTTTACAGAAAAAAAAATTAAAAAATAATAAAATACATAATTTTGCTTTTACTTGGTAATCAATTTTTTTTAAACAGATCTTCTAAGATAATGGAATAACTGTTTATATGAATGAAAAAGAAAACTCCTCTCTTTCTAACGAGTCCAAGAATGTCGATATCAGATTCATTTTTCAAACTCAAAGATATAAGTGGGTTATATTTTTTTCCTCCTAGGGCACATTGGACGTGGTGATTTTTTTCAATGTAGAAGCACCCCAAAATTTTTATTAAAATCGGCGATGGACCCACGGCGCACTCCCCTTGTGAGTCTTGTATGAGTTATCCATAGGCGAGACAGGACAACAAGAGTTTTACCATTGTACAACCAACAAAACTAACTACAGTATTATTCCTACAATAAGCAACCACTGCGAACGCATGCAGAACAATTCGTTGAGTGATTTTGTTTTTATTTTTAGACTCTGGAGCTGGTGTATACGTTGTGCGTGAGTCGAACGCAAGTCGCTACAGAGCCGAAAGGAATAGGTGAGTCGGGAACTCTATCATAATGTCTCACCCGTCTCAGCTAGCACTCGACTAACACAAAATGCTTCAATAAAATTGTAAAAAATAATAATAGAATCCTAACTAAATAATAATCATGCTGCCTACAGGTAATTTCATGCATAAAATACCTTTTAAACAAAAAAAATCAATTTCAAATTTGTCAACATTATTGTTGTTGTATACATTTTAATTTATAAGTTTTCAGTTTGTCGGCATTGCAAAATTTTCAAAAATGTCATCATCATCCGATGACGCTATGGTCCTTGCAGGGCCTTGGCCTCCTCTACAATCATCCTCCACTCAGCACTGTGCTCGGCTGCCCTTCTCCATCCCTCAACATCAAATGATCAAGATCGTCCTCCACAACTTGCAGATAACGAAGTTTAGGCCTACCTCTCCTTCTTCGTTCACCCGAGTGTCCCTTCGTCATCATTTTAGGTAGCCTACTAGGTCCCATTCTTTGTACGTATTCCAGCCATCTAATTCTGTCTTTCTTTATGAGGCTCCTCAGCTCTTCGTTCGTCTTCATCGGCCAAAAAACTTCTTAGATAGAACCATCGATTTTTCGATGGATTTTTGTTTTGCACATTTTTAACAAACTATCATCATGAAATATCAAAGTTCAGTACTCACTTCCGCATATAACAACTGATAGCAGGACTGTACAGTAATTTATAAACTGATATTTTGAGGACTCTAATACAACCCGGTTTCGAAATATTTTCATTAGCGACCAATAGCGCCTATTATCAGCTGTTATCCTTGTCGTAATTTCTTCACTAATATTATTATCCTCGGTGATAATAGAGACAAGATACCAGATACTCTCTCGAAGCGGTATACCTGTTCTTTCTTCCTTGATTGTTATTATATATTTAGTTTTTTTCAGTATTAATTACTAGTCCTGTTCCCCCAGCAGCTTCTTCGCACTCCTCGAATGCTCTTAAGAGCGCATTGGCTGTTCTTCCAGTAAGCACTATATTATCCGCAAACGCTTAGCCTAGAGTAGACCGTTCTCATGACAACTTCCAGCACCATATTGAATAATACTGGGAAAAGAGGGTCTCTCTGCTTAATACATCGAATTCCTTCCATAACTCTCCTTGAATTTTTACCACTCCTTTGCTGTTCTGCAGTTTCATCTTAATAGGCTTGATAAGTTTCAGAGGACATCCTAGAAATTTTAATTTTTCAAACTGTACGTTTCTTTCTATACTGTCATAGGTTTGCTTATATTTTATAATAAGGTGATGTTGTACTACATTCCATTTACGATGTTTTTCAAGCATAATTCTCATGCAGAAGATGTAGTCTATCTATGGTAGATGTGCTAGATGTTTCAGGGCGGAATCCACAGATACTCGCCTAAAACCTCTTCCGCTCTCTTTACAACCAGCTTCATCAGCCAATACCTTGTAGACTATGCGCAATAGTGCGATACTCCTATAGTTTTCGCAATCCAGTTTGTCCCCATTTTTATAGATTGTTAAAATAACAGCCATCTTCCATTATTTCGGCAATTCCTCTTCCAATCTGATTTCCATTATTAACTTATATATTTGCCCGTGTATTGCCTCTCCTTCTAATTTAAGTGTTTCTGCTGGGATTCCATCAATTCCTGGTGCTTCATTATTTTTTAAATTCATAATAGAATTTATTTCTTCAGGATCTGGTGGTTCCAGCTCTATATTTTCACATATTGTCACTAGTTCCCAACTCATTTCTTCTAGGTTTTCTAGTTGAAATAGTCCTTCCACCTGTTCATCACTTCATACTTGCTATCCAAGAGTCGACCTTCTTTCTTTACAAAAAGATATTCAGGATTGAAATCCAGTTTTATTTGTTTTCACTTTGCCATAGAAAACTCTGCTATTTTATTTTCAAAATCTTCCAACGCTGTCTCTAGTTCTTCCTTTTCTACTTTTATATCTTTAATGCTGCTTCACTGTTTCCCTTCTTTATTTGCATTCTTCACTGACCAGTCTTGTATGTCTTCGTAGCATCCTTCCATAATCTTTTGTCTTCTGTTGTACCGCTGCATTTTACATTCTTGCTCAAATCACTCCGCTTACATTCTTGCTCGCCTATTATCTCCTCCGCAGCCTTTCTTACCGCTTGACTTATTTTGATCAATTTGTTTTGGACACTTTCTTTTTTGTCTTTAGTCCATAGGTAATGTTTCTCAGGATTTTTTAGATCCTGGCATCCTATTCCTGGCTTTCTTTTTTTTTCCTCTTGATTTGATGGCCAATCTTTATTTATATCTTACCCGGGTCAGAAAATCATCACTTGAGTAATCTGCACCCCAGCAGCTACTCACATCATCAATATCACTTTGGTGCCTATAATTAATCATGATATGATCTACCTGGTTCTTGGTTCTTCCATCTAGTGAGACCCATATTTCCAAGTGTATAGCTTTAAGTTGAAAGGCTGTACTTCAGATCTTTAGGTTCTATATTGAGTGTGCTATTCTGTACCCATTATCATTGCTATATTTATGGAAACTAAATTTTCCTACTCCTCTTCCTAAGCTTTCTTCCTTCCCAATTTTACTATTGAAATCTCCAAAAATAATTTTGACATCGTATTCTGGAATCTCATTTTATTACTAATTGTTCATAAAAAGCTTCTTTGACCTCAACTCTCGGGTTCAAGGAGGTTTTAGTCAGTTCAGTGGCAGCAAGTGGATCTTGATTGGTCCTTTTCAGGTGCGTAATTACATTGACAAGATATAT
Organism: Rhaphigaster nebulosa; assembly: GCA_948150685.1. Taxonomy (NCBI): domain Eukaryota; kingdom Metazoa; phylum Arthropoda; class Insecta; order Hemiptera; family Pentatomidae; genus Rhaphigaster; species Rhaphigaster nebulosa. Next base: position 190,863,665 of record OX411306.1, read on the forward strand.
AATTATAATCGGGTCTTATGCAAGCATAAATTATTTATTAAGATTATATAAGGCTGAAATTATTTCACCAACTGTATATTTTTAAATGCAACGCAGTGACGTCAAAGTTGGATACAAAAATAAACAATTGGTTAAATAATTTCAGTCTTATATAATCTATTTATATTCCCTTTTTATCTTAAAGTTAACAAATATATATGTATCAGTTATTACGTATTTAGTTTTCGGGACGACTACTTTCAGAAGTTTGAGCTTTGAGCTTATTACATTTTTACAATAAAATACTATGAAATATTTGTGATGGATATAAAACGGATGACATGGAAATTATTGGATAAATTATATTCTCAAAAAAACCTTAAGCGTAGATGGCTTATTTAATTAATTTAATTAAGATCTTATTCGTTTGCAAGGTACACCAACAAAAGCAACCAAATCTTTCACGTATTTTCATGTTTATTAATTATGTATTTTTACCCAATTCTTTATCATTAGCAACGCTCTTTATATTGTTTTGGGTTTATTATTTAAAAAAATGATAAATGGTATAGAGCCCATTTCACTCATTTAATAAATGATTTGAATATGCATAGCACATCATTTTTATTTTTAATCAGATATAAAAGATAGATTCAGTTTGAAGTAACAAAAATGTTACCTACCTTATAAATCATTAACAGAAGCTTGATTGTAAACCAGACATATTTCATAAATATAATGCATCATACGAATAAAATGCACGATAAATTATTAGTAGTAATCGTGCACGTCAATAATTCATACATAACAATTATTATCTATTTTAACTATGACTCACGAATATTACATTAAAAAATCTGTTCGGTCGTATTCGTCTCCTTTCGGATGCGCTGGGTTATCCGTCTAGGATCTGGTACTCCTCATAAAATACGCTGTATCTTTGATATTACTGATCTGATTTTGAAGATTCCTTTTTTGTTTTTTAGACAATTTAACTATCTTTCATACAAGTCTATACATAATTTACCATAAAATGCATGCTTTTTAAGTAATGCGCAAATAAAATATTCTTTTCATCATAATTATTTTCCCTCCATTTTCTCGTTGACATATTAGATACATGAAAAGTTAAAGGGCTTTAAGGAGAAGACATTAGGCAAGTTTCATCAAAATCGTTAGAGACGTTTACGAGAAAATTGTAATATCCATGATATAATTACCATTTCCGGTTAATGCGATGCGCTGTATCTTTGCTATTACTGGTCCGATTTTGATAATTCTTTTTTCGTTTTTTAGATGATTTAATTGCCTTACATACAAGTCTGTACATAGGTTACCATAAAATGCATGGTTTTTAAATTATGCGCAAATAAAATATTCTTTTCATCATAACTTTTTCCCTGCATTTCCTCGGTGATCTACCACATATATAAATAGTTAAAAGTCTTTATGAAAAATAATTTAGGCAGGTTTTATCAAAATCGTTAGAGTCATTTTTGAGAAAATTGTAAAAAAGTGTAAAATTGATTATATAAAGTGGCACTTCCGGTAAGTCGATTTTGACGAAAAAGTTGCTGTAACATCTCATGCATGTGCCTACCATAAATACGTAATTTCAGTATCGTACAACTTTTCGCTGTTGAGCTAGACTGTTCACATACACACAGACAAACAGACCGTTTAGCGAGACTTGGTTATTTGGTCTCGAGGGATCTGAAAACGTGTATTTCCGTTGATAACTCGAATTCGAAAATTTTCATGTATACTATATAGTTTACTATATATATATACTTAGTATAAAGATAAGGGAAAGTAAAAAGTGTAGCAAACAGATCTAACCTTTCTTCATATAATCTGGGTCGCGTTATCATAAAGTTCTATTTTATTCTTTTGATATGCAGATGAGAGAAAATCTGATTTAAAGACGATAAGAAGAAAATATACGCGCCTCGCATAATGATGTCCGGTTTCAAAGGAGTAATCCTTCACTGAGTCGTAAAGAAGCCTTTGCCTTGAGGATTCAACAGGCTTCAACTGTCCTTCAGCAAATATACTTTGCTGGCAACAAATTTAATATTAGCTCCCATTGACGGTACTCTGTCTAAGAATGTTTAACCGATATACAAGCCATACTTAACCCTACACTTCCAATTCCAAACAGCGTAAAACTACGAATTAATTAAGTAAACTAGTTCATTATTACATAATGTTTATTTTTTTTTTCCCCAAGAAATAAAGTGATAATATACTTCAGTAAATATTACTTCATCGAAATAGCAAGTCTATAATAAATGGATCATTAAGAAAATAAGTTAAAAATAAAATAAAAATGTAACATAAATTACACTGGGTGACTTAAGAACATTCATAAAAAATATATTTCACAAGAATAGCCCCTTTAACCGCGTTATATCAAGATCCCTAAGAACATAACCATAGAATTAAGCTACCATAAATCCGCAAAAACTAGTTACCCACAATTGATGTTTCAATTAAAGTAATAAGATTCTTAAAGTAGAAATTACTTAACTGTCAGAATAAATTGTAAGACCTGAAATTTACAAAACTCTTTAGCACGTAACATTTACCTCCAGTCTTCATCCCGGCCACCCATCACTAATTAACACAATTTTAGCCAAGTAATTTTAAACCGTATTTTCACCTCGTGCTAACGGTTGGCATAAATATAGAGCATTTTCATTTGAATATTTAAAGAACTTTTCGGAATAATTTTCCATGATTCATTTCCTTATCAAACATGAACTTACTAGTACAAATAATATAGCAATAAATAAATTATAAATGGTAAAGTTTAAGTCCAAAAATCTGAAATTTAGAAGAAGAATGTAATTTGATACGTAATTGTTATTATTATTATAATTATTTTATTAATATGATCATAAACGTAAATGGGATATTTCTTTTTTTCGCTTTAAACAAACGGTAAACATTTCTTTTGGCAGGTTAACACATAGTAATAAATGTTGCGTCTTGTAAGAGTCTCGTTTTATTGCAGGAACATATATACTTTTAATACCATTGTTTTTTGTTCCTGCTGAAATAATTCTAATATTAGGAAGAGTGGGTATATTTATAGTTTATATCATTGCTGGTATAGAAAGGTATCGATCTCTCCAAAATTATATTTGAATTTAATGTAGATTCGTTAGGTTTTATTCACAGGATAATCCAACTGACTGTTAGGCTGATTTTCAATTTATTTATATATGTAATAACATCTTTCAATGGTTTCGCAAAAAGCAAATCTTGGTAATTCATTTCAAAAAGATACAAAAGGTTAGTAATACCATTTTTTTTTTTTTTTTGGTTTGTGTTTTTCAGTGTATACAGCACTTATCGAAAGAAAAGAAAAAAATTAGTTTCATCACAAATTTTATGTGAAAATAATTATTTAAAAAATATGGAAATTCCCACAAATGCTTCAAAAATATCCATACAAAGCATTAAAAAGGTATAAAGAGATTGGCTCTCCAACATAAATAATTAACAAAACTCAACAAACCACCCTCTAAAATAAATACTGAAATCTACTAGGTATTATAATTAATCATAATAATTACACGTCATGTTATTCATTATTTTCATTTTTTTAAATGTATTTATTGATTTATTGTTATTATTATAATTTTATATTGGGTAACTCTCGAAGCTATGTTCACTAATAATGTTAAAATCTATGTGCAAAATTGATTTTGTTCATCATCATCTAATAGTTAAAAGTAATTTATACTATGAAAATTGAAGAATTATTCTTCCGACTAAGAATAAAAAATAAAAAAATTGGAATTTCACCAATTGGCATCCGACAGTTCAAAGATTAAAAAGCCCCACGAAAAAGTCTGATGAAGCCTTCTATCCCCACTAATTAGCACACTTTGTTCGACCTCAACCAATTAAGATAAAGATTAAAAAATTAAAAAAAAGAAAAGGGAATCTCTTCTTGAAAATACAATGGGCCAATGGATAGAAAAACCTCTAAAGGAAAAAAAAATAGGCTTTGATAAAGCTTTTAGTGTACCTCGCATTTGTACCACTCTAAAAACTTTAATTCACTCCATTTAAATTTCAAATTGCGAAAACTAATGGTCTTTTAACGGGGTAAAAAAAACATACAAAAACAGTCTGCAAAAGAGGTCTTGATGCCACTTAACGAAATACTGGCCTCTGTGAAACAAAAACGATGGCATAAAACTTTCTAAATTAACAGAGCTAATTAAATAACATATTTTTTATCGTATAAAGAATCACTTATGATAAAATTATTCATATCTTAATTTTATCTTAAATAAGTATCTTAAATAAAATGGTGAAGATAAATCCAGAAATGCAATTAAATCAAAATTTAATAAACAAACTAAATTACATACAACAAACACTCCAATAGTTTGGAAGGGTAATATTTTTAGAGTAACAAAGACCGTTAAACACATAAAATGATTATTAGCATCCAACATTTATTATTAAGAGAATCTATAACATTTTAGTGATTGCTATAATGAAAATTGACCTCTGGCATATTGGAGCCGTTCGATGCCTAAGAGCCAAGATTCAAAACCTAGGATCGCTAGGAATAAAACCTTATTCAGTTCATAAATTTGTACGTAGTAAAGATGTAACCAGAAACAGAAAGAATAGCAATTGATATAATATGTAAGATATAAGAAGCAGGAGCCAATTAGTAAAGTAATTACAGAAAAATGAAGAATGTTATAAATTCTAACACAATACAGGACTTTCTAAACAACTTGGAGACCATTCATTAGATCATACAACAGCTAGCACAAGAGAATGTATGAAAGATGAATATTCTAATACGAAAAGAGAATAGATGAAAAACATGCCAACATTTCTGAAATCAAAAGGGAATCAAACAACTAGTACATATAAAGGTAGTAGATATAATAAATCAAATAAAATAAATCAAATAAATAAATCGACTGAACATAGTATATTCATTTCTTCCAATCGCGTGAAGCCTAATTTCCTGGAAATCTAGGCATAGTCAGCGAGGAGAAGAGGGGAACTTTCACCAAGATATAAAGGAAATGGGAAGGAGGCATCAAATAAGATGTATATATGATAACTGTTGATTACTTGTGAATGATGAAATATACAGGGCAAATATACAAGGAAAAAAAGGCGAAAAAGAAAATTTTAAGGAAAAGAGATCACATCTATATATTGCAAAGTTTATTAATTTTATATGTTTTTTTTTCAATTTGGGATCCTCTTCAGCATTTTTTAGTTGAGTACTCCTATGCACAGGGTGTTCAAAACCTCAGACCCATCAGAGGACCCTATCAGTCACCCTTGTTGACAGCTTCGATCAACTCGGAGAAGAGGGGGGATTAACATTTTATTTTACGTAGCTTTTATACCGACGTTGTTTTTTGAAAAAGGCTTAAGCGCCAAAAATTCGAAATTTAAGTTTCACCTGATTACGGGTAGTTTCAACTAAACACCGCCTCAATCGATTCTCACATAAGATGTATTGAAAAAAAAAAAAATGGAAATGGAATAAAGATCAACTTTTGAAGACGTAAGCCTCAAATACTAACGACACTCAGTAGTCATTCTGGCCTTAACCATTGCTAGAAGCCTTAAAAATATATTGTAATTATAAAGGTTTTGCCACCTTAATAAACTCCTACAGTATACAATAAAGAATAAAATTGAAAAAATATATTGTTATTTGGAGAAAAATCGTTTCATGTGTTTCCTGTAAAGTTTGCTAAATGGCGCTAATGCCTTTAAAAAAAAAAACGACGACGATATGTTCTAGGGACACTATGATATATGTCTTTATCGTCATTTGGTTTAAAGCAATTCATATTTCATAATATAATAATATCAATAACTACAGATCCACTATAATTAAATTCAACATGCAATAGTTCTTACACGTGATAATGATTAACACTTCTTCTGATAGCCGTAGAAGTTCATCAATGTTCCCAAAAGTAACTATTTGAAAGACATTTCAATCTAAGTCCAGAGAACGAATTTAAAACAGACTGAGAATGTTTTAATCAGATTCCAGAACCTAAATCTTTAGCTTCTGTGAAGTAATACAAAAACGTTTATTATTATCTCTGTTAATGATACAACCATTTTTATAACGACATGGTTTGCAAATTTATTGTTGGTTGTTATTCAATAACTACATTTTTTAAAATTAAGAGCGTATAGGTGTTAATATTTTAAATGAATAGTCGGCAATTTATGTTTGAAACTAATATTTATTCGTCTTACTGGTTTTCATTCTTTCGTATTTTGTATCGGTCTTCATCGAAATACGAACGGGATCAATTCTTAGACCAGGGCCGGAACTAGCGAGGAGGAAAGGGGAGGATGCACATGCCCTTGGCAACAGAATTTCGAGCTTGGCATATTTTGAGCGAAATTTTATTTTTAAGTAATGCAAAAAATAATTGTTTCTGCTCTCTGATTAGTTTGACCTTAGTTCGGTCAATAAAATGAGTAGATGTCATGAGATGATGATATTTATTTCTAAAGATATTATTTCTAAAGATTACCTAAAATAATGTTATGAAACTTTGGACTCTTATGAAAGTAGCAGCGGGAAAATTAAGCTTGTTCACAGAAAAAAATAATCCTAGTTCCGACCCTGTTTTAGACCACTGCTAAACTACATAATATGCATATTGGACCTGCAGTCATGGACTGTTGTCCAGCATCCACTGACGCGGAAGATAAAACTATTATCACGAGACATCGACTGTACTATATATCCTATTATCCTATTCACGAGACATCGAGTATACTATATATCCTATTGTCCTATTCACGAGACATCGAGTATACTATATATTCTATTCACGAGACATCCAATACAAGCCGGAAGGACCTTATTAACACTGGACTACTGGAAAACGTTGGAAATAATACCAAAAAGAACCTACAGCTCATCCAATGAATTACCTTAAATATTGATTTTGTACTTTACTAAATACAAATGTAAGAAAAAGTATTGTAACTAAATTGTTATCTCTAGTACGTATAATGACGTACAAAATTACAGCTGAGACAAAAATATAATAATTATTCTCACATAAGGCGATTAGTTTCAAAATCGGCACAGTCCACAAATTTGATTATTTGTTTATAAAATGTGTTTGTGTTTTTTTCTCCTCAAAGTCCTCAATGCTTTTAGGAATTCTTTTGGCACGCCCTTATTGGAGGTGGATACCTTCTTAACACTAAGAACTACATAAGCTCCCAATATGATGCGTTCTTCCGTTCACCTCTTGAATAGCAATTATTCCAGAAACCCTCGCTTTATCAACATTTCTCAGAGAGCTATTTCATTTTCCAAATCTTTTATTATTACTGTTATCTGCACTTAGAATTCCTTACCCATTTTTATGCTTAAATAGCTCTCCTGATTCCTTTAGGGGCTATATCTCCTTTATATTTCTAACCTACAGCAATAAACTTTTAGTTTTAAAATTTTGTACAGAAATGTACACCACAAAAAATAAAAGAATTAAATTAAACTAAATAAATTAAAAAAAAAAAAACATGAACATACCGATTCACATCCTTTTAAGTTTCGTTGAAAAACGCTGAGTATCGTCCAGATGATGACACCGACAAGAGATTTCTTAAATGCCACTAGTTGGATCAAGGAACCGAAAAGTGAATAACCAAGGACTCAAAAACTATTTTTTGATCTATAATTGCACATTTTTAGCCGTAGAATAAATACAATCGAAACCAACAGTTTTACAGAATTAGACATAATTTTCTACGTATGAAATTTTTCGTATAATGCATTTCACTGGAAATGTTTCTGCTAACATTCTTTATATTTAAGAAACTTTATATATCTTTATAGTTTATAAATTATGAACATTTTATATATATATATATATATATATATATATATATATATATATATATATATATATATATATATATATATATGAATACGATGAATAATTATTTACACAGGATAGTTGTGGCCACTAGTTGATTGCAGATAGTTAAAAACTGGATGGGTATAGTCAGAGAAAACGTACTTTTAATATCCGAAACTATACTATTCTGTAGAGGCCGTGGTGGCCGGCATTGTTAAAGCAACACCTTAGCAACCTCGAGATCGCTACGGCACCGGTTCGAATCCGGACGGGTTGAAATTTATTTCGTAACGGCAGCACGTAATGAATATCGACCTTCTCACTCTGTTTAGAATAGGTTGGTAACCTGATGGATAACCTGTCCTATCTGCCTAAATAGAATAGAAAAGGTCATTAAAGCCCAATAAAAAAAAGAACAATTTTCTGAGAACGGTACATATACATAGTTATATACTGACTCAGAAATTAAATACATTGATAATGCTAAATATTTTTTATGTTAAATTTTACAACAACTAGTTTTTCTGAATGCGAGGATTAGAACCAAGCTCACCATAATGGGCTTTAGAAAAAGCCAGATCACAAAGTAAAATTGACATACTAAGGTTTTATTCAAAATCTCAAACCTACTTTTAGATTGAAATCAATTTCTAGCTTGTAGCAGATTAGAAAAATAATCCATCACATATAGCGATATTATTCTATTACATACCTACGTGGCGTGGTCATTTAGTGAGTTGAGAACATGATTGACAAGATGATTTTGACTTGGCCGTGATCGGTTATTCGAGAAAGTTCTAGCTCGATTATTGGAGAAGGTTCTAGCCCCAACGGTTCGAGGATGTCCATAACCATTTTTAAAAGTGCCATATGGGGCCAAGCGTTCTCATGCAGAGAAATGACGTCCCTGATGGATTGTTGTCGTATTTTGTTCCGATTCAGTCTTAGCTTGATCCAAGGGCGTGTATGCAGCATTAACTGGTCTCTGTTCACGAAGGAAATCCAGCAAAGAAACACCTTTTAAAATAGGAAACAACTACTATGGATGAAACCACTGATAATTATGAGACGAAATTCAGAGCTACGATTGGCTTTACAAGAAGTGACAAGAGTGGGGGAAATTTATTTTATTAAAGTTTGATAAGCCAGCAAAGCTACGAAGCTTTAAAAAATGGTGTGTTTAATGGAGCTTTTCATAAACTCTCTAATTCGAACAAAAGTCCTTTTGTCCGATTTTAACACACAAATACTCCTATGTGGATTTGAGATGTACGGTTCATTTTCCATTCCTTCTCGTACCTACTTCAGAGAATATTTTGCGCCAATAAAACACTCTTGCCTATGAATGGGTTTTTTCTCCAACCTGTGCACGCAATCTCTGCAAAATAGTGATAGCGTCAGCCCTCCCACACCAAAATATAATGAATAAGCGTTGCCCAATTTACAAAGGTATTTCCACCTCACTCATCTTTGTTGCTGCCAACACTCGACAAATTACTACTGATAGTCGATTGGAGAGTTACGTGCGACAGCTAATTTAACGAAGGGATCAAGTTCTAACCTGTTGACGACATAATTAAATGTCTTAAAAGCCATCAAAGGCTCGAAGCCTTTGCCGTACTACAAAAGCAACCCATGCGAGAAAATCCCGACAATAGGAGAGAAAGATCCGCTAAACGGATTTGTCACCATCCCTTTAGTGCAATCAGGACAGCTGCTCAATGGAGTATGATTGTTGTGCCATTCAGTTGTAAAGCCATTCATTGTTGTTCCCATCGTCCTATTTCTCAGAATGATTTGGCCAGAAATATCTCTACCAGAAAAATCGATAGATTTTTCTGTAGTAACTATAGCTAATACTTTCCCATATTTTAAATATCCAAATTACAGATAAAATTATTTAAATAGCAAGATTAATGTTTATTAATATTTTTCCCTCCCCTCTCCTGTTCCGGAATATGTTAGTTGCGATCTGTTAACGAATCGTAAAAGTTAAGGCAGAATCTCGGGACACAAAAGTTAAGTACCAAAAAGGATAGGTCGGAATGGAGTTTCTAAAAATAACTGAGTAGCTAATAGGAGATAAAACAAGAGATTCTTAACTGTTCGAACAACCCAAATCAAGATTGTCAAGATTACCTATAGTACTGAAGTGTATGATAGCTAGTACTGTCTATTTAAGTGATATTTGAATCACAAATGATAATTGTTTCATCAGATCTAGTTGGAATTGTGATGTTTCGAACAGTACAGTGTATAAATACCCCAAGGACATATAAGCCATATAGAGTTATTACATGAAAAGTATTCAAATTCAATTATGTGAAAACAAGGAAGAAAGTAGTAAAAAAAAGAACTGAACGGATCGTGAAGATAATGTAAGAGATAAAAAGAAAAGTTTACGAAGGAGAAGCTGAGGTGACGTTAACATTAAAAAACTCCATACCTCAAAGTAGAGGGGAGGTCCGAAACCCACTGCGTACACCACGCAACCCAACACATCAAAATACGGTCTGAAATTATTATTCAGATTATGATTTAATTTTATAGTATTTTTACCTGATTTCATTTAGTATAAAATCGTAGTAAAAGTGAGGAAGAATGATATTAGGTTTTAGATACTCCACTTTATGTAGTGGAGAAAACATATTGGAACCTGAGTGACTAAATCTTGATGCCCATATCTGATAGCCCATAAGATGCAGGAGATACGAAAGAGATGTACACATTAAATGCAGCTCAGGCAATTTATGAACAGTATCTTATCACCATTTTTTCAGCGATACAAATATAAGAACAAAACAGTGCATATAAGATTTACGATACAATAAATATACAATGAACATACAATGAACAGGATTGATTAACTGCATTCTATTACATGTAAATTTCATAAAAAAAACGTCTTAAAAAAACACTAACTTAAAACAATATGGATATATTATTACGATTAGTTTCAAATCCGGCTCAATCTACTTTTCACAATGCATATATATACATTTCTACCTCACGTAACAGTCATTTATAGGTAGTTTTATAATTATAATTTAAAATAGTTTTATAGCGTTCCCGTAAACACAACTTGAAATATTCTCAGCAGCATGCACTTCTCATCATCCCTCATAAGAGTAGTTATAAAATTAAAATAGTTTTATAACAATTTCAGTACGACAATTCTGTGCAGTATGTGCTCGGATTTCTATCTAAGGCCTAGTCTTGTAGTCCTTATAAGATACGCTGTCCGATTTAAATATATTTTTTTTTTAGAAAATTTAATTACCTCTCATATGTTTCATACGTAATTTACCATAAAAATGAATACTTTCTGAATTATGCGCAAATAAAATTTTATTTTTGTCATTACTTTTTTTCCTGGATTTACTCGGTTATGTACTAAATAAATAAAAAGTTAAGTTAGGCTATGAGAAGAGGACTTTAGGCAAGTTTCAGCAAACCGTAGGAAGGTTTTTCGAGAATATTGTAAAAAAATGTAAAATCAATGATATAATTGGCACTTCCAGCAAGACCAATACGGCGTATCTTTGATAATACTGGTCCAATTTCGATGATACCTTTCGTATGGTTCCAAACACAATTTACCATAAAATGCTTACTTTCCAAGTTATGCACAAATAAAATATTCTTTTCTTCACAACTTTTTTTCTTGGATATTATCAGTTATGTACATGTGCATACATGAAAAGTTAAAGTGCAAATCGATAGTTATGAAAAGTTAAAGTGCAAAATCGATGACCTATTTGGCACTTTGGGTCAGTCATTTTTTGCAAAAATGTTACCTTTACATCGTAGGCATATACCTGCCTTGAATTATTACATAATTTCAGTTTCGTAAGACTCTTCGATCTTGAGCTGGGCAGTTTAAACACACAATCAGATCATTTTGCGATACATGGTTATTTGGACTTAGAGGACCTAACAACGTATATTTCCATTGAAAACTCGAATTACAAATTTTTTCACGATCGCAATACCTCCTCCCTTTAATATATATTTCATATATCGGTAAGGGAAAGTAAAAAGAGCGTGATGGTCAGCTTAAAGATTTTTATCACTCCCCATACCCAAAAAGTGGTATTGCCGTTTAGAACAATTTGCCAGTAATTAAAAAATATGCCTACTTATTATACATTATTAATTAATTTTATTAAAATCGGTGAAACGTACAAGATAGTGATGAAGCAGATAAATTAAAGCTATATCTTAAGATATATTCAGAGAAAGGGAGAATTTACTTCAAAACATTTTTAATTTGCCAATAAGTAAAATTAGTACTACAGAGCAATTAAATAGGGAAATAATGTAGTGGGGAAAAATTATCTCTATTGATTTTTAAAGACAGATCCAATAAGGAGGCCGTTAAATTGGCTGTCACAATTTTAAAATATTATTAAAATAAGACGATGTTGAGGATATTAAAAAAATTTCTTAAGTGAAATAGCTTTTTAATGGGCATCTCGAGAGCATTGGCATTTAGCTAAGGAGAGCAAGGTCTTGAATTAATACCCAAGATTAATATCACAGAATAGTCAATTATAACTATGAGGGAGTTTAAATATTTTTGTTAAAACATCATAGAAGGTAGATAGAGAACGGTAATTATTTTATTAATTATTTTCTTAGGATATTTCGATACACTTTACGAGTATATAGGCTATCCTGAAAAGTTTAATTTGTTGATACACAGCGTTAACTGCTTGCCGAAAGTTGTTCAAGTTATCTAAATGTTGAAATTCCAGGAAGAACAAAATCAAACCTGAAACTTCATATTTAAGCATATATGATTTATTTATCACATTAGACGTTTCGAACCAAATCTGCCCATTCTACAGTCTAATCCCATTCATAAACCGTCGTATTAATTAAGTTACCTCTATTCAATTAAAGATTATTGTCATAATTAATATATAAATCTAATGCATAAATCATTTGTATTTGTCAAATTAAATCTTACTAACACGAATTTCCTTGAATAACAGTATGATCATCTCATTTCAATATTAAAACTGCACTGTATAAACTGAGTTTCTTCTTGCGTGAAGTCTTGATTTTCATGGCTCACTCAATAATTTCTACAATACTTCGTACACTTACGGAAAACTAGGTATGGATGCACGCACCCAATTTTTTATTACATATAAAAATATGTTTTTGTAGGTATATAATAATATAATAATACAATATTTTATACTTATAATATTATATACATTTATATAATAATGTTGTACAAAATATATATATATATTTTTTTTTATAAACGAAAAACCTATCTTTAACTGATAGCTAAGCTGAATATAGCACAGACGATAAAACTAACTTTCTCTTAATTCAAATAAATAAATTTTCATACAGGAATGTTCATTATACGTCACGTTTGACGCAAACAAAAAGTTAGTCACAAAAGGATTTAAACTGCTGGTTGGTAATTAAAATTTTATTTTTCATTCGATATTCGTTTATTGAAGTGTTCGCTTGAAAGCCTTTGCTTAAACATTAGCAGAATTTTGCAGTCAATGTTAAGGAATAATAACTAAAATATAACATATAACACGGTTCTAAAAAGAACTTTAGGTAAGTTTAATTTGATTCGAAATGTATATGCAAACTAGTAGTATATAAGGCAGGAGTAGGAAATAGGACAAAGTGGAAGTCCACCATCAATACTCCAAGTTCCAGGTACCGCCGACATAGGCCGTTTTGTCTTTCCGAGACCGATCTAGAACCGCCTTATCTTCCTAGACGTTGGGGGTATCCGTCTTCCGTCGTCTGGCCAAACAATTCCACTAGGTCTTCTGGTCAAGTGATAGATCCCATCGGAGGGAAATATATTGCTACGGCTGTCTCTAAGGATTTTAGAAGAGCTGAGAGATTGTAGACGAATCAGAACAAGAAAATATCTATGCATAAGAAAACCTCCTCTTCATCTATTTTTATTCCTGATTCTAGAACCAATGGTGTATACTAAATTACATCTTCTACCTCGTCGTTCTTTATGGAGAGATACAGCATAAGGTATTAAAAGACTTTATTACCCAAGATAAGATCTAGCTTAACGTAATTCTTGAGGGATCCAAAAAAACTGAATTTATTTCTATTGAAGAGTTACAACTTTTCGAAAATCCAATCTATTATTTCGCGCATAGTTACAATAGAGCGTGGGTTCCCAGCATATTTTAACTAGCTGTTTAGAGTTTGTCTCTTGAATCACCAATAGTAACTTTATAAACGGAATGCTTAAATAATTCATTAACAGAGTTAACTTTTTAAAAAAGTTCCCACCACAAATAACCTATGCACTCACGAGATTGGGGATGTGGTAACAACATTCCTGAAAACCAAAAGAGAGCTGAATAAGCGTTAAAACTTAATACGATTTACTGTAAAGCCCCATTAAATAAACATGATTTTAAGTAGACAAGTATATCTAGGTTATGCAGCCATTTATATAAATAAGGATTTACAGCTATGGTAATATTCTTTAGTAATATTCAGTCCGCTTTAGTCCAGCATAAGGTAAAATTTAATGGATAGTAATTTATATTACCTCGGCAAAACAAAATAATATTTAAAACATTTTCGTCGATATAAAATAAACTATAAATAATGCCCGAGCTATCAAAGGATTCTCTTAATACCTCTCTTAATACAATCGCTCTATAAAAGGAAGCTTTGATCTACGAGCTGATAGTAAATAGATCAAAGAAAGAGAGGCACTTAGAAGCCAAGAGACGGCAGAGGTGGTAAATATGAGCTTCTATTAACACCTTTGTACCAATAACTATTGCACTATAATAATCTCTTGGCTTCTGAGTTCCTCTCTGGTAAACACGAGAGGAAAAGATAGTAAACTGACGGCCTCAAAAGAAAAGGAATTATGCATCTGGAATGAACATTTCCAGCAGCAACCACGGGAACCCCATAAACAAAGAAGACATGGACCACGCGGAAGACCTCGACCCACAAGAGGTTGAAAAACCAGGCATTCTGGATGTGGAAACAGCTATCGACAGGCTTAAAAGAAGAAAGACCCCAGGATTGGACAGCATATCATCAGAGCTGTTTAAAGATGGAGGGGGACCTCTAAGAGCTAAGCTATTAGAACTAATCCAGAAAATAGGGGAGGAGGAAAGGATACCGGAGGCTTGGAACACAGGCCTAAAATGCCCTATCCTAAAGAAGGGGTCCATGTTAACCCTTGAGAAGGTGATTAGAACAACATCACGCGAAAATAGAGAGGTGCACATCCGAATGAAACCAAAAATCCTAGCGTATGCGGATGACATAGCTGTCCTTGGAAGCAATGAAGAGGATATTGAGAGACTCGCTAAGACTCTGTTAAGATAAGCAGAGCAAATCGACTTGCAAGTAAATGAAGATAAAAAAAATATATGATAGCCGAAAAATCCACCCCAACAATAGTATCTACGTGAATGGCAGAATATTCCCGAAAGTAGACAGCTTTAAATACCTCAGATCCAAAATAACCTCAGTCAATGACGAGCATACAGAGATAGGCCAGCGTTTAACAAGCGCAAACACAGTTTTTTTCTATCTTTCAAGAGTAGTGAAATCAAATTACAAAGTATAATGCTGTCATAAAACCAGTTCTGATGTACGGCTGCGAGCCCTAAAAAGCAGAATCGAGAGATTAGAAAGGAAAGTCTTCCGCAAGATAACCGGAGCGATATGGGACCAGAATCTAAACTCATGGAGAAGAAATACCAATAAAAAATTCCTTACAGAAACTGGTCAGTCAATATCTCATGATATGAAGGCAAGGAGGTTAAGATGGGCGGGACATGCAGCTCGAAGCAATCCATCAGGACGCCTCTTAACAACAATCAATGCCACAATAGTTGGCAAGAGACCACGTGGAAGGCCAAAAACCAGATGGATAGATAGGATCAACAACGATGCAGCAGAGAGGCATGCAGCAAATTGGAAAGCAGTAGCCCAAGATAGGCAGAGGTAGAGAAAGCTGGTCCAAAGATCTAACAAGATCTGTAGAGCCAACCGAAAAAAAAAATTATATATACATATATATATTGGCATATATATGCATTGGTCATAGAGGCATACAATCTAACGAAATTCGATTTTTATTTGAAATGATAAACAATTGAAAAGTTCCAACGTGTCTTCTTATTAGTTCTGTATATTTCAAAAGCTAAAATTCATATTGGTTTCAGTAAATATAGAATGAAGTTTTTGATATTGAAATTTTCCAAGGAGGATACGAGCAGTAGTACTACTGCTTCGTTTGTACTGACTGTCATTCGCCGGTCAAACATTTAATCGTAAAATCGTAAGACAGTTTGTAAGAATACGGAATTTTCCGATTATTGAGACAGACTGGATTGCATGTCTTGAAGTAAAAATTTAATAATATTATGTCAGGATAAGTATAATTTTTCATAGTTTGCACCAGAAATTGACATCAAAGTAAATTTAGTGAGGCGTTCTGAGTATCTCAAAGTCTCGTTAAATTAGAAGTGTCGCTCGAGAAATTCGCTCACAGAGTTCTAGTGGTATAGGAATATCAGAACACTCTGTTACATATTCTCTGAGGTACTCAGGTATGGATGGTCCTATATATACTGATAGTAACTCAAAAATAATATAATTACCATTAGCACACACAAAAAAAATGATGTGGCAACTAATGAGACGGTGTTATTATGGGCATTTAACTAAGATAGCTTCTGAAATACAAAAGTTTTGAAACAACCTTATGTTAAGGGACGCTAAGCACAAATTATTTATTACATAGTTTATTAATTATAAAAAACGTATAAGGAAATTGATAACCCAAAAAAGCATGAATGGCCAATCCACAGGCCCGCAAATGGGTCTAGGTCATGATCTATAGAAAGTTACTGCCTTCAGCAAAAAAAGGTCCTTGCCTCGTGCATGTTCTTGTGAGTCTCACTGCTTATTAATATATAATTTCTTGAGGGGAGGGAATAAGAAAAAAAAATGATTCGTTCAATAACTATCTCTGAATCAACTTTATTCTTTCATTTCAAACGGCGTACTGCTGCGTTGATGATCACTTCAAGAATACACTTACAGAGATAAAATTTCAACTACGAGAAATTCCTACATTTTTCATATTGTTTTTCAATGACCTGTTTTAGGTTACATCTATGGGCCGAGGTAACCTAAAAGCTATTGAGCAATTACCCAGTTCAAATTCCTGGCATGGCTCATTTAATGACTCTATTTTCTGCTGATAGAAAATTGGTGAGCTGTATCTGATAAGAACTATGGTTTACCAGACACATTCTAGGTTCCCAAAGCCGAAAAAAAAAAAAAAAAATCAGGTTGTTGGAGTACAGTGCAATCCAAAAGATACAACGGGCACTATTTGCGTTGGAAATGTCTTGCTATATATTAAGTTTACTGATTTAAATTTTCAGAGACAATTTCTTTAAAAAAACCTGAACTATTTCAAATAAAAAGAATACCGCAATGGTTCACAAAACAAAAATTTAATTTAAACAGCCTTGAGTTCAGACACTCTTGCAATTATTGACTGGATTTGACAAATAATAATTAAAAAAAAGGTTACTAAGTAACAAAACTTTAAAAATTCTGAGGAATTTAAAAATCAACCTAAATTTAAAGGCTATTATTTTTTTCTCAATATCAATGCTTTGTCACTTGCGCCATTCTTCGTCTAAATACTTCCTTATTCAGAACTATTTGTGCGTGTGATAACTGAGTTTCGTTTACCAGTGTTTATGCAAAGTTCATGTAAACAGGCAATTTGCAACAAATTTTGTGGCATGACCATGAACTCTAGTACCGCAGGAGGGAATTAATGATAATTAAATTGCACCCTGTGGTGAAACTGATTCTAGCTTCGTGGAAATGAAAATGTGAAGATAAAACGACAAACGGTGAAAATAATTTTCAGCTTCTGTAATTGGTATTGCATAAATTATAATTATTTTCAATTAATTTTAATTATCGGATCGTAGGATATAACTGCATATGAATTAAGAAGTTTTTGAAAATATCTGACAATATCAAACAATATATCTGAACTTTGAAATAGTAACTCTTCCACAGGATTAACACGTAATTCCCACCTGTTTGCTATTGATAGTTTGAATTAAAAATTCCATTTCAATGGATATGTACGTTTCAGAACCCTGTGAGTCCAAAAAACGCAGTTTTGGCCATTGGTCTTATGTCTGTGCCAAGATTATCTCTTGAACGGGTGGACAGATTTTGTTACTTTTCGTTTTGTATTACAGGTTTATCGCACACCCTGGTCGCAATGATAAAAAAAAAAAAAATCTGAGTACAACTTCCACTTTTCAAATATCTTTCCGTATTACTACCCGATCTTATGATATTATTATTAAAGATTTTTCTTCATAAAAAAAAAAAAAAACTGATTTAAATACACAAAACAATCTATATCACAGTAACTTTGCTTAAAATAATAATAAATTGAAAGTTCGAAAATCAAAAGTTTATCAATTTTACGTAACAGCAACATTAATAATACTGCGAATATACGTGCATCCATCAAAAGTAATAATTTTGGACATTGCAAAGAATAGCATCGATAATTTCCTAGGTGGAGATATGCTATCAACAATAAGAGAATCAATGTTTGGCTTGATGGAGCTAAATTTGATTTTCAAGTCCTATTCAACACAGTGCTTTTTGCCTTTACTACGGTAACCAGCCAGAATTATTTTTATGAATTGTAGATCGTGTGATACATTCAAGAATAATTTTTAAGATGTTTGTACTTATCATTCAATGTGTTAAAAATATGATTTAATTCATGACTTCCGTTTGCTTCTTCGCGTACCATAACTTTCTTGCGTACTACCGTTTGGGAATTTGTGCTATAAACTGTAACCAACTGTTTATGTATATATATTTATTTGAAAAGTAATTAAATTTTATACAAAGTAAAAAAAAAAAATCAAAATCAGACCAGTATTCAAAACCATGAAGCTAATAAAACATATTTGAAAACAAAATAATTGAATAAACTATTCGTTCAAGCATAATAATAAAATGAATAAATCCTAACAATCATATTATTGATAACAAAGAAGAAATGATTAGAAAAAAAGAAAAAGAGGCATTTCGCCTCGTTAGATTATTCAACATGCAGATCACATATTCAGCTTATTTGAATGGAAATGAAATGCCCCATCTCAGATGTCTAATTTATGTCAAAAGTCACAGTGAAAATATGGGGAAGTTGGATGAGTGCGAGTGTATGTATTTCCGAGCACATGCTACTACGATCGATGATCTCCATGACGAACAGCAACCATTCCTCAGCCATAACATAGCATTTCAATATTTAATTGAATAATATATTATATTATTTATACTGTGCGTATACTAGGCGTTCTAAATGCGGTAAACAAGGAGAATCCTATACTCCCTTAATTTCAGCCATTAATAACGAATTCAATAACTATCAAAAGCTTATGATAAAACTAAAATCCATGGATAGTTCTCCACATCAACTCAGTTATAACCCTGCGCCCAGTGAGAGAGAGAGAGAGCGAGAGGGAGTGAGAGAGAGAGAGAGAGAGAGAGAGAGAGAGAGAGAGAGAGAGAGAGAGAGCAAATAAAACAACATAATTAAATGAATATTTCGTTTATCCTGATAAATATATTCTTCTCTTTCGCTTCTCCCTATAGTGCCTTTCAGCATAGGGAAGCGTCTAGCCAGGAGCGAACTCATCCCGGTATCTTGCTAGGTTTCGGGCCTGTTAGAGATCTTTTCCTCTTTTTCTACTAAGGCGATTGATGCACTCCAAATAGGACATCCTTGGGCGTCCTCGAGGTCTTGAGAGGATCCCGGTGGTCACTCATTCTGATAACATGATCGAACCATTTCAGTTGCCTTATTTCCAGGAACTCTTTTAGCGGGGTTATATAGAAGCTAAATAGAAGCTAAGGTTAAATAGAAGCTTCAATTCTTGTCGAATCCTCTCGTTGCGAAGGCAGACTCTTCTTGTCTTCTCCGCCACTCTTCTCAAGTACCTCATTTCTGAGGCGGGACCTCTGCTTTCCTGTCTCCCCGTCAATACCCAGCTTTCAGCTCTATATAATAGTATCGGCAAGTAGACTGACTTGAAGATGTGAAGTTTGACATTCCTTCCCACCTCTCGCTTCTACTGCAATAGTACAACATATCTGGTAATAAACCGCATTTGCTTTGTTAATCCTAGTGGATATTTCCGCGTTCATCTTCCCAGACCTGTCAATTACTGTACCGAGATAAGTTAAGTTAGTCACCACTTTAATTTTCTCATCATTGTATGTATGTATATACATATGTGCACATCTTCTTCCTGCCGCCTACCCACTTGCAGGATCTTAATTTTATTGGCATTGATTGTCATTCCTTTTTGGCGGAGTTCTTCATACCATTCCGCTTGCTGCAGCTTTTCGACCGAGTCAGCAATCAGTACTACATCGTCCGCATAGAGGAGAAACTGGACTACTACTGGGTTTAGATTTCTTCGCCCTAGATACGTCCTCTCAGTTCTTCTCTTACATATGGATATGGTTCTTCCTCATCTATGAATAGGAGGAACAGCAAAGGGCTCAAACTGACTCCCTGCTTGACCCCCTTCGCCATGTTAAAATGGCCAGACTCTAATCCATTGAGCCTAACGATTCCTTTAGGCTCCTGATATGCGATTTAATGACCTCTATCAAGTTCTTCGGTATCTTCTTATTTCTGAGGGCAGCCCATATTTCCTCTCTTGGGACAGAGTCGAAAGCTGATTTGAGATCTAGGAATGCAATGTACATATTCTTGTCCAGGTCCCAGGATTTCTGGAAGGTATTCTTAGTGTGAAGACATGATCCTGAGTTTATCGTCCTGGTCTGAACCCTGCTTGTTCTTCTCCAATTTGGTGCTCCACTAGTGGTCTGGTAATAAACCGTAAAAATTATATTCAAAATATTCAATTAATAATTTTATAATATACTGAACAAACAACAAAGATTCATCAATTATTTTCATTATAAAAAGAATAAAAAATCCATGTTGGATTTCCTAATATATTACTTCAACCGTTAATTCACTTTAATAACTCCAATTTATGCAATTTAAATTACTAGCTCGTTCCAGTTAATCGTGGTTTAAGGTTACTCGTAATTTTAGTTCATCGATCAGAAGGAACGAAACAATAAAAGATAATTATTAACTTATTAAACTATTCCAAGTTTGCAGCATTGTCAAAATTGTCATGTTGCATGTGCGAGCAGTGGCACAATAAACAATTAGTCAGCTCATTTGATTTATCTTATTTTTATTTTATTTCATTTTATTTTTTCAAAGGGATTTAAAAATCGATTTAAAGACGACACAAATGTTTTCAGAAACTGTGATGGTTTGGCCACCTCATCAGAATGAATACGGAAGAACCGCTAGAATCACATAGGAGGGAACAAGACCTAGACGAAGACCTGGGAGAAGATGTGCGGAAGGCATTCCGGAAACGAGGACAGGATTGGAGCAGGAGGAGATAGCTGGTACGGACAGAGAAACATGGTTCAGGTTACATAGAGGGCATCCTTACACTGTACAGCGATAGAAAAGGATAGGATTATGATGAAATCGAAAGAGTATGAATTGTGGATGGACTTACAATCTGTCAGGATAGGGTCACGTATTGAAGTTATCCATATTGTGATCAGTGGAATGGCAGCAATTCCAACCTTCATAAGATTCTCAAACTGACAGCGAATCCGCTGAGATTTTTTTCCATTTATTGCTAATATCCTTTTCTTGTAGAATATCTCCACTTAAGAAACGTGACAAATTAAAGTTCAGGATATTTCGTAAAGTCTATATTTAAGAATGACTGAACTTAGGTTACGCAATTTTGGAACTGTGTGAGTTGAAAATGTGATAATCTGAGGAACGAGACACTTATTCACATGTAGACAACTTTTCATCAGGCTATTTTTTGTAACCATAAAGAATTCCGGCATCAGTAATATAATCGTCAATTTAATAAAAAATATAATGGCATAACGATTGAATTAATCCGTAAAAGAAGAAATTTAATATTAGGATTTAATGAAATATATGGCATGAATGATAATATATAAGTAATTAAAATGTGAGACGGGATAATAGGAAGAAAAGAGCTGACTGGAACAGCCCTTGACCACTTACAGCCTGGGACAAGGGGAGAATCAACAAGTAGGAAGATTAAAACCGAAGCAGAACAACGGGAGCTTATATAGAGGAAATGTTGTCTTTGAAGGTCTTGATGACAACGAGCACGGCTCAGACAATTACAGCCAAGGGCAAGACCACGCTTCGTCGGGTAGTAATCCGCCATGTGCAGGAACTCCCGTTAAAAGCAACAATGCACTAGAGAGAGGAAGATAAAAAGGAGTACTTTATTTGAGAGGACTAATGTAAAACTGAGAAGTGGCAAAAAGATACACCCATCCTTCATATCAAGGATAGTCCGGGAGTCCATACAGATAAACGTGACTTATTTTACAGAAAGGTAAAATTTCAGACCATTATGTTCTTGAAGAAGAGCTAAAAATAAACGTCTACCGCCACGAAGCCTCTGAAATACGATATGGCAGCCAATCAAACATGGAAGTTTTTTTGGGTATTTTCAGTTATTGATTTATAACTCCTAAACGGTGCTTCCTAGCGAAAACTTTTGTATACTTCTTTCAATATAATTGAGACGATGATTTCCAAAAGGAATTAAATCCATTTTATGAAATTTTATAAGAAACGCAAAAATCTCTCCTTACTTTGTTATTAGACCAATTTACCTGATTCATTTTTGCAGAAAAATCTAGAATTGTTTTTATACAATTAATATAACTTTTTTTTGTAGTTTATTGCACTTTTCTGGTGATTTTTGACAATAATACTTATTGAAAAGAAATGTGGATACAGTAGTTTTGAGAATAAGTAAATGGGATATCGTACCTTTTGAAAGAATGTAACCTCTTTCATTAAACTAATCCTTAAAATATTTATTTTAATTATTTTGGCTGGTAACGTTTTTAAAATAATATACAATCCCATAAAATTTAGCATGATGTTCTCTGATTAACGTATCTACTAAATAAAAACGTATTAAAAAAATGCATTTTTTTTTCTAATATTTATTTAGTTTTTTTCGTCTACCAAATATATGTATAATAAATTATAAACTATTTATATTTATAAAACTAATTTATAAAC
The DNA here is from genome assembly GCA_948150685.1 of Rhaphigaster nebulosa. NCBI lineage: Eukaryota > Metazoa > Arthropoda > Insecta > Hemiptera > Pentatomidae > Rhaphigaster > Rhaphigaster nebulosa. The sequence goes on from OX411306.1 coordinate 190,886,789, forward strand.
TGGGTGCGAATAATATTTAGGAATTGAGACTAATAAATAACATTTATGACGGTTAACCTAATTATTATACAATTACATACCTCCCAATTGTAATTATATAAATAAATGAAATATAGTTCTGGGAATAATATTTTTAAGCTTTTAAATTTAATGTACCCTGTGTGGACCGATAAAAAAAATCATAATGTCTGTACGTAGATAAGTGCCAATCTTAAATGAAATTGTTAGCTTAAATTTAATGAAAGAGTTTATATTTTTCTCAAAAAGTACTAAATTTCAATTTTTTCCAAAACTTATGAGTTTCTGAAAATTTTGTATATAAACTAACTTTATATGGTTGCAAGGAGAAATATTATGAAAAAACTTAATTGAAAAGAGTACATACAAGAACCAAGGCGACGGATCTAACTTATTGAAAACATCTTTAAAACTGATTAACAGGTGATAATCACAATCATAGAGGTAATTCAAGCAGTACTAATTGAGCCAATGACAAGTCACACAAATGGTGAAAAACAATAAAATAATGCTAAAATATTACGGAAATTATGGTCTTCTGCTGTCAAATAGGAAATATAGTACCCATTGGAAGAAACTAAAAGAAAGGTTATAGTTTTACATAGTATACAGTACGTTTTGGAACTAAAGGGCTATAGTATGTTTTGGAATGATATGAAATATCAACAAGTTCTTTTTTGGAAAGAATTGCAATTTTCAGGATGAAATAGCACGACGGATTTCAATAAAACTAAACCACTAGAAAACAAATATGTCAAAATATCGATTTCGAAAAAATTGTCCTTCAGTACCTATTGGAAATCAACGTCTCACTTAATGAACAGTAAATTCTACGTCGGATGAGTATCTAAAATTATAAATTTGGTTCATGAATGAGTGAATGATACTATCTAACACGTGTGTGAAATATTTAAAATTAATAGTGCAATTCAATTTCGAATTATATTTTTTATAGCATTAATAATTATGCAGTTAAGAAAAACTGCAATAAGGCTCTGGTATATATAATGTATAGTGGGCAATACATCAAATAAGAAAAGAGTATGGTTTCTGCAATTCACGATTCATTTATCCATTAAAGGAGAAACTACTTGAAAACTTATAACTTATAATAAATAATTGAACATTATTTTAAACTATAGAAGTGTAATAAAATGTCGAGCTTTTAATAAGATGCTGGATTATCTAACACGATAAAGTTAAATCCAGCTCGTGAAAATAATATTTAATTAAAAACTAACTTTTAACCCACCAGTTCCCTAACAATATCAAACATAACTTTTAATTATTTTTCTACATTCTCCCGTTGTTGACCCTCAACAATAAGCGTGAAAAAAAAAAATAAATAAGGCAGGTGACATTGGGCAGTAGACAAAAAAATAACAGAGTAAATGAAAAAAAAATATACTGTAATTGAAAAAAAAAATATCTGATGTGGACAACACATGGCTTTCTTGTACGCCTATTAAACTATAAATCGGTTGCTCAAAAAGTGATCCTGAATTTGGTTACTAGTTTCCGAAGATTGGAGTATCTCAAAAACGACACTCTTATTTCTGGAGGTCTCATTCCGTTATTATATGTCGTTTTCTTTCAGTAGGTAACTACTTCCAAGAGATTTCTTCGTGTTCCGTGACAACATTAGAACTGTCAATATCCTTAGATATAGCATTGAAAATCGACAGTTCCGACATTTAAGCGGCAGAACGTACTTAACTTATATTTTATTCTCCTGCTGCAGATTTGTTCATCTCACAAATGGGGAGAAATAGCAGTATTTTACACTCGATTTTAACAATTAAAACAAGTAATACAAATGTTTAATCGGAGTGGAAACAAATTCGCGTTTGTAACCTTCATCCATGGACCATATGATTTCTGTATTTAATTTTAATATAATTTTTGATGTAAGTTTATTATGACCTTCAAGTAAAGTACTCTTTTCGGCTCACCCATTTTAACTCAAATCTAGTAAATACATTCATATTGATATAAAAGTCCTATTTACAAAATTTGAGATGTGTTACATTATATTTTAGTATAATTTTTAGTGAAGTCTAGTATGACCTTCAAGTTAAGTACCACTTCCGGTCTGCCAATGTTATTATATTAAAATTTATAATATTATTTAAATTAATTTGCAACTCTTATATACCTAATTTGAGAAGTTTTGTATTATATTTTAATATAATGTTTGATGAAATCAATAATGAACTTCAAGTAAAAGTACCACTTCCGGTAATGAAGTAGTGACCACAAAGGGAGGCTCACAACTAGATTTTGCAGCAATCCTAAATACAAATTTTTAACTTTCTACGACTATCCGTTCTTGAGTTATGCGAAATACGAACGTATGTACGTACAGACATACGTGCGTCTCAACATAGATTGAGATGTTTTACATTATACTTTAATATAATTTTTGATGAAAGTCTAATATGACCTTTAAGTAAAGTACCGCTTCCAGTTTTTCAATTTAAACCCAAATCTAGTATATTATTTAAATCAATATATAAGTTATAAATACTAAATTTGAGAAGTTTTGTATAGTATTTTAATATCATTTTTGATACAAATCAATTATGACCTTTAAGTAAAGTACCATTTCCGGTGATCAAGCAGCGACCAAAAAGTGAGGTTCACAACTAGATTTTACAACAATGCTAAATACAAAATTTCAATTTCCTACGGCTAACCGTTTTTGAGTTATGCGAAATACGAACAAACGTACGTACGTATGAAACTAGTCAAAATGGATTCAGGGATGGTCAAAATGGATATTTCCGTTGAAATCTGAAAACCGAAAATTTTCGCGAATACAATACTTCCTTTACTTCGTACAAGGAAGTAAAAAGTTATCACATATTTAATAATTTATCAATTCAATGAGGAGGAAGAGTGTAAATTTTTTTTCAGTGAGCAGTTTCAGAAGTGGGAAATTGGTATTACAAATATGTATTATCTATACAAAAAATATATTTTAAAATTCATTCAAGATAAAATCAAGAGTCAGAAATTTCAGAAAAAAACAAATCTTTCCGAGATACTGAGAGCACCAGAGGAATTGTCCACTAACGTTCCTCCGTCTAATTCTGTCGAGACTCCAATCTTACATTTCAATCTGCTAAGCGAGCCCGAAGGTTCGATACCGACACCACAAACAATAACTAAGTGTCTCCCTCCAATGAATCTCGCTAAAATCCAAACCGAAAAAGTCATGTTTAAGACAATCCTCCCACCTCCTATTCTCAGAAAAAATCACAGTCACAAATCATATTAGTCGAAATTGAAACCGAAATACAATCTCTGGTATGAAATGTAATTCCCTTGTGCCACATCCAACTTTGAAACTTGTTCCACAACCTGAAAACTTGAAAAAATTCTTCAGTCACCAATTCTATTGTGTTTATCTAATAAGACAATAAGCCACAAAATAGAAGTTGTTTTTTATCTCATTCATAATTTTTAAATCTTTGGAACGATTCTACGAGAGAAAACATAAACATAAATCGTATTGCACCCTTTTTATTCCCAATATCTCCTAGAGAAAACATCCTAGTGAAATAAATGAATTGCTAATTGTGGATTAAGGTGAGTGGAATGCGATTCCTCTTTCCCCTCTCCCCTCCTCCTCATGACAAAACGTTTAGCAATTCAAATGGATATTTCAGCCAACTCAAATGGAATGTGAGAAGCTATACAATCAACCAAATGGCAGACAGTTCGTTAGCCAGCCATTGAGAACTGATGCTCATGACCGTGAAGAATAAACGCTTCCGAGTCGACGGGTTTCGGCTGGACGGAGAAACAAAAGCGAGCCCATTATTTTCATACTACATGGGGCGGATTGAGGGGATATGATCTCATTAATCAAATGTAGTGCACATAGGGGACGTTTAGAGAACTCTAATTTTTCTTCAAGGGTTGAATGATCATTCTATTGAGCAGGATGGATACCGGAACCTTTATGAAGATGCAACGCTTATAATATAGACTAATAAACATTGGAGTAATAAAATAAGTTTAAACTACTATAACCTCAGTACGGTTTTACAACATGGTAATGTGGACAACATGCATGTTCAACCGCCATTTCTCTACCCCTCAATACATTAATGGATCAGGTAATTACAACATAGATGCAAGGTATGCTTCAGGAAGATCTCTCAAACAAAAAAATATTTTTTTTATAATAGCCGGACTCTAACCCAGGAGCCAGGAGTACAGTGTCTTATTCGCTTAGCTTCACCACTCCTAGTATACAACAAAATTATTATGACTCTAGTGCGGTATGTAAAAGCAATCATACATATCTCCATAATACACTAACATTCAATTACATCCAATTCTGTAAAGTAGCGAAAATATATATGAGTATACATATCGTGCCTACCATGTCCAACTATCGAATATTAAAAAAAGGGATTTTCATGATCGTCACTATAAAGCGCGCTAGTTGAGCAAGCTTTGTGGCCAATTCTTGAATTCCAAACATCCAAAAAGTACAAGGCGTCAGCTGTTGAGGATTAAATAACGAATATGAAAATCCAATTTTTGCATATTCGATAGCTAAACATGGTAGGGACGAGTGATAGTAGTAATCGACTAAACATAATGGATTCAATATTTTGTTAATCTTTTGCGAACTAAATTAAGTTGGTCTACACCCGTCTGTCTTGGGCTATTGGTTTTAGTTTTCCTGGTTAACCTACCTATCTTTAGTAGTTATCTTACATATTCCTTTTTAATTTTCTGCGTAGTCTCCTATCAATATATTTTCATTTTAAGTAGACAGACGATTCCTCGGTCCACTCTGGCTTTAGTCAGAGGATACATCAGGATGTCAGAGGAGTACAGAACTAACTATCCAGTAAGCAGTTCTCCTTATGCAGAGACATAGCTAGGATAGGGCGAAGGGTGCGCCGCATAAAGGGGGACGCCAAAATGCCCAAAAATAATTTTTCTCTTCTTTTTTAGGCTACGAAAAGAAAATTTATTTTATTGGCTTTAAGACGAACATATGTTTAAATAAGTAATCATGAAATAATGTATATACTAAGCAGATTGTGACGCACGATACCGATCGATACAAGTAAAGTGTCGATAAGCTCCTTTCGATACCATCTAGTTTGGCTAATCTGGAATCATGGCAGAGGTGGCCGAGAGAGGAGCAAGCTTAATTTTGTCACCTCTTCTTATTGGAGGAGGGATGAAAGTCAAGAGTTTTATAACGGTGCGTTAGGTAATATATTTCTTAATAAATAGCTTCTCATAACATTAAGTCATTTGTTTTTTTATTGAATTAAGGTCAAAACTATCAAATATTATTTACTTAATCTAATAATAACCTTTAAGACTAAATTTACCGTCTTCTAAAATCGACCGCCCTTTGCCCCCCTAGTTCCGACCCTGGGGGCGGCAATCTGCGAGCTTGCTCCGGGCGCCAGTTAGCATATCTAAGTAAATGCTGCTGAGACCGCAAGAACTACTGCCAGCGCCTGCTTCAAGGCGCTTAATGATATCGATTAATTATTCATTAACATTATATCATATGATGTATATACATAACATTTAATTTTTTTTTTTAATTAAATGTTATATCTGTACATGTAATAATAAAAAAAACTGAAAAATAACATAAAATAACAAAAAACTGCCAGGTATTGATTCCAAGAACAACTTTTCTTAACATGATATTAATTATAAAAGCAAGTTAAAAATTTCCCCCTTAAAAATCTTTTTTGGCCTGCTAAGAGAGTTAAACCTTGTGAACTTAAAAGCTTACTGGAGTCACTTTTTAAAATTTAATATTGGAATGGATTAATGATGTCCGTGGCTTTTCTGTATATTATCAACTTGATAAAACAACACGCTACAAAAATAACGAAACACTTGAAAATGGACAAACCACTCCGAAGCGTATAAAAGAATTAGATTAAATAAAATATATGAAGTCTGATGGGTATCAAATTTATTCCTTAAAATAAAAAGTAATTAATTAAAACGAATTTAACCATAAGCGCAGAAAATAAAGAAATTAGAAAATTTGATCCAATATGGGATAATCAAGTATGGAGAGTTCGAATACTAATGTAACAATGTGAACACGAAAAAGATGACGATCTATGATTAAGAAGTATATAATTTCAGTAAAAGTGGATCTTAGTTCAGCCATGAGTTTCATGGAGGTTTCATATAAAAATCACATTTTTTACTTATAATTGAGTACAAATTATTTTTACAATGATTCTTTTTTTGTTCATTGATTAGGTCTCCTTGGCCCACAATTATTAATTCACTTAAGATAGCTAAAACGTTTTCATGAGCTATTATCACACTGACATCGACTGATGTTTTTGTATTGATTGAAAGCTTTTAAAGCAAGAGGTCTAACCGAAAAAACAATCATCTGATATCGTGTTTGCAACTAATTTAAGGAAACCATCATGGTGTTAATGAATATAAGTTTTTAAACCTTTTTAGGATTAATTATTATAAGTTATTAATCCTCCTCATTAATAAATACAAATCATCCAAACCCTGTTTATATTAGAAAATACAAATTATTTATAGGATATAACAAAATCATATCTGTAGTAATCGTGAAAAACTAGATAAGTAAAATCCAATTATTTTTTAGGTGTCCATCTTTTTTTTTTCAGATGATAATTGAAATCAAAAGAAAAGATTGCTACTTAGTGGGACTTTATTTATAGCCAAAAGAGCAACCTATGGGGCATTAAAGTCATAACGGATAATTTGATATGTGACGTAATAAGGAGCAATCAGGATTTTAGATTTTCAGGAATGTATTCTGCGAGGAATTAGAGATAGCAGAGCCCTAAAGCTAAACTCCGTATGTCCAAATCCTCCGAATAAGTATTTTGTAATAAATAGGAAGCTTAGAGTAAATGTTGAAGAAGTAAAGATGAGGAGTCCAAGTTATGGGTCTGTAGAGATGATTATAGGATATAGTAGGACAGAAAGTCGTAACTGAACTTCTAAAGGTAGTAATGTTTTGACGTAATTTGTTGGATTTTATTTTTGACTTCATTCATCAAAGTTTCTATATTTCATTAAGGAAGCAATCGGTCTTATTCCCTGATAGCAAACATATTTCATCGGTTTGTGTTGAGGACGAAGCTAAGATAGGTTGGGATGTCACCTGTAGAAACTGTAAAAAGTATGAGACCCGGGATTCTGCTTTGAGGAACGCCTGCAGATTGAGAAAAGGCAACCATGACAAACATAAACCTTAATAACGAAAACTGGAATCAAGCAATTACATTGTAATTTGGATATTAGCTTGGATATATCGATTAATATTAAGTTTTCGGATTTATTCGATATTGAGGTACATTACTGGGATATCGGTGATGTAATTTTTGAAAATACTATTGATTTTAAGATCGCCCACTGAAGTATCGACTAATTCTAATTTGGCAAACAAAAATAAAGTTTTTTTGTCGCAGTCCTCACAAAGCACCACTACGCTTTTAAATTATTTTTAAAATTCAATTATTATTATTTTAATTTGCAAATTGAATAAATTTTTGAGTGATATTTATTAAATAATATTTATTTGTTGAATGATTTTTCATTCGAATATTTTTCATCCGTTAAATACTTTTTCATTCGAATATTTTTCATCCGTTAAAAATTTTTTCATTCGAATATTTTTCATCAGTTAAATACTTTTTCATTCGAATATTTTTCATCCGTTAAAAATTTTTTCATTCGAATGAATATCTAATAAAAGATGACAGAAAAATTTAAATGTTTCGTTATTTACGGATAACGGATGATAGTCATCTTTATTCGACACATCGAATAACAAATAATTTCATCCGTTATCTATTGTATATAGATACATTTTGCCCAACTCATATTTACCTTAACCTAAATTTTCAATAGCCTCCTTCTATATTACTCTATCCAAGCCCCGTCCTCACGTATACCACGTCCTATCACATATGCCTTCATATCTCTAGCCCAAGTCTTTCTAGGTCAACCTCGTCTTCTCTTTCCATCTATTTTTCACCCTTACACTTCCCTTGGCTATCATTCTTTTAAAATGCTCCAATTTAGACGTTTTCTCTCAATCTATTCCAAGATGATTTTTTCGAATTTAATTTTGTTCTCTATTACTTAAATTTTAACTTTATCAATTCTGGTTATTTCTGAAAAACTCGTCGTAAGCTACGCTTTTCAGTTTTCTGTGAAGTATCTTTCTAAGATCATCCGTTATGGTCCATGTTTCTGCTAAATAAGTCATAATACTCAATACTATACTTTTATAGATATAAAAGAGGAAAATAAGCTAAGGGGTGGGTAGGGCTGCCGTCAGGTGAGCCCGGACCCTGGACGAAATAATACTGCTGGCTCCAATATTTCAATATTGGAATATTGCTCAATATTTCATGTGCCAATAATATGAGGATATGGACTAAAGTATTGTGAAAACGAAACTGACTAATATATTATAATAATAAGAATTTTTGTATTAGATAAAATACAGCACACATTTTTTTATTAATTACTTGATGATAGTATAATATAATAATAATTACTTAGATAAATAAGTGTTCAAAATAACACTCCGCGTCAATCAAAAAAACCCATACAGGATTTCATACTTCCATTTGGCGTGGAGCGGTTGGAGTAGAGTGATCGTCAGTGACCCCTTAGCAATGTTAAGAGGCGGGTAATGATCAGCGCCTCTCTTTACTATATAAAATACAAACCCGCGAGCACAAAATTAACATCGTCTATACTGCGTATGTCTAAATGTCCCTTTCTCTATTTTCTCTTCAGTCTCTCTTATTTACGGTCCATTGTCAAGATTTTGGAATTTTATGTTTCGTTTCTCTTATAAGATTCAGAAAGAGAACAATTCATTAGCAGCCAACTTCACAAGACTCGCCAAGATGGACATGTCCATGCAAGTATAGATTAGAGCTTCAACTATTTTTTATTTACGACTACAATTTTCACAGCACTCCTCTTGCCTTTTTTTCTGCGAAAATTTACATAATCGAATCAAAATTCAATATTCATCCTAATCTAGAGTTAATAGACAACACCTTCTTTTCTCTAGAAACCATAAGCAGCATACAAATCTATAAATTAGGATACATTGTCAGAGTATGATAAAAGTACGTGATATTATTTATAATAGATTGAAATGATTTTTTTAATTGCATGTTATTTGTTCAACAAACATTTTGACGTTATAGAGATCTTTTTAGTCAACTCGTACCGGCCCCCTTCCAGAATTGTTACATAATGGTTTATTATTTCCAAATAGTTTATATTTCTAAAACATCTGGTGTGTCCATTAGCAAGTAGGCTAAGATGGGCAGAATATGTGGTCAGAATAGAGGGTAAAAAGGAACAGAGGAAAATGTCGGAGGCACGCCTCAGTGGAAAAGGAAAAAGGAAAGACCACGAAGCTAGTGGAAGTGGAAGATGAAAGAAGGGTGAAGTGGAGAGAGATGCGAGGAAGCTGGAAATGGAAAAGAATGACTACCAAGGGTAAGGAACGTCGAAGGTTAATCTACAAAGTTCAATACGCTATATTTCTGCCATTTTTTTCTTAATGTATTGGCATGTTGATTCCAAAACACTTTACATTTTCCTCTATAATTCTAGATTTCTAAACCGCCGCCATTTTTAAGCGAAATGACCAATAGTAATGTCAAGTTTCAAGATTCATCCTGGAGTGATTTGTAAGTTTTTTACCAAATCTCGAGAAAACCAGTTCATTAGTCTCGGAGAAAAACCTCTAACTGATTTTTTTTTTATTCGATTTTTGGATTCTACGTACATATCTTAAAACGTAAACCTCGAATTTTGGGGAGATTAACATTTTTTTTTTCTCCTTGTTCGACTACAAACGTTCATTATTGAAAATAATAAACCAAAATATTGGTCTTTCAGTTCAGATCTGAAACATGATTCTTCTAGAAGTTGGAGAAGTTGTTCCCTCGTGAGGGTACCGAGGGGAAACATATTTCAAAGGGCCGCAAGTCCCGTCCCGTTAAGGACTTTTTTGTTCTCTCATAACTTCCAAAAAGTTTCGACAATAAACGGCAGAGTGCTAAGACGTATTTAATTACCCCTCGGCCGGTTCCAGAGTTTTCCATCTGACGAAGAGCAGTTAGTTATGAAACGAAGTTATTAAATAATGTCCAATAAAGGGGGTTGGTCTTCCCCACTCTATCTTTTTCTTAAACAGAAAGGCAAATTTTTTATTCATTTCTTTTAAAATTTAAAACAAAGAAAAACATTATATATTATTCAAATTCTCTTACATATAATCAGACTCAACCAAATGGTCGAATGTATGGAACAACTGGTTTAAGGGGGTGCACCCACCACATTCTAAACGAGAACTAAAAATACACTATCAGTAACCACTTATGTATAAGCTAAAGACATTACCAGGGAAACGAGGCATACTTGGATTTTATTTAATTTAATTATTTAAGATGGATCAAACAAAAAAAAATATTTTAGTCATATACTGTGTAATCGCGTACTAAACAATAACTTTACTAATTTGTCAAACACCCGAAAATATCAATGCAATAAAGACAATTTTTTTATTACAACACATTATAACAAATAAAGAGTCCCCGGAAAAAAGGGGAAGAGTATATTTTTTGCAAAAATGAATTTATACGAATCAATATATTCTTATCGTTCCGTAAAATAAGATGGTAGTAAGAAACAGCCGGAAATGTAGATGTCAGTTGGTTAGAAACGTAATAAATAATGAATAGCCAAAGACTGAAGAAAGTAGGAGCTCCAAACTTTAAAATTTGATTTTCTCGAAATGCATCATGTAAACCTCCCCTTCTTCTGTGGACTCTACACATGGTTATTATAATCATTAGAGAAGTTTAAAAAGGAAAAGAAAACACGTCATCTACTTAATTAATCGTCAAATGTTCATTCTATAATACCACTTATTTTATTAAAATATTTAAATTCAAATTTGGGTAAAAATGAAAGGACAATAAAAATGAAAATATTTTAGTTAACTTTAGATTTATTTGTAAATTTACTCTTATGTTTTTCAATTAATTTTTAATTAATTACTACAAGCCTGAATCGACCTAATAGGTCAGGGAATTGAGGATGGATGCTGACCACATTACCTCCGTATTTTTTTTTTTTTTTTTTTACTGCAAAATGTGATTGTTTTATCAAACATTCAGTAAAAATGGATTGAGGTTTCCGATAACGCAAAACGTGTCCTTTTTGATCGAATTATTATCCTACACTTCCGTTAGCAATCAGAAAATATTCTGAAAGAGCACGCACAATCTGATTCTTTATTCAACGGCACGTCATTTCCACATGGTTGTATCTGCGGCTCAACTGGGTATGAGAGTGGGGTGTTTGATGCATCATTCATAGAAAGTGAATCCCTGCCGGCAACAGTGGATATCAATGTGAATGGTGTTAGTCTTTTAAATGATAACACTATTTATAATGTATATTGCATAAATAAAATACAAAATATAAAGCCAAAAGAAGACTTTGTACTTGTTAAGATTACGAAACATTTATAATCAATACCTCTTTTTAAATTGTCATTTATGCCTAAGAAACTTAGTGATGATTTTTCTATAATCTGATAAATTATCTCAGCTTCATATTACGTACTTGAGCATAACTTTTTTCTAAATATACACCAACTCAATCTCAATTATGTGGGCCTTCAATGAGGAGGGATAGGCACAAAATCGATACTGAAAACGGTTTTTCAAGAAGGGAGGTGTGCCAGTTATTAGGGACCAATCAACAGACAATTTCCCGGATCCTTGGCCGATTGAGAGAGAAGCAATTGTAGAAGGTGAGGAAAAGATTGTCCAATGGATGGCCTGTTTCAAATCACCGGCATCCACTAATCGGCTACGGGGACTATAATATAAATCTAATCTTTTTTAAATTTAATTAAATCAATTTTTAGACATTTTCAGAAAAAAATATATGCAATTATGAAATTCACAAAGCATAATATATTTCATATTGTACAGTGCATTCCTTCAATGATCCTTGAACTGGAATCAAATCAATCAATCCAAAAGGAATCAAATAAATTAATAATGAGATATTTGAAAACTTCTAAATCCCAGTAGTAGTCCAGACGAGATAGTTTATTTTTTTGAATTTTTTTCGATAATTAGGAGAAAAATAGTAGAAACAAATTGTAAATGTCTCAGATAAAATATGTATGTAGCAACACGGTGAAAAAAAATCACAAACGTGCCGAAAAGCGTAATTTTCACGTTTAAGATGATAAAAAACTTACTTAAAAAATAAAATAAAAAATAGTACGCAATAGCCTTAGAGAAGACGGAAAAAATGAGTTTCGAACAATTGAATTCGGTCAACTTTTTACAAAAAAAAAAAAAAAATTAGAGAAAATATAGAAAATACAGGCACGATAGAGAAAATATAATCAATATTTGAAATAGTTTTCCAATAGACGTTCTCAATGTGATAATTAGCAGACAAATAGTAGAAACAAATTGTAAATGTTTTAGATAAAATCGGTATGCAGTAACACGGTGAAACAAACTTATAAACGTGCCGAAAAAATTATTTTTATTAAAAATAAAAAAGTAGTACGTCATAGTGAGAAGACGGAAAAAATGAGTTTTAAACAGTTGAATTCGGTCAACAAATTTTAACAAAAAAAAATTAATAACCGTGAAATACGGCCATTTTTGGACATTTTATCACAGGGCTTTTAATTGTCGTAGAAACTTGCATTGGCGCTTATATTTTGGCTTTTGTTAGGGCCACTCTACAATAAAAATCGTATGCAAAAAAAAATAACTTTTTCCGGAAATATAGAAAATGTAAAACAGATGTTTTCGAAAAAATATTTGAATATTAAGCCATGATGGCCCTAGAACGAATTTTCAAAGCGCTATTTATTCTCGAGGAGTTTCTCTACAACTCTATTTTCATGGAATTTATGTGAGGTTCGATTTAATACTTAAAAATATCGGATGTGGGCAACACATGACTTCCTTGTACGCCTATTAAATTATAAACCCGTGGCTCAAAAAATGATACTGAATTTGGTTACTAGTTTCCGAAGATTGCAGTAAAAACGGCACTCGGTGTCCCGTTATCCATCTATTGACTCACACACACACACACATAGACGTATTCTTGTTTCTGGAGGTCTCATTCCGTTATTATATGTCGTTTTCCTTCAGTAGGTAACTAGTTTCTAAGAGATTTCTTCATGTTCCATGACAACAATAAAACTGTCAATATCACTGGATAAAGCATTAGAAATGGACTGTTTCGATATTTTAAGCGGAAAAACCCACTTAACGAATATCTTATTCTCATGATGAAGACTTGTTGAGCTCACAAATGGGAAGCAAACTAGTATTTTAGACTCAATTTTAACACTTAAAACAAGTAATAAAACGCTGCAAATTATTACACAATGGTTTATTATTTCCACTTAGTAATATTTCAAAAATTTCTATTCTGTCCAAGTAAAAAAAATTAAGCAGTAGGCACCTAAGGGAAAGAAATTTGAAGCTTTTCACAAGATGATCGACGTGAGAGTGCTGAACTGGGAGTGTTAATTTAAAAAACTCTGTCAATGCAAATAGGCTGTGATGTAAAATGATACAGAGGAAATATTTGATGTGCACTTCAGGAGGAAAAAAAAAAAAAAAAAGACTAAGGAAGCTAAAGGAAGTAAAGAAATAATCCAAGGAAGAATAAAAAAGACTGATGCGAGGACTAGCCGCCAGAAGAATCAGTCTCAGAAGTTCCTTACGCAATATCTCAGCTTATAATGGTCCGATTTAAATGATTTTTAATTCGTTTTGTAGGGAATTTCGTTTAAATACAATAAAACACCAAACTAATACTATGCAAAACTTCTCAGATTTGGTATTTATAACTTATATATTGATTTAAATAACATACTAGATTTTGGTCTAAATTGGAAAACCGAAAGTTGTACTTTACTTAAAGGTCATATTAGACTTTCAATAGAAAATTTTTGTAACCCCCCCCCCCTCAAAATTTGAGGATGTTTTACGTTTTAAGATACGCAGAATCCAAATATCGAATAAAAAAAAAAAAATCCGTCCGCAAAATTTTATTTTTGTTTTTACTACCTTGAACGAAGTAAAGGAAGTATTGTAATCGCGAAAATTTTCTGTTTTCAGATTTCAACGGAAATATCCATTTTGACCATCCCTGAATCCATTTAGACTAGTTTCGTCGTGGCGTCTGTACGTTAGGGTTGGAATATCGGAACGCGATATATCGATATATCGGATTTGAAAAACCGATATATTATATCTTTATACTAACACCCGATATATCGAGATATCGATATTTTTCACCGATATATCAGTGATATTGATATTTTAAATTTTATTATTTTATTTTAATTAGAAATTTCCTTTATTCTTTATCATATTTTTAATTTTATCCGTGAGCTGTCATTACAGCTTAATTATTTAATCAATCGAAGACTCTGTCTCTGAGCTGTTGTAACTTCCTTACTGTTATAACTCATTGGCGTCACTAACGGTCAGTTGCCTGTTGTTCATTGTTGTTGTTGTTAGTGTGGTGATACAAGTGAAAATAGAAACTAAAATGTCGCCGCCAAAAAGTGAAGTATGGAAAAAATTTTAAATTTTGAATCGAGAGATAGTAAAAGTGCGGAGTGTAAATATTGTCACAAAATATTTCGGACTTCGGGAAACACATCAAACCAACGGTCACACCTCAAAGCTTTCCATGGACACATTTTTTCGTCTCCATCAGGGTCAGATGTTTCTGCAACACCTTCTACTTCTAAATCAGAAGCTAATAAAACAGTTCCTCCATCAAAAACTTCAGACATAAGAAGTAGTTTCCAAAATATAGCATCATTTGATGAGGGAGGCGAACGAAGAAGAAAAATTAATGATGCAATTTTATATATTATCTGTAAGGATACTTTCTACACAGTTGAAAAGGAAGGTTTTCTCAGCTTGATTAAAACTCTAGCCCCTTTATGTAAGGTACCTTCAAAAAATACTTTAAAAAATTGTTGAATGAAAAATACTCAGAACTGCGATCTCTTTTTCAAAAACATTTGAATGAAGTAAATTCAGTGACATTGACTTGTAACATATGGACGGAATCCCACCAGATGAAAAGTTTCATTGGTGTCACTGTACATTATATTTTAGAAAAAAATGATGACATGTCCTCAGTGTTCCTAGAACTTCGAGAACTCACAGACAGACATACATCGCAATACATTTCTCATGTTTTGGAAGATGCGTGCCGAAGTTTTAGCATCTGGAATGATAAAGTAACGACAATTGTCACTGGCAATGAGGCAAACATTGTGAAGGCAGCAGTGGATACGTTCTCACAAGCCAAACATGTACACTGTTTTGCTCACTTGTTAAATCTAGTGTGTGAAAAGACTTTGGTGTCTGTGCCAGAGTTCGAAGATTTATTCAGAAAACTTCGTTGCATTACAACGTGGTTTAAACATAGTGTTGTTGGCTGTGACCAGTTAAGAAAAGCCACTGAAGGTGGCACTAAACACAAGCTAATTTCAGATGTTCCTACCAGATGGAACAGCAAGTATTACATGATCCAACGATTCCTAGAACTTCGTGTGGCTTTCGAAAAGGACGATCCACAATTGACCAAATATTCTGTTTACGCATCATACTTGAGAAAGGGCGCGAATATAAGCTTAAAACGCACCATCTGTTTGTGGATTTTAAAGAAGCTTACGACAGTGTCCACAGGGAACAACTGTACAAGGCAATGAGAGAGCTTGAAATCCCGAAAAAGCTTATTAGAATGGTAAGACTCACCATGAGAGAAGTGAGATGTATGGTACAGATTGGAGGAGCAAGATCTGAGGAATTCACATCTGGGAAAGGACTGAGGCAGGGGGATGCACTGACATTCCTCCTATTCGATCTAGCTCTGGAGAAGGCCATTAGAGAGTCTGGTATTCAAGTGGGCGGAACAGTATTCAGCCGAACAGTACAACTTCTGGCTTATGCTGATAATATTGATATCGCCGGACGATCCTTCCAGGCTGTCTCTGATGGATTCCTTAAACTAGCAGAAGTAGCGAGAAAAATGGGACTTACAGTAAACGCAGCAAAGACCAATACATGGCCAAAGAGGGAAATTCCCAGGCCTGGCGAAGAAATCACTATCGAAGAGTATACTATTGGAAAAGTTTCCGAGTTTATCTATCTCGGGTCCTCCATAACCCAAGACAATGTTGTGGATTCAGAAATTAAACGAAGAGTGCTAAGCGCCAACCGTTGTTATTATAGCCTCAGTATATATTTTAGGAGCCGTGCATTGACTAAGGACACAAAAGTTCTATTATACAAAACAATTATCCGGCCAATTCTCCTTTATGCCTCAGAAACGTGGACTATCTCCAAAACTGGTGAGCAGAATTTGATGGTCTTTGATAGAAAGATTCGGCGTATAATCTTTGGAGCTGTGAAGGTTGACCAGGTATGGAGACGTCCACCAAACCAGGAGCTCAAAGATTTATTTAAGGAACCAGACGTGGTGCAGTTTTTGAGGTTCAGTAGATTGAGATGGGCCGGACATGTTGCTCGGATGGCTGAGAATGATCTGCCAAGGAAAATAATGACGGAGGTGATACATGGAACAAGGCGAAGAGGAAGACCTCGTCTTCGATGGAGTGACTGGAGATGCTAGGTCCATGTTGGGTGTGAGGATCTGGATGGCAGCAGCGCAGGATCGGAACAATTGGTGGAGACTGGTGCAGGAGGCCAAGACTCGACATCGAGTTGTAGCGCCGATTGAATGAATGAATGTATAAAATTAAAAAAAGCTTTTAAGAATGATGAACATGGTCATTCGAAATGGTTGTAACACAATAACAATAAGCTAGGAAAATATATAACAAAAACTAAGGAGAAAATTAAAACAATAAATATGGTAGACAGAATGTAATTTACAAAATAAAATGGAAATAATACGATGAAAAGTATTATAGAGAGCAAATGTCCCAAAATTTGAAAACAAGATTAAAGCAGCATAAGACAAATTCCAAATATCCTAATAGTAATAAAGAAGTGCTCAATTTCAAAATCGATATGAAATTGAAAATCATTACATAGACATAATAAATAAAATAGATATATAATGAAAGAACTAATAATTGTAATGAAAATAAAAATAAGATCTAGAAGAATTACAAAAAGGAAAGAGAACACTACCATAAGTATTGCTAGATAGTGAAGACACAGGCCAGAATATTCAAGAATAGGAATCGAGGCGCATTAGGTAGATGCTAACAACTAATTTTAAATTTTATTGTGTTTCAACATTTCGCAGTGAGTCATATGCATAGTAAATCATAGGTCTACTCGCAATTGTACTTTATTATGAAATAGGGTCCAGGTTTTTCCTCCTTATCCTTCAAATAAACTTAAGAGTTTAAGATTACCAAAACAAAAAATAATCTGGATCAATCATCCACCAAATTGAAATAAAATATACAATACTATAAGTGAAAATAAATAGTTGCATATAATCATTGGTTAAAATATAGCACGTGTTAATTTATAAATATAACGGGGTAAATATGAGAATAAACAATATTTAGTTGCAAAACAATAATTAGTAGATAACATTGAAACACATAAACTATTAATTAATCCTATGTAAAGACAAACTGGTAATAATATAAATGGTGATTGTACTGAAATATATTTCAGATGAATTACATGTATTTAGATAAATGTTTTGAGAATCCTCAATGCATGCATGGAAACTGTATAAAATACAATTATTTTTTAGAAAATAAAACAAGGTTTTTTAAAAATAAATTGTAGAATTATATAATATATGAAATATGGCAAAAAACCTTCAAGACAAAAATGTATTATAATACTTATTTTTTTTACCAAAATATTATTCTTTTCTATCTTTTTTTATGATTCATTAATAATAAAAAATATTGTTCTATAAATAATATTTATATTATTTCATAACTTTCTCATAAATTTCATAACGTTATACTCATTTAATGCACGGCTTCTTTGCTTTTTCATCCATTTCCTTTCGATATATGGATATATCGATATTTTTCTACCGATTATCGGTGGATATCGATATTTGGTTTTGCGATATATCGAAATATCGAATATCGATATTTTTCTTTCGATATTCCAGCCCTACTGTACGTACAGAAAGGGAGGTTCACAACTAGATTTTAGAACAATCCTAAATACAAAATTTCAACTTTTTACGGCAACCGTTTTTGAGTTATGCGAAATAGGAACGAACGTACGTACGAACGTGTACGTACGCCACGAAGAAACTATTCAAAATGGATTCAGGGATGGTCAAAATGGATATTTCCGTTGAAATCTGAAAACAGAAAATTTTCGCGACTACAATACTTCCTATACTTCGTACAAGGAAGTAAAAACAAAAAAAGAAATTTGCGGACGGATTTTTTTTTATTCAATATTTGGATTCTACGTATCTTAAAACGTAAAACATCCTCAAATTTTGAGAGGGGGTTACAAAAATTTTCTATTGAAAGTCTAATATGACCTACAAGTAAATTACCGCTTCCGGTTTTCCAATTTAGTCGGAAATCTAGTATGTTATTTAATTCAATATATAAGTTATAAATACTAAATTTGAGAAGTTTTGCATAGTATTTTAATATAATTTTTGATGGAAATCAATTATGACCTTCAAGTAAAGTACCACTTCCGGTGATCAAGCGGTGACCAAAAAGGGAGGTTCACAACTAGATTTTACAACAATCTTAAATACAAAATTTCAACTTTCTACGGCAAACCGTTTGTGAGTTATGCCAGATACGAACGTACGTATGTACAGAAGCCACGACGAAACTAGTCAAAATGGATTCAGGGATGATCAAAATGGATATTTCCGTTGAAATCTGAAAACCGAAAATTTTCGCGATTACAATGCTTCATTTACTTCGTACAAGGAAGTAAAAAACGACAACGTAGGGAGGTGTTCTCACTTAGAAGCAGCACTAGTATCACTATTACGGTTGCATACAGTACTATATCCGACTAAAGTGGATAATAGTAAGTTATGAAATATGATACCTATGATTCCTGTCTGTCAACTGAAATCTGTTGTAAGGCATTGGATACCACTAAACTCTAATATTTTTGGTTCGAAATTGAAAGTGTTTACAACTTCAGCGACTCCCATCATTGGTTCGTCAACCCCAGGACTGGTATTGGAAAGGGAAATTATTTATCGTGGGGACCTATTGGTTCTTTTTTCCAACCCCTGAAATTACTGTTCTGTCCTATTTGAAAAGAAAGAAACCATAAATTTACCGTGTAACAGAAATACTCAATTCATAGGTAATGAAACTCCCTTTGTCGAGGTTACCTCTTCTCCTAGGATCTATGATTTTCGCCAGAGGGTAAGGTTAATTAAAACCTTCCGTTCTTTCGCCTCCTCCTCTTCAATAAAGGTCAATAGTTTAAAATAGTATTTTAGGAAATATATTTCGAAATAAATATAATTTCATAAAATTAGCTCATTAGACTGATTTGATGTTAAAACAATAAAAAAACAGATATTTTTTCATATCTAGAATTAAAATTTTTTCCTAAATTTTAGAATGCCGCCATCTAAATTCTGCCACTCGGAACAAGTGCACTACTTTGCCTCCCCTTCCAGTTCCGGCACTGTCCTTTTCCCCGGGACCTTTTTTGGGGTACCCTTCTCCAAAGTGACGCTATTTATTTCTCGCGCTTACTTTCTCACATACATGTTAGCTCGCTCCGTTTATAACGTAAATCTCCTTGATAAACTGAACGCTGATAGGACTTCGCTGAGAATATTTCACGTAGGAATGCAACTCGATATGCAAGAACTTCTTCTGCAATATGGGAGCCGACTTCTGAGGATATAATCTTTCATTATCCTTTTAGGTATTTTTGGAACCCATTTTTAACAGGGACAGGACCGTTTTATGCCTTTTTGATACGATAAGAATGTACGGTTTTCTAAATTTTACCCGCCTATAACTCAATTTAAAAAAATAAAAAATGTGAGCACCTTTTTTTTCCTCATGGTACTCAAATATTAACTGACTAAGGTGAGAATCGAATCTATAAAGCTTCGATTAGAACTCTCTCAGCATCACTTATTGCTGTAAGTGATTTACAAAAATGCATTCTTAAATATTTGCTTAACGATACTATTAATTTATTTTTATTCTTTGTTGCAGTTGTATCAGAGTACACGAGAAGCGCCAGCACCAGAAGGACTGTGACAGTCAACGGCAATTGGAGAGAAGCCCACGAGATGGTGCCCATCAACAGGCCACAACACCACCACTAGAGGAATAGGTGTCTACGGCAAGGAGGCACAGTGTTTAATGGCGTAAAATATACACTTGCGCTCCCCACAGGTATTCTTGTAAGGGTAATGTCTTCCTTCTAATACAAGGAGAAGAGAAAATTCAAAAGAGAATAGAGCTAATGGTAAACCATAGTAGCAGGTCGATCAAGTATTGTTTCAATCTCTTCGGTGCAATATTCATCAATCTGCACATTACATCAATCTGCATATTCATCAATCTGCACGCCACAATCTGAAAACCGATAATACAAACTCAACATTGCAAATTTGTGTTCAGGTGTCCAAGATAATTAAATTAAAATATGCAGTTGTTTGAAAGTCGACTGTACAATAAGACTTAGTACCTATGTTGTAAGGCGTTTCTGTTTTACAAGTTCTTCCGTCGAAGGTGATTTCTAAGCAACGAACAGTATTAATCTATTGAACGGAGCACTGTATCTGTAGAAGGAAAATTTCGTGTAAAAGTGTGAAGGTGATGTTATATTTTGTAGTTATAATATGGCAAAGGACATATTATGTATATATCATTTACAGTAAAAGTGCGGGAATAGTTCTCTAAGGGACTCGCACTTGTTCTTGAGGGCCTCGGGCACGTGGAAGAGACATCTGGAGAAAGATAAGTAGAAAGGAAAGAACAGTTTAAACTCTTGTTTAAACAAGAGTTTAAACTGTTCCACAATCTATGGAATGTTCGGACTAAATAAAAAAATATTATAAGCATACTATTATACCAGCAGCTACATATGCACTTATCTTCATATTCCAGCTGAAGACGAACACAATACCGGTTAATTGCAAACGATTCATTCAACGAACGAATAGATAAATTAAATATCAATGAAGTCATGTCTTAATAAAAATCTGCAACAATAACAAAAATTATTCTTGTAACGAACAAATATAAATATAGCCTTTCATTTCATGGTGAAAGAAGGGAAGAAACATAATGTGCATAAATAATGACGTAAAAAAGGAGCACAAAATGTCCCCCCAGAAGGCTCACTGTTACACTATCTATTGCAATTCATGTAAATTGGCTAGAACACTGACATGATAAGCTAAAACGCTCTAATTCCAAATAATTTCTTCAAATACATCTTCGTATTGCAGAAGAATTGCTCTAAAAACTACACCTTAAAATGACAGAAAGCCCTAAATCTAACGGTTAGATGCTTATAATTGGTTTTAGGACTTTCTAATGTCATACAAAGGTTTAGTTTTTAGATCAATTAGGATACAATATAAAAATGTATTTAAAAAAATGATTTGGAGTGAGGGCGTTTTATCTTATGACGTCAGAATAGTGTCAATAGGGATGCTTTATCGATTTCGTTTTCTCATTCTTATCCAATAAAACTGATTTTTTTAATCAGCTTTATAAAAAAAAAATTTTTAAATATTTCGCGGTTGCATTCCCATCACAAGGCTATAACAAGACCTCAGAAGAAATAAGAAGGTAGAATAACAGATCCAAAACTGCTCTGATCCGTCCTGTCCTATGCACTTGGCATTTACAGACACATTCTATTCAAAGCGCTACTGCAAAGATAAAAATGTATGAATTGTGTGTACGGCGGATAAAAAATTTGACCTTTTCACTGCCAAAAAAAAATTATTACCTAACCCAAAATATGCATGATACACTAATTGATGATACATAATTGATTGATGATACACTAAGAAGTCTTGCGCTCAAATGTTCACAACTAATAAATTAATAAGGATGGAAAGAACTTGAACAATATTAATGCAACAACATACATTACGAAATAAAACTTTAAATTAATATTTAATTAATTAAAAATTGATGAACAGACAAATCTAGAGCGTAATAGAAATGAAACATTTCAAAAAATAAAATTTAGAGGAGAATCACAAAAAAAAACAAATATTTTACCTCTCTTCTATTTTAACTCTTTGTGAAGGAAGGCATTGCCCAAAAAAATATAAAACGTATACTGAGAACGACTATAAGCATTATCTGTATAGAAACGCTAATGCATTTATCTGTGTATATATGTGAAGAAGTGTTCATATTTATATTTATAAATATAGTAAGTAAGCTTTCAACTAAATTCTAGTCCTTCCTTTTCTGTAAGTATTTATTATAATTGCGTCTATGTAAATATAAACTGTACATCAATATCTACCTTACATAAACATATCGACAGATTTATATTTTCAATTGAAGTCTATACAAGCTGAATATATGTAAATCCTTTAATTCAGCTTCCTCAATGTTTTACTATAGCAATTTAATATACTATGTTAAAATATTTAAATCCTTGCTTTATGTATATATAATTTGTTTGAATGAAAAGAAATGAGATTGTACATACATACAAATATTTAAGGTTGTAACAACGATAAGTATAGTTTTTAATTAATGTAATACGTATGTTGTATATTAAGTGTTATTTCATATTCGTATGTTGTAAATGTTTAGAAACATCCAGAAATGGATACTAATGAAGAGAAGTATAAGATATTGCACAAAAATGTTTAGCTTCAGTCGTAATTAAATAAACGTTAGTCCAAAGTATGAATAAAAATTTTAACTGGGTTTTCAAGATAAGGTTTTATGTTTGTTAGAGTTGTTTAAAATAACTCGTAGTAATATTTCAAAATCAATTTACATATTTTTAAAAAAACTTTTTAGTGTATTTCCCGATATTCAGTTACAGTATATAGATAGATAAAAGTTACAATTGTATTTTAAATAATTCTTAAAGTTAAACATTCCGATTCTCAACATCTCTAAAAAATAATCATAACAAAAAAATAGATATAATTAAAAAAACCAAAAAATATAAATGAATGCTTAACATTCGTTAATTGCACGATGATTTTACTTGATACCATACACATTGTACTTACAACATCTGTGAAGTTGGCCATCGATATATATATATATATATATTACAATTACAACAGGGTAATAATTCACTTTTCTAATATCCATTGAAATAAATCTACATAGAGAGATTTCGGATAAAACATGAGAGATAATAAACTATAAAAACATCTACATTAAAATAATCACGAATATACTTCCTAATTAAATTAATTTTCATGAAAAATAATTGAATTCAAAGTGATGAAATTTAATAGATAAAATTATTTAAGATTCGAAATTGCTAAATACTGCCAGATAATAATGGCACTAATGCGCGTACAGTGATTTCGGTTTAAAATTTATAGGATCTTTAATATATTGTAATGTGTTTTCGAGCTACTCAATCCTTGTCCCACCACTCTTGTCACGCCACGATATTTAATTTATATTTTCAAGGTGTAAGAAAAATAAAATAAAATCGAAAAATTATGTATTTGTTTTTAAGCAACAATATGCAGATGCATTTAGATTTGAAGGT
This sequence comes from Rhaphigaster nebulosa, assembly GCA_948150685.1. Lineage (NCBI taxonomy): Eukaryota > Metazoa > Arthropoda > Insecta > Hemiptera > Pentatomidae > Rhaphigaster > Rhaphigaster nebulosa. Next base: position 190,910,617 of record OX411306.1, read on the forward strand.
TTCCTTGTATTCTAAATAAATATTGGGATCAAACCGCATTTCAGTTTCAAATTTAAAAAAAAATCACAATTTCTATTCAAATTACTTCTTAGTTATATAGGGATGCAATAAATAACCATCATTAACTGATGTAATATGCAACAGGCAGATAATTTATTCTGGTTGAAAGTGATTTTTCAGACAGCTGTTTCAATGACTGCCATGCGTCACAGATCTGGTCATGCCATCTCCAATACCATCACGCAGAGTCTAAGCGCCTCCCCTCCATTGAGAAGTGACGTTTAGTTGTGCACGACATCTAAAACACTTTAGTTAAGACTAAAATAACAAAATGTACACTCATCAACAAAAATAAATCCAAATTTATGCCCAGAATTTGCTCAATACACACAATGTAATTTGATTTTTTAAGATTCTAACATATGAAATTTAATTCCTGATATTAAAAAATAAATGACAGAACAGTCGACGTTCATTTAAGAGTTGCATCTGTACCATATTATTCTTTATCTAATAAAAAAAATATTGTAGAATAAAATGTCGATTTTATTCAATATTTATTACAAAAAATAAAGTAAAAAATAAAGAGCTGATTGTACAAATGTGAATATAATACTCATTCCTATAATAATGATACTTAGGACGTACACGTTAATAAATCTTGACAAATAGATTCTAGATTTTCCAAGTGTTAAATTAATGTTATGATATGGGCACATCATGTAATAACTGCAATGAATTTTAATTCAATGAATAAAAAAAATATTACGAAATTAATGTTTTCTTTTCTTTTTCCCCTCATCTTTTTGTTTTCTATGTTTAAACGATTTCTACAAGTTTTCAAATACATTCACTAGCATTAAATCTTACGAATATTAATAAGTAAAAAATCTGGATTTCAAGAAATTCTCTTTAGGAAAACGGAATAGAATATAAAAACGCTGCAAATTTTTACACAATGGTTTATCATTTCCAAATAGTTATATTTAACAAATATCTGGTGTGTCCATGCACACGACTTTCCTTATCGCTTTGGTTTAGAGTCCAGACAATTGCCTGGATAGATTACCTTTCAAATGATCATCTGGAATGTTCCGGGAGATGTAACTTTTTCGAGTTGTCTAATAACTAACCAAAGGTTCTAACTGGTTTCCTTAGGAATATGTGCAGAATACTTTATAAAACATATCTACCAGCTTCATAAAAGAAATTAATGGCAGAATAATGGCGGGTAATAGAGCTTACTATGCAAAATTGAAACTTCTTAAGTTTCAACTGCTGTCTAAGGCAACAAAATTAAAATTATGAACCTATGGACCGTAAACTTAATGTTTGTACCACGATGATTGCCGTAAACTGAGAGTGCTCGAAAGTAACTGTATCAAAGCAAGTAAGCTAAGGCAGGGCATGCATCAGAATGGATGGTGAAATGGTACAGAGGAAAACGTTGGAGGCACACATCAGTAGGAAAAGAAGAAGGGAAAGACCAAGAAGCGGAGGATGGACTCAAGGAAGGATGAAGTGGAGGGAGATGAGAAATCTGCGAGTCCGATTGAAAACTCGGGAGGGTTACGCAGGCCTGTAGCGCCGGACAATTAGTCCAAAAAGTTTAATACGCTATACCTCTGCTAATACTGGTCTGATTTCGATATTGCTTTTTTTTTTTTGGAGGGGGAGGAGGGGTTTGTAGAGAATTTTATTACCTTTCGATTGACCCCCTCAAAAAAGGGGAGGAGGGGAGATGCATTGGGCTCTTTCTTGGGTTTTTCTCAAATATCTCGAAAACAGTATCGTACAGGGAAATGTGTCCAATCCACAATTAAAGATAGTAATATTTCTTTTAAGAATGATAATATTAATTTTCTTCGTATATGTTATAGTTTTCGAGATAATCCCTATATATGGGCGAGCTTTGGGGGTATAAAATATCTAATGGACCGCTATTTTGAAACGAAAGGGAGAGTTGTAATGTCGAGTTCAGCATCATCTTAGGGTGACCCGTGACTTTGGTGTCAAATCTCAAGAATATAGGTTCCACAGTGGCGGAGAAAACGGCGTACGGCGGACGGATGGATTTTTTTAAATTCGATTTTTACTGAGAAAAATTGTAGGACATTGTAGATAAAGTAAGGACAATTATTTTTAATAATTCAGGAATGAACCAAAGAAATACTGTCTATGGATGCAGGAAGTATCCCACCATAGTTCGGCATAAGGAGAGCCGTTGTGGGGACAAATCATATGAAGCAGCAGTTTGACATTACTCGCATCAGACCCAACATTTTTCCGTGATAATGATATTCACAATAATGTCCTTATTTTCAAACAGGCATAAATGAATAATAAAATACGTCAATAAATTAATATACCGCACTGATACAGCTAACGTCGAGAAAAATAAGAGAATAAATTGAGGGTAGGAAATATGGCAGGGTGGAAGCATTTTTGAAACCCTAATGGGTTACAATATTGTAACTAATATTGTTTGAAATATTTTAACAATATAATTATTGTTAAAATATTTCAAACAATAATCGGGGATGAAACAACCAGAATAGCTGCTAAAAATCCACATATCATCATTTAATTGACAACAAACTACTTATTTACTATATAGTTCTCAAACCTATCGACCAAAATAGAGGGAGAAAGCTGAATTTTCAAACGTACCAATCCTTTCAGTCCAATGCCCTTCGAGTAATAGTCAATGCCCTATATTATGTAACATACAATAACTCACATCATGGCCTCAATGTCCCATTTGTTTTACACCTAATTCCATCCCAATTCTTCAAAAAGAACCTTACTCACCTTAATATTTAGCACAATCCCTGTCTAGGTCCACTCATACCTACAATGCTCCTCGAAGGTTAAAACAGCAGTGACCACGGGATCTTTTGTTGATGTATTTGCATATTGGAGTATCAGCAATGGTCAGATTCAACGGCCAGAGCCTCGGTTGAGAGAGAAGTGATGTGATCTCCAAAGCTCTATTTCATAATAAAATAGAAAAGTAGAAGTACAAACGAGAAAAGTACAAGCGGAAAGGTTCGTGTTGAGAGATTACAAGTTACTTATCGTCAATAGATAATAATAATTTTATTTATTTTTTTTTAATTTGCTGTTGTTCAATATATAACTATTTTAAATGTTATAGTGTTTCAACTATATAACAATATTTTAACAATAAATAAAAACTATATTACTTCTTGTACTTTACTATATAGACACTCACTGTTTCATAATAAACTACAAAAGTACAAGTACATGTAAGCCTATGACTTACTACACCTATGACCAACACTGTAAAACGTTAAAATACGATAACATTTGAAATAGTTATATTAAAAATAGTAAATTAAAACAAAAATTGAATAAAATTATTATTATCTGAAGACGGCAAGTAACCAGTGATCTCTAAAAACAAATCTTTCCACCAGTATTTTTACCACTTATACTTGTAGTTTTATACTTTATTATGAAATAAAGCCCTGGAATCCTGTTTTTTCGCTAACAGCAGGAACAAAATTGGTTCGGAGTTCTTCAGGCTGAATGTATCTTGTTCTTAAATATGCCCGTGTTTAAGATGTTTATTTTATTTATTTAACATTAGTTATAATATTGTTTATTTTTTTCCTTCATTTATTTATTTCTCCTAAAAATATTATTGAAATGGTAACAGGTCAAATACTCATGACCCTTAAGTGAGGCAGATTAAAATTAAAACCTAAAATAAATCTGTCTAGGTCGTAAATACAATATATTTGAAAAACGTTGGACAATTAGGATCAGTTACAGACGAATACTTTCAGGGGAAAGCGAAAAAATAAATTAAAAAAAGGTGATCACAAATCCTCCTTTTAGATGCAAGATCATACCACAGCCAAGCGACAAAATTCTGAAAGGTACCTGGGACTACTTCAATCAAAAGCATCAAAGGAAATGGTAATTGTGAGCCGGAAGATATCTCCACACTCAAAAAAACTGCCGCGATTTGGACCAATTAAAACTTCGTCTCTTCTCAAGCCAACAGTTTAATTAACGTTACCACATCTAACGGAGGTATTTCCGCGGTTAGGACTTTGTAAAAAAATCCTTACACCAAAACACGGCCTTTTATACAATTACTAAAAAGGAAGGTATTAGTATAAAGGTAATTAATTAAAAAAGCAGAGGTGCCCTGATTTATCTTATTTGCTAAATATAAAATCTCAACTAAAGAGAGCAAAACTTAATTTCGGTGAACAATTCAAAATGATTTTGCTAATTGCATTAAAATAAATGAATGCAATAAAAAGAAGTTGCAGAGTTGCAACATCCATATTAGCTCACATTGTGATGAGAACAAGCAATGGAATCCATTACTAAGACACATCGAAATTTTAAAAGGACTTATTTTGATGTTGGTATTAATTATTGTACTTTAACGTTTATATAAACTTCAAACAAGGAATGAGGAAAGATTTATCTTCAGGTAACCAATCTATGTTAGGGAGTCCACCATCAAATACCTCTTACCTTCTCTCGCCGGATATAAACCATGGGCCACTTATGATAGGAGAATGCTGAGGTGCTGCCCCAACACGCCACTCCAACGGCCACGGCAACCTTTTAATTTAATCTTCAACTACATGGAGAATATTTAGTTAAATTTAGCATAATTGAGGTTGTAGCTGCAAGGGCACATACTCCAAAAGTGAGATTCGAGATATGAGCTGGCAAAGGTTTTTGACACTGAAAATTTCTATATGATCCTACAAGATCTTCCCGCCCTTAATTATGTTAACCAGTTATTCCTAAACCATTAATGAAATAATACAGCAAAGAGGGTTAAAGAAACATCATAACGGCGCATAAATCCTTTTTACAAAGAACGCCATTTTCTTGCATAGAACATTTTATTGAACTTGCATTGAACGTTTATTTCTATATTAAAACCCAGTAAATGTTTAAAATAAAACAAAATACTTCATTAAATAAATACTACCTAGGCCTTAGATAGAAAAGAAAAATGTATACACTAAGATTCAAAAAAATTAATATAAGCTTGAGTTGAATAAAGTATACCTTTTGAGATCTCAAAAAATAAAATAAAATTAGACACTTGAAGTACAGAAAAATGTTTAAATAAACGTAAAGGCTTCTAATGTCACAATATAAATGCTTATTAATCAACTAAAGACTAGTTGAAGAAATATTACAAGTGACCAAATTTATTTGGTAAAAATATTACTAATTACAGGTAAATATATATATCAAAAGACTGTTTAAGCGATGTAATATTTCTCGAAATCAGACAGATATCATCCGCATAAGCACAAAACCGATACCATAAATGCAAAATATTTCCTGAGCTATTTATCTTTCTTATTGCACTATGTAAGGCAAGATTGAAGAAAGTGGCAACGCCGAACTCAGATTATCGCCAACAGTAATTTTACCAACATTATTTCTCAGTCTCAAGTTAAGTAATTTTACTAATTTAGGTTGAATTAGAAATTCTAACAGAGCTTCGATTAATTTTTTTCAGTTAACACCATCGAATGCTGGACAAATGAACGTTAAATAAATATAATAGATGCTTTATATTTATTTATTATAAAATACCATAATTATCTTATGCATTATCTGTTGCTATGATATTAAAATTATGATAGCTTCACGATGTCAGAAGTAGGAGTGCAAAGTTATCACGAAACACTAAAAAGGTAATCAATGTTTACACGGCGAGCAAACGCACTATAGTTCGACCGAAACGCTGAGTTTTTAAGGCGTTCAGTGAAGGGAGATAAATATCATCAGTCTTATCAGTATCGAACCTTCCGCTTCGTTAGGACTCATTATTATTATCATTATGATCATTAATATTACATAATCCGGTTGTGAGCAGATGGTGCCCTATGGAGGGCTAAATCGGTCATAGTTTCTCCGATAATGAGCGAAAACGGAACACAATGGAAGATGTAATTCCGATCCGAGCCGGCAGCTGAGCCAGCTGTTCCCAATTAAAACATTATTTCCATTGCCCCACACCTTTTAAGGAAGCTCGGGGTTTCCCTCGCTCTGCCTCGCCCTCTTTTGTTATTGGCAGAGCAAAAAGTCGTTTCCGCTCGGCGAATAATGCTATCGTCTGTAGGCTTTGAATAGACCTGTAAACTACAATCGCGAGCTTCTCCATTGTATGAACTCCCTCGGTAGGCGGAATAGGCTCGAGAAAAACCAGAATGAGGCCTAAAAAAAACTCCGATAGTTATAGAAACATTGTAATACATGAATTGACATTTTAAAAACTAATTTTGAAATATATACATGGATAAAAAAGCAAAATAATTGAATTGACTAGAAAAAAAAAAAGGTTCACTTACTTTTTGTCCACAGCGTTAATGTACACCAATTTACCACAGTAAAATCAAGAAAAAAGCAACAATAACACATATTTAGTCTATAATACCAATAAATAACAACAAAACTTTATTAGGTAAACGAACTTTTACTATGAGGATAGGCATCCGCAATTCTGTTCCTGTTAGTTGTTAGGCACCAATTAACAGGAACAGAATTACCCAATAAAATCGTTTAAAAAAAAAGTAAAAATAAGCCAAAGAAAAAAAAGTTGGTTTCCTATAAGTAAAGTATTAGAGATGGGCAAAAAGAACTCTTGAATAACGAGTGCCAAGTATTCGAGTACACTTTTCGGATTTCAATTAAGTATAAATATCTATAGTACGCTATAATAAGGTTCCATATCTTGTTCCTCAACAAACAGTGAGCTGGAAAAATCAATTAAAATTTATTTCATTTTTAATTTATATTTTTTTAAAACAAATTATTTAAATTTTCGCTAAAACCAATGAATTTCGATTTAAAAAGTTAAAATGATCCCTACATAAAAATCTAATTTTCCAATTTAAAAAAAAAATATATATAAGAAACCTAAAAAATTTGTAACTCAGTGTTTGTTCAGATATATTCTCTCTAGGCATAAAAAAATATCCCCAAAAAAATAAATAAAAGAGTGCTCAATGTTAACATGATTTTCCCAAATTCTTAACCGGAATCTTAATGACGGTTAAACGACAAGGTGGGTATTTTAATCTCAATACAGATACTAAATATTAGAAGAACCATACAGATATTAGATATTACAGATATTAGAAGAACCATAAATGTACTAGAAAACACCTCATCAATCAATTCTAGCACACTTTCACACTAGCACACTTATGTATAAATATATATATACAGACACACATATATATCGATGCATAATAAAAGCACACCTCCATTTCAGATCCAAATAAATTATCATAACATTCAGCCAACTGGTTTATTTCTCGGAAATAATCAACAGATTGGTTTCGTCATCAGAGCAACTATTTCTGAAATGACTTTAGACTGTCTGTGTGTGAGAGAGAGAGAGAGAGAGAGAGAGAGAGAGAGAGAGAGAAAGTTTCTGGAATCGTTAACAAAGGGTAGCATGAACACAACAGAATTTCACCCTGCAGAACTCAAACAACTGAGAATACTCAGTTACAAAACACATCGTCAAAGCGATGCCATTTCATCACGTTCCCTTTCACAACACATGCTCCTATCAGGATTAAAACAGACGAAGGTTAGACCATGTCGAAGAAAAAAACTCTTACCAACTATGGAACAGAAAAGAAACAATTGAAATTTTACCGAAGAAATCACATATGACTTAACATAATACATTTAAATGTAAAAAGTGACCATGAACCCGCATTAGGATTGGTGCACACGTGCTGCAAATGTTATGGGGGCAACGCGTCATTTCAATCTCAGTCCCATCAGCGTTCCAATGTAAATTCCTATCAATGATGGGCCTCAGGATTCCTACCGTTGATAAGCCATGACAATCTCTCATTTGCCAACAACCGAGATGAATCGTACACGCGCTCAAACATTAAAAAAGAAAGTTGTTTTCTTATACTTAATGTGCAATTACGTATATCGGAAAAGTGGTACAGCGAGAAGCACTTGAAGGGAGCTTTCAATATATGCTCAATAGATCTAAGGCTTAAAATTATTTTCAATGCCAATTCGATCCTTTGACGAATACAGCGGTTAAATCGGAGACACAATACGAGAGAATAGTCCTTATGACTATGAGAGATACGATAGTCCTTATGACTCACATCCCAAATTACCCGATTAATTTTCACCTCCTCAATAGCTTTTCATTACGTTCATTTTACAGTGTTTTAAAACTTTAAAAACTAATTAGATGAAGATAGATGATAGGACGCGGCTGCAAATGTTCTCTGCCCGATAGTAAGTTTTCTACCAGGTACAAGGGAAAAGGAATATGACGCACGCCCTACAAAAACCTGCATCTATCTCGATAGTTTCATTTTCCTCATATTTAAGGACGATTATGACCATACATTTATAAAATAACTTCTTTATTAATAAAGATAATTGTTAATTGAGTATCGGTGAAGGTGATATACAAAAAACAATGAATAAAGACATCAATTAATTTGGTCAATTAATTTGGGCCATCTTGATGTTTGTGAAAGTAAGAGAATGTTTGTGTTTCCAAACAATAGCTTATTATTATATATTATAATTCTTTTTTTCTACTAATGTAACAGTTTTTCTAGATCTAAAAGTGGAAATCTAACTTATTGATTTTAAAGCATGTAGTAGTTATAGTAAAACAAAAAAGCATTACTACTAAAGGTATTCGATTAAAAATGACAGAAATTATAAAAGAGTGAGTTTTCTTAAAAATCGTGCTCCAGAAAATATTAACTTGTTTCCTTGAAAACAAAAACGACAGTGGAGGGGCTTGCAAAGACAAAGAAGCAAAATCTCGACTACCACTTCGTACAGCTATTGTTTAAATTGAATTGGATTTCTTTAATAGGAACTATATAAAACTAATGTCTTAAATTTTGTTTTGTATGAACTTCTCTTATCCGAGTTGTTTAAGTTTAAAAAGATTTTTTCTTTTCTTTATCACGCACGTTACACGGTCACATTTGATAAATTTGATAACAGAAATTTTTCAATTAGTTTAGAGAGAAATAATGACATTTTTATGATTAATTATTCACTTACTAACACATTACTACAATAAAAATAAAATTTAATGCATATTTTACAACAGTCCCGTAGTCCACACTATCAAATCTGGCAAGCTAACGAAATGTTTCCTACCACGCGGCAATTGCTAGGTAGGATCTTGATTCCTGATAATTACTATTAATTCTATTTTCAAAGGTTTTGTAAAGAGTTTTTAAAAAACCACAAATAAATATGACGTCGTGGAGACTTTTAACATGTAATTGTTCCATTCAATGGATGTTGGAAAGCAGATAAACATTTGTTTCTTTTTAACTATTTAAAAAGAGAGGGAAAAAATGAAACGTTCAACATTTAAAAGTATGTCGTAGGCCTGTGAAAGAATTTCTATCTGCATGAACCGCACAAGACAAATATGAAAAGAGTAAAGAACAGAAAAAAAGAAAAAAGAAATGAAAGAATACAAAGGGAAAGACTAAATAGAATGCAAACGGTTCTTTTTTTACCTCACATATACCCCACTTTTCTATACTGCTTCTGACAATTTAAATTACCATTTTAACATGACTACTTAGCATCCTAATTAACTTATTCAGAAGTAATTTTTACAACATTACAAGGAATTTTAGCAGGGAAAAAAATTGTAAAAACGTTGTCAGTAAAAAGAAGGAATTGCACATTGCAGATCTGCACTTATGCGCACAGCAGAATATGCAGAAACTTTCCAATTAAATACAATCAGACTGTAAAAAAATCAATCTTTCAAACAATTATTAATTCAATAAAAAGATGCATATTGTTACTGTTAACAACAAAACGTTATTCTTCTATATCAATGCTTAAAGACTTTCATTATTGTTGTTGTTTTTTGATGTTAATAAAGGAAACAAAGCGGAGTCGAAATGGCGTTTTGGGGGAAAAAACTACCGCTGACTACGGATTCTTGTAAGAACTTTTATGCTGAATAAAAAAGTTCCTATGAACAAGGGGAGGCAAATCTAACTTTCAGGAAGTCTAACACCATCATCATATTTAAAAAGTCCTTATTTGTGGCCGTTCGAGGATACTTTCTGTTGTTGTGCGTCTTGTGATATTTGTAATTCTTGTTGCGGGACTCATGAGCCTCTTCTGAAAGGTACAGACTGGAAACACTGCTCTCTCTACTATTTCTGCACCTTGGTATAATATTTTGTATACAGTTACAAGCAGATTGTACCACTATTAAATCGAAAGACCCAGTTTAGCCGTCTCCTCTGCACAACCACGAAATTCTTCAGATGATTTTCGTCCACATTACTTAAATGACTTGGTAGGCAGGCCTCCACGATCGCTCTTATCGGCATCCCGTACTTTATCTATAAATTCATTTTTTCACGTGTTTAAATTAAAATCATACACTAGACATTCAGTTTACTTCCACCAGTGTTTGTATTTGTAATTTTGTCCTGTCCTATTTGAAAAGAAAGTAACCATTAATTCATCGTGTAACAGAAATACTCTATTTAAAGATAATGAAACTCCCCTTGTCGAGGTGAACTATGATTTTCGCCAGGGGGTAAGGTTAATTTTACAGTTCAAAACAGTATCTTAGAAAATATATTTCGAAACAAAAATCATCTCATAAAATTAGCTCATTATTCAGACTGATTTAAGGTAAAAACAATCAAAAAGTAGATATTTTTTTCATACCTAAAATTAAAATATTGTTCTAAATTTTAGAATGCCGCCATCTAAATTCTGCCACTCGGGAGAAGTGCCCCACTTTGCAACCCCTTCTAGTTCTGAAGACCATTTCATATCCACTGACTAATCTTATTCAATATGAAAGATGAAATCTATATTTTTTCTCCAAAATTTCTTCGATACAGAGACGCAGTTTCAATACCGTAACACGGAAACCATCATGAACATTCGATGCGATTTCGATATTTATTCTTCTTGTTGAAAAAGCCTGTTTAAATAGGCAGGTTGAACAAATTGGTGATAACTGCTCTAACGCTTTCAGAGATAACTTCTAATGATCTTCGTTGAACAATCAGCCAAAACTCCAATAATTTTACATTCACCAATCAATCGCGGATCTCTTGGAAACCCTTCGCGGACACAGGGGGTATACTGACCACCTTTTGGGAACCCTGGCGTAGAGGATAGAACATTGGTTTTCTAAACAGAACGAATCAGCTTCATATCCAAGTTTCATTTTTTTTTTTTTCAACCTACCTTGCCTCTTGGCAATACTGGTTTCGGAAACCTACCGATGAGTTCTCTTCATCCTGTCTTAAATTTTATTTTCTTCATGCGTGTTTATTATTCTTAAATCAATCTATTAAAATAGGTTGGTCCCACAATTTCCTTCCAATCGTATACGAAGGATACATAGCATGGTTAATTTTCCTCATTAACTAATTGAGGAAAATCACTCTCTGTGATGACATAGTGGCCGGTTTTCCTCTGTAGTTAGGTTCTTATTGTCTCAAACGCGGTGCAGATAGTGACGATGTGCTTAGCAATTTCCTGAACTCCACTACTAGTGCATAGAGGATTAATCTCCTTTCCAAAGTCATGGAGCTTAGCACGGAATCCCCCATGTCCGGTGAGAAACTGCGACATCCAGTAATAAGGGAGGACCCATTTGGCCTTCAATCGGGAATGGACGTTGGGAAAGTATTTTCTCAAGATAGCTCCTTTCTGAGCAGTTACTCCTCTATGGTGTCCTTCCTTATTGTCCTTAGGTATTCCGCAATTCTTCGGAAGACCTGCTAAGCCTCCATTCTTGAAATCATACATCGTCTGCACTTCTTGCAAGATGTCTTAGCAAGAAGCACCCTTTCCGCTAAGACATGCACCGCCTCATGAGCAACAGTTTTGGTCACCCGCAGCAGAGCCAATACAGATTGTCGCCAACTGTTTTTTCTGTTGTTACAAGAGGTTTCGAGTCCAGGCTGGAGACGCTTACCTCAGGATTCCTAGCACAACTCCATTATAAATAGTTGCAGGGAACCTGAGGCCCCAGAAAGCGCCTCCAATACGACTTAGCTCATTGAGGACTAGGACCACCCTATTCCGCAAGTAATCCAAGTGAGATGTAACACTAAATCTTCTACCGAACCATACACAAAGTTAGGTTACTACCTCACTTGGGAATATTCTTATGCCTTGTTTATTCATAGTTATAGGTTGAGCCCAATATTATTGGGTTTGTCACATTAAATTATCTCTTGACAGAAAAAACTGAGAGGGAACCGACGTTTGAGAGACGCTACCATTGTCCTTTCTACACCACCTTAGAAGAAGTTTTTGATTTTCAAATGACGATAAATTGATTTTGGGTTTACAATTCTAATGCAGTCAAAACCCAATTTTTTTAAGGAGGTTTTGAACGTAAGTAATGATTTCGGCTTCCAAAGTCATGGAGTCCATAGCTCATTGTATAAGAGACTCACAGCCAAATTAATACAACATAATTAATCCTTTATGTATGCATGAACTACTCATATATACCACACATACATAATGAATTAATGATGGTATTACACTCAGGAATACTAATTGGAATAGCGGGTGATATTTTCAGTTTCTAGTCCACTTTCTCTAAAACAGGTATATTTAATTTATAACAGAGAATATTATATTCTCTAATATTAGAGAATTTAATGTTCTCTAATTTAATGCACCATTAATTTTTTTAATGAATGCATCGTTTATGAATAATAGGTGAAGAAAAAGTCCTAAAACCAACCCCTGTTAGCATTTTTGTTTATAACATCTCCGTGGCGCTACATACCGATGTGATCCCTGGCCTCCTCAATAACCCCTCGCCTGTTGGTTCTATCCTCTGCGGTCGCTCTACGATTGCGGGTATTATTAACAAGTTCCACATTAGCAAGATAAACAAATAAAAGTTTCAACACCACCTTTTGCATAATGCAAACCCTCTACTGACTGGTATATCATACCCAAGCAGAGTTTTAACAATAACGCTCAAGTTTTGACGGTTACTACGTTACGTTACCTTTATTTTTTACTTCCTTGTACGAAGTAAAGGAAGTATTGTAATCGCGAAAATTTTCGTTTTTCAGATTTCAAAGGAAATATCCATTTTGACCATCCCTGAATCCATTTTGACTAGTTTCGTCGTGGCGTCTCTACGTACGTACGAACGTTCGTTCGTATTTCGCATAACTCAAAAACGGTTAGCCGCAGAAAGTTGAAATTTTGTATTTAGGATAGTTGTAAAATCTAGTTGTGAACCTCCCTTTTTGGTTACTGCTTAATCACCGGAAGTGGTACTTTACTTGAAGGTCATAATTGATTTCCATCAAAAATTATGTTAAAATACTTTGCAGAACTTCTCAAATTTGGTATTTATAACTTATATATTGATTTAAATAACAATAATAGATTTTGGTCTAAATTGGAAAACCGGAAGCGGTACTTTACTTGAAGGTCATATTAGACTTTCATCAAAAATTATATTAAAATATAATGTAAAGCATTTCTTGGTAATACAATTTGGTAAATAGGACTTTCATATTGATGTGAATGTATTTACTATATTTTGGTTAAAATTGGTGAGCCGAAAAGGGTACTTTACTTGAAGGTAATAATAAGCTTACATCAAAAATTATATTTAAATTAAATACATAAATCATATGTTTCGGTAATAAAGGTTACAATCGCAATTTGGTTTCCAATCCAATTAAACATTTTTATTACTTGTTTTAAGTGTTAATTTTTAGTGTAAAATACTGGTTTTCCTCCCTATTTGTGTGTATGTGTGTGTCAATAGATGGATGTCGCGATGCCGAGTGTTGTTTTTGAGATACTGCGATCTTCGGAAACTAGTAACCAACTTCAGGATCACTTTTTGAGCCACCGATTTATAGTTTAATAGGCGTACAAGGAAGTAATGTGTTGTCCACATCAGATATTCCTGTTTCATTATGTGAGACAAAATTTTGTCGGATTGAAGTAACAACAGTATTCATTACATTTTAGATGTTATACTAATTAAATAATTTCTCATTTAAAAAGGGATTTAAATGTAAATCTAATTAACATGAAATAAATTAAATAAAGAAAGAAATTTTTATCTAAAACAAATATTCAAATTGAATCATTGAAAAATCAAAATAGCCTTGTTGTTGAGCCAGGTAAAATGGCGTCTATTGATTAAATAATATCACAATTCCGTGAGATCTAAATAAAAAAACATATATTAAACCTAGATTTTTAAATATTTTATAAGACTGACGCAGTCATATGTCAGAAGATTATTTAAATTATCAAATGGTTAACTGGATACTTTTTTGCAAAATCTAGAAAGACAATATTACTTTCATAACTTCATTGCTTGTAAAAAGACAAAAAAAATAACAAAGAATCCTATTAAAAACAACAACAATATAGCATTAGATACAATTCACAACGACCTGACTTTCATACGATTCGAAAGCAAAGGGATTTCAGGGAAGAAAGAGGCCTAAAACTCTTATCTCTAGGGCCTTTTAGCAAGAGGAAATGAGCTCTCAGGCACATATTGAACATAGGTGGACAATATTTTCTGCAGTTATCTAAAAGATTGGAGCGGATATTATTGAGGAGAACCGTCATGCCATTACACAACACTTAAGATTCCCTACAAAATTTCAAAAAAGAAAAACAAATACCCAATGAAAGATTTATTAATTTTATAATGAAATCATAAAATAAAATAAATAAATAAAAAAGTTCAGAACATTTTTTTCTGTGGCTATATCCTAAACCTCAAAGAGGCATTTTCCAAGTTTCTAGTTTCAAACAGCAGTTTCTAAATAAAACCTATATCAGTGGAAAGAAAAAAGTTCACAGAATTGTGAAAAAAAAAATTTTGTGAGCATGAATGGGGGTGGAAGTAAAAAATCATATCTATCTGAATCAGCATGATTAACGGATTCAGAAGGGGGGCCCCCTCCTCCTGAAAGGTGGAAAACAATTTCTTTAAGCTGTTAATTATTACATATACAACAGCGGCTTTTCTAAAATATAATAATTGAAATTTGATTGACCAATGCGGATTTTAAAACCTGAACTAAGAATTTAATATTTTAATAGTACATAGGAATACCCCCCTTTGTAAATTCCAGGATCCATCACTAATCAGAGGTTATATTTCCAATACATTAAGTATTTACAAGAATATAACAATAACAAGAAAAATCGAAATTGAAGAGAAAATAAAGGCCAGATTGACTATTAGTTGTTTTGATGTTTTTTAGGCGCAAAAATTCTAGGTCATTAGCGCCCGACCAATATGATACTACTACAACAAAAAACAAATGAATACAATTAAATTTAAAAAAAAAAAAAATTGTTTTTCAATAACAGAATGATATACATCATTATGATAATTTCATGAGACGTCAATGTGCGAAAGGGGATAAATCCAAAGTGACAAATTTTTCAGAAAACCCAAAAATTTGCTTAATTCAGGTTATTGTTTTTTTGAAACAATTATTATTGCATCAGAATTTTCTGAACTAAATCAGAAATAGATTTGTACAATATTGTTTGACGTTTCCAAATACCAAATTTAAAAAAAATAAATAAATAAATTGGATCTAACTCATTCTGCAAGAGAAAATTAAAATTATATCAATAAACAATGAAAAAACTCATTATTATTAACACATTTTATTATTATTTTAATAATTTAACGTTATTGTCAAATAATAATGTAAAAAGGAAAAAAAAAAAAAAAACAAAGCATATATAATTTCTCAAGATATTGCTTTTTTTATTATTTTTTATAGCAAGCGCCAAAAAGTACTATAAATTTTTGTTATTTCGGTACTGGTACTTAGTAATAAAAGCATCTTTCATGAGATGAAAACAAAAAATAAAAATAAAATGTAAATTAGTTAATGCAAAATAACAGATATTGAGATGTTTCAAACGTCATCAGTAGTAACGTAAAACTAATATCATAATGTCCGATAATGGAACATTTTATGATAATTGTTTTTGTTCGTGGAGTTCATATTCCAACAAAAGGGCAGAAGCTTCAGGAACTTGTTGTACATCTAATAATTAATTATATTGGAATTGGTAAATGTGAAAAAAAAAAATAATGGTAAATTGAGATTGTATAATCATCAGGCAGTTTTTTTCAGACCGACACCATAAACCTGTCAATTATATGATAAGCATTTTACTGATTAACACTTGTCGGTCTCGAAGTATATTATTGGGGATGCATTTTGTGAATAATTAATGCAGAGCACGACAAAAATATTGGGACGTATCGCTTAACCTCATTTTAAAAAAAATGAGAGAGTAGAAGTTCTCTTTTTTTGTTTATTCGCTTATATCTCGGAAACTATGCGTCCTAGCGTTAAGAATATAGAATACAAATTAAAGCTGACAATATTGGCTTCAAGATTGATTATTTGCGATTTCTCTATAACTCGCGTAGTTTTCAAGATGTAGGCGGTTATACATGGCTATATTTTTCTAATTTAATTTCTCGAACGTTTTTTTTTAAATTATTAGGCGAGTTACCTATTCAGCTGTTATTTTTCATTTTTTTTTTTTTTTCAAAATTAGGGAAGAATGAGCGCGAATATCTCGGGAACTATGCGATATAGAGAAAAAATGAAATCAATTATGAAACAAATATTGTCAGCTTTAATTGTATATAAAATAGTCTTATCGGTAGGTCGCATATTTTCCGAGAGCTATAATTTACAAAACATTTCAAAAACATCTCAACCTACTGTTCTTTATCGATGCAAAAGGGAAGAACAACGCTTTAAAGTTTTTGAAAATATAGTATTGAATACAATATTTGGAATGAAGGAGGATTAGCCAACCAGAGAATTTAAACTGCTACACAACGCCGAACAATATAGGCGTGTAAAATAGTCAGTATGGATAACGAACAAAGCACTAAAAAGTCAGTGCTAACACGAAGTTCAAGTGCCTTAAGGGTCGACAGAAACGTAGGTAGTAAACATGTGTAAGAGCCGACCTTGAGGATTTGGCTTTGATGGAATCTGGTGAAGTGACATTTTGTCCGAAAGGATTGTTGGTGTTAACGGTATCCAACTTTCGGATTCGCAAAGAACTTTTTCATTTTAATAATTTAAAAAATTAGTGAAATTAAAAAAACAAAAACATTTTCATGAGATTAAAAATCAATCTACTGTGAAAGCGAAGTCAGAGAGGGAGGTTTACAGAATTTTGCAAATTTAAGCGGGTTGAATATGCATAAGGGTCTAAACTGTGTTTAAAAATCACGTAAAAGCTACCTCGTAGTCTAAGGCAGGCCGGGAGAAGGGGGAATTTGAATTCCTTATCTTTTATGGAAGTGAAATTAAAGATGTTAAACCGAAACAATAATATTTTTAATATCTTCGCCCTCGACTGCAATACCATAATTGAATTTAACAATAAAATAACTAACAGGGTAATAACAGTGGTATTCACAATATATGATTAAATATATGATATATATATATATATATATATCATATATATATATATATATATATATATATATACATATATATATATCATATATTTAATCATATATTGTGAATACCCCTGTTATTACCCTGTTAGTTATTTTATTGTTAAATAAACTATGCCTTTTATTTTATGCTTAAATAACCTATGCGATCATATATATATATATATATATGATCGCATAGGATATATGATTAGCATGCTAAATTCAGGATTGTGAGGGTTCCAGTGTGGCAGTGGCTTATGTCCAATTCTAATTGAGACTAATGTATCTAATTGACGAGGATCTTAATATTTAGTAGAAAAATAATTAAAAGTTATATATTTATAGAAGAACATGTAGCTGATTAAATATTACGCTAAGAGAAATGACTAAATCGTGAATTAAAGTATTTAATGAATAGGCCTTAAAGCCGCAACAATAAGTTTGAAGATGTTTAAGGTAGCTCGACTGTGACTAATCATTCATGTCTTCTTCTCAGCTCTTGATAATGATTGACGGGGTTAGACTAGAAGTGAATGGACATCTTCAAGATGATGTCTATTTTTATATACAAATGTTTAAAAATAAAATCGAGAAATAATTATTATATGCCTGAAGATGAATAAATTAGCTATGTGCCTGAAGATCGTTGGCACTTCAGGAGCTATTGGAGTACACCGACGGAAGAAAATTGAATACAAAAATATTGATTTCAAATAATAATTCTAAATCTAAAAAAAATAATAAAACCAAATATTAATCCTTCAACAACACCGCATATTCATAAATGAAGATTCAAAGTTATATATTATTAGTTATATATCAAAGTTATAAAATTATTATTACTCAAGAACTATAAAAGCCAAGATGCCTAATTTAAATTCACAAGATAAGGATGTATTGTGAATTTAAATTATTTTTCAACATGGCTCATAAATAAGAAAATAAAGTTAAAATTCAAGCACTATAGAGATCTATTAGCCAAAACAGGCCCTAACTTCTGAGAAAAACCATTGCCTCCAAACCATAACTCTAGAACTTCTGCTTAGTATTCAAGGAACTTGGGAGTCTCAGACGGTTCAAACTGCCCCTTCAGTTGAATTTGAACGAGAATCATTTACATAGATAGATTGTTAGTTATATGAATCCCTCCTATAAATTTATTCATTCTGTCAGCAATCAATTAATTGGTCAAAGAAAAAAAACTAAATTAGCTACAAGAAAAACAATTATATGAATCATTTAAATGTTAGCATTTAGCATGTTAGCTCCAGCAAATTAAAACTATTAAAATAAATCATTTAAAGTAGGAAAATCAAAATACAAACAAACAGAATCTGGAAATCAGGAACAATTACACAAACAAAAACCGAAATTTCTAAGGCAAAATAAAAGAAAATGCAAGCAAAAAACAAAGGAAATTTACATCATAAATCCCTTCCTGTTTGAATCACAAACGATTAGAAATATTCGCTGACTTTTAAAAAATTATGCCTACCTCTAACACCAAACAACTGGGCACACAGTATTATTTACAAAAAATAAAAAAGATTTGAACAGAACTTTTTCAAACCCAAGCACCTAATATTATCAGACTATGACGAATCAACAGTTTCTGATGTTAGTCTTCAGGTCAAGAAATAGAAACCATATTTCACTATGATTGAACCAATAATACAGTGAAGCACCAATGGGGTCTTTCGTCATTTAGAATAAGTTCAGAAATATCGTCTTTCTATAAGGCTCTGTAGGTTTTCCCAAAGCTACCACAGCGTCATTCATCAGTTGCCGAACTGCCAAGACAGTAAAGCATGCCTCTAGAGAGCACCCCCTTTTCTTCACTAAGCCAAAACCTTAATTGTAAACCTTAGTCATTATCAAATTGTAATTAAATACGCCCGGACTACGCTTTCTTCTTCTGCGACAGGGCTCGGTGATCTGGCACGGGTACGAGAGGCCAGGTTCACTTGTGGCTCTCTTTGGGTACTACGGGTGACCCTTCGTGTGGGTTCAGTAGCGGCCACTTCTTGAGTGGGTAACGGTGCACGGTGCGTCATTACAGTGTGGTTGTAGAGTCCCCGGGGCGCCGTGAATACATCCCCGCACTGAGTACACTCCCAGACGGACCCCGCCATTTCTACAGTCGGATTAGCCGCCTGCACTAAGCAGGGATGTGAGGTTACCTTTGGCCGCTCCACAATATAACCTTCACATATACGGCAGTAATGACGAGGTTTAATGCCCGGGAGTCGGTGCCCTGCGGAGATGTGGCGCATCAATGATTGTAAGCCCGCTGTCCATAAACTGGTAGTATATTCCTTACCACAACCGGGCACTGGGCAAAGAGTGTAATGCTGTCCGCTGGGTAATTTAGGCAGAGGGTGACCCACTAAAACGTGGTCATCCTCCAAGCGAAAATAAATAGACATTATTTAGTATCCAGACGGAGAGCAACACCAGTTAGGGTTATGCAAGGAATAATGCGCGGATCACACTAAATAATTATGCAATACAAACTTACCGGGAACTCCACAACTTCTAAGGTTATCCAAGGAATCTCACTTCTTATCAATATTCTTCACTATAACCGCTTGAGATAACCTAAAAATTTCGTCATTGATCGATACTACACTTTGCTGTGTAGTCCTTAAGGACAGTGGCGAAACAATTAAATAAATACAACTAGGATTTTGAGAAATACAAAATTTACACGAATAAATAATAACAAGTATATATATTAAAATCTAATACACAATAATGTATATTTTATTTAAAAATCTTAAATAGCCGTAAGTGCTACCGGCATCGAACCTTCGGGTTCATTTAGCCGTATTACTAATAATAAAGTCGATTTGACAAATTCATTTCTATAGTATTGATAAAAAAATAATAATCTAATTTGTAAAATTTCACCCTTATTAAAACATAGAAATTATGTTATAACCAGGATTTATAAAATCGTTGCTAGGAACAAACAAAAAATAATATAATATAAATATACATACATTTTAACCGAATATAAATAATGTAAAGAAGGAAATAAGACCACATATTTTCAACACAATTTATTCATACAGTGAAACATGTTCAGACTAATTTTCACTAGACAAATAAATACCATAAAGCAGTTTCAATATTTCAATAGATTCACTTATGTAAGTAGAATATGCTTATAGAATACTAAGTAAATAAACACATGCTAATATGTAGTATGCTAGTAGAATTGAGTAAAGTATATTAATCAGGACAATACACGCATATTTAATAATAAGAACAAACTTTGAATAATCTAAAGCCTTTAAGGATCATAATAATATAATAATTATACACATCTCTGAAAAATAACAACAAAAAGATAAATATTGCCTTGTCTGTCTATATAGTAAAAATGTAATAAGGTGTGATTTTATATGGTAAAAATTACATAAATATTAGTACTGTTTACAATAAAATTAATAGTTTGAGTGATATATGTTCTTGAATAAGTGACTTTCTAGGTGTGAATGGAAGAAAAAAAAATGCAAAGAGCTTTAACTCAATTCAAAATTTAATAATCTATTAAATTAAGTTGAGATAATAATTTAAAGCTAATAATCGAAAATTTACATTAAAACAATCAGTAAAATACAAGTTTCAAAATAATAATTACTCTCATTGATAGACAGGCAGTCAGAGAAAACCAATCAGTATTGGGACGTGTACTCACCGAGATCGCCGTCTCCAAGAGGCGGGTGGACCGCGCCGAAGAACCTCTTGTCTAGGAGCTGCAGAAGTTGAAGAGCCGTCTCGTGTATTTCCGAACGCGGGCACCCTGTACTCATTAGGGTGACGTTTATGACGGCGGTATAATGGTCACATGGGTACTCCCTGGAACAAAGGGAAAATATCATAGTTTGTGAGCGGATGAGGTTAGGATAGAATTAATTTAAATTTAAAAAAATAAATTATATAAAAATGAAAAGGAGATATAAAAATTAAAAACGATAACATAGGCAAAATAAAATGTCTAGAAAACAAGATTTCTTTTCAAAAGCTACGATACAGGAGCTGGACTACATAGGTGTAAATCTCAAAGAAAGGAAGGTGCATCGCTGGAATGGACATAAAATTTGAACCGAACATAAGTTCGGAGATACTTGATGGACCTTGGGATTGAGTGATTTGGTAAAGGAAGGATAACATAAAACACTACAACGGAAACAGCCACTTCAACTTTATATTTGTTATATCTTGGGATCATACAAACCAATCATACAAAGCAATTGATCTAAAGTTTTAGTTTCGCCTCAAGATCCCCAAAGGCACATCCTTAAACAGCACAACAGTCGACGTTAGAAAAAATTTAGGAGGAAGCCAGAACTCATCCGCTTCATTCCACATTAGGTTCAGCAACGCTTGAGGATCATATTTTACCTTCAAAGTATCGTTTCTGCAGTAAGTTTTCTCCGGGAAATTAAAAAATAAGAAAAAAAGTTCTTATCACCAAACAATCCCATCTAAAATAATGAACTAAAACAGATCATGATAGGGCTTAAGTAAAAGGAGATTGGATCACTGGTATAACCAACAATCTTTTCCAACACTAAGGAAAATAGCACCTTGTTTCGCCATTTTATAAGCTTTCAAAAAATGCTGACAACTTTTGTTAAACTGATATATGTAATAAAGCGAATGCCAAATAGGAGAAATATTTAATAAATACATTTGTTTTAGTATACCTTCAGGAACTACGGGAAAGCAAGGAGTTACTGAAGCAAAATATCATTATATAGGCTAGACTAAGGGTCATCAACTGAATGCTTTGCATGAATAATGTACAGCTTGCCCAAAATATTATAACTTTACATTTTATTGTGACCGTAAATAAGTGCTTACAATTACTTTTGAGTGAATATTTTCCAAACATGAAAATGACATTTTACAGTTTCTTTTATTAATAATGAACGGGAAAAAAATCAACCATCTGATGGTGTCTTATCGCCCCATGAAGCCAAAGGTTTTGAAGCTATATTTCTTTTGGCGCCTTTGGTAAAACAGACCAGTGTGTATTTTTAGCGTGAGACGAAGTTGAGCGCGCCGAAGTGACACATCATTTATTTTCTGTTGGAATGATCCCTTTTTCAGACGAAGTAATGAGCCTATTAAAAAAATTATGTTACCATTTGGAAGATAATTTTATCCAGAATCTTCACGTGCAACTATAATTTTTGTGAGTACTTCCTGGATTTTTTAATTAATTAAAAACCTAAATTCTTACTAACATTTGTCTGTTTAGAATGGGTTTCCATTGGAACCAGAGCACTATCATCCACATATATTAATAGACAAAAGCTCAAAACCCTTTTTTCACCAAATATAAGCTACTGCCACACTCCAATTCATGTATGGGGCAGGCATCAGTTCTTACTTATTTGCCAGAAATAAATGAAGAAATAAACAAAGACCATCAGAAATAAACAAAGACCATCGAATAATTTTATTAAAACTATTATTTGTAGTATTTACTTTCGTCTATTGGTCGTTTGTTCAGTTAAGATTTGTTCGAATGAAAAAAAACTTATTTTCTTAATTACGCCAAAGAAGTAAAACTTCATACGTGTGTACATAAGTACACACATGTTTTTGTTTTTTTAAATTTATTTGATCAACATACAATCTTTTTTTATAGAGACAGTATAGAATATCTTCAATCTGGCATCTTTCAAGCAATTTATCTCAATAAATGGAACGAGATCGAATAAGATAAGAATAAAATCTTTAATAATATAATTAATATAATATATGTATTGGGTTGTCCGGAAATTAATGCAGGTTTATGCTTTTAAAAAAAGACAAATAACATAAATGATACGAAACTATTTCCATTAATCAAAATTACTCCATTACACTCCATTACTCTTCCATGCATTCCTGCCGACGTTCTGGGATTTTCTTCGGCCAAAGACCACAGAACATCGTCATTAAGTAAAGAAATCCTTCCACGACCATCTTTGTCTTCAAGGCTGAAGTCTCCCTCTCGATTTTTTTTAAAACATCGTTGAACTGTGCACTAACTAACACTGCCATCGCCCCTGACTTCATTAATGTTTCTGGCCATTTAAACCGCGTTCCGACCGAATTTAAACTCGTAAAACGAAATTTTGCGAAAATCACGCTTTGACATCTCAGTAAAGACTTAATTTTATCAAACTAGTGCAAAGCAGAGTTTGCAATAAAAGTTTTTCATTATAATTGTCATTAACCTTTAATTCTAAATATTTAATTAAAGTCTAATATTTAAATAGTAATAATAATAACAATTGAATAAATTTATTTGTACTTATCAATGTAGATAAGTGCATGACTATATATTGCGCACTATAAATTATATCATCGTAATTTCTATCAGAATATTAAAAATGTTTTAGTTCAATTATCATTTTTTTATTAATTTCTTCAAGATTATTACTAAGGAGCAAGCGATCAGGATAAATTACAGCTATAAGATACAAAGCAAAAGCTACCATTACAGAGAAATAATAAGAACAAGATACGGCAGGAGTAATGTGGTACATGATTATTTTCTAAAATAATGACCAAGTCCCCTAAGAACTGAGAGATAATAATAAATGACAAAAGACAATAAGCTGACCCAAAAAATGACACTTTTCCGGACAATAACCAATCCCAATAAATTTATCCCTTAGAAGAAAATGTTGCTTTACTAGCTGACATTTCGGAATTTAAGGGGGGAAATATCCTAAACAGATAAAACCAAATAATACGATACCAAGTATCATTATAATAAACTTGTACATAAATATGCCTATTATACACACACAAGCGCGAGCATTAATATATAAATTCATTAATGGAGTGAATGAACTTTTATAAGTATAGATCGAATTATTTACACGCGTATTCATTTATTAAATTATTATAGCCTATCTCCAGCAGGGATGATCTTTGCTGACGTACAATACTATAGATTTTTAATTAATTACTAATAAAAGTTCATGGTTGTTTTTAATACAGGCGATAGATAAAATAACATTACACAAACATAAATTCTCAAAAGGAAAAAAAAAATAAAGCGCAAAACAACATCAGAAGCTTTGAATCGATTCGTATATGTTGATTTGTTTTGAATAATTAAATATTTCCGAAATGAAAGAGCTATTGTAATTTAATAAAGCTGTTAAATGGTAGGAAGATTGATACCTATCAACTGCCTGTAATCTGTCAGTAAGCGTTCGACAATCAAAGATATTTTGCACTGTGTGCAGATAGGAATCATATCCACAAATATAGGTGGAACTTTTTCAGTTCTTATTTATAATCATAATTAATAAATGATTTCAAAAACTGAAACTACGTTTTTCACTTACAAAATACAAATGAAGGATTAATGTAACCCAATAAACTTGGCGAACAATTTACGGAAAGAGTCAAAGCTAGAAAAGTTGGAAAGTACAAATGAATCAAGAAAAAAAAAGAACATATCTTCAATTACTGATTGAAAAAAACGTTTTTTATGTATAATCATAATTTATACACAATGTATAAATTATACATAAAAATTCCAAACAAGAAGCCAAGAGTCCCCCCCCCCAAAAAAAAACAGATTTATAAATATATATATAAAAAATTATATATAGATAAAGAAAAACGTTGAGATGAATTGGAATTTTCCATTTATGTCTCAACAATTTTATATGTCTCATTTTGAGCTTTTGCTCTTGCCTATTAATATATTTGGTTGAATAGCCGTGCATCCACTGTTTTCTTTATAAAGAAAACATATCTTCAATTACTGATTGAAAAAAAAGCTTTTTATGTATAATTTATACATTGCTATATACACAGTTCAAATATAATATTTTAACGTTTGGGAGAATAATTTTAATTATATCATATGAGTTTAATAAACAAACATTGTGATTTTAAGACATGGACTGTTTGAGCATAAATTAATACGTAAGTATGAATGAATGTATACATACATATAAATCTGTAAGAACAAAAGCTCAAAATGAGACATAAAAAATTGCTAGGACATACATAAAAAATTCCAAACAAGAATCCAAGAGTCTCAAAAACAACAGAAAATGCATAAAAGAGCATAAAAATAAAAAATAAATAAGAAATTCCATACAAGAAGCCAAGTCTCAAAAATAAAATTATAAAAAATAAATCACCTGTCGCGATATATATATATATATATATATATATATATAGATATATATATAGATATATATATAGATATATATATATATATATATATATATATATATATATATATATATATATATATATACATATATATATCGACAGGTGATTTATTTTTTATAATTTTTGAGAATCTTGGCTACTTGTTTCGAATTTTCTATTTATGTCCTCTCTCTTTCTCACTCTTACTCTCCCACTCTCTCTCTCTCTCTCTCTCTCTCTCTCTATATATATATATATATATATATATATATATATATATATATATATTGGACACAAATGGAAAATTCCTAACAAGAAGCCAAGAGTCACTTTATTATTTTGTTGATAACGGTTCTTCTCAATTTCTCCGTTCTTTGGTAAATGGGCATCTATTTTGGGTACTGGTCTATAATGTTTTTATTACTTAAAACATTAAAATTAGTTCGTGAAAATATCACGAAAACAAACTATTTTTTTTTTTTTTGCGTCTTCTAAATTTTTAATTATGAGGGTTACACCAAGCCTTTTTACCGACGATAATTAAATTTTAATTTTAACAATGTCATAAGAATTTGAGGAAATTACAAAAAAAATATTATCAGCTTTAATGCATATGGTATTCAAGTATAATTTTAAATCGAAAATAAAACAAATTTAAAATATTTTAAAAATTACTGGGAATCATGCATCTTCTGTGGTTCTATAGTTTTCCGATAATGTTTTTATTGAAAATTTTGAAGAGAATAAAATCCTGAAAAAAATTGCTATTAGATAACGTATTAATATTATCGTTATAGAAAATGTACGTAGGAAAATCGAAATTTCTCAGTTTAAATTTTGTCAAATCAAATTAGTACTGTTTCAAGAAGAAATTATTATAAAAAATTAGCATAATTGATTAAATCATAAATTTTAAAAGCAAGTAAATACATAAAGCACTTTCAATTTCGTAGGCTTAATACTTTTTTAGCATTCAATGGCTTTTATGCAATTAGGTATAGTTTTCAATAATAGAAAGCAAATAAATACATAAATGTTTGCAAATCAAAATTATCATTATTCCATTCACCATTAGCATCCAGCCACATCAATCCTTATTATCAAAGTTGAGAAGAAGTCATGAATGATTAATCACACTTAAATTGACTAAACCATCTTCAAACTTCCTTTAACAAGATTACCGATTGATGCGACTTAGGGTCCGTTATTTTTATATTTAAATAACATCTTATAAATACAAATAAATGATAAGTTGTCCCGATATCTATATATGACTATCATAAGATAATTTTAAACCAGGTGATGACGAATTGCACGAGTGTAATTCGTTCTTAAGAACTACTTCTACTTTTTACGTCAAGATCCCACTCCCCCTTGGATACCATCACTTCCTGAGGCCACCTTTTCGTCTGGTGCCACAACATCGTCGAGGTTTCTCTCATAGGGTGATCCGAACCAGACCGATTTTGTTCACTATAGTCTAGTAGATTTTGGAAAAAATCTAGCCAACCTACTCAAGATTTCTTCCTTATTTCATATTACATCGTAATTTTCATCTTAACAAAATATGTCCTAGAGTTTAAACTAGGGGCAGTAAATGCCACGGGCCTCTGCCGAAAGGGGACCTCGAACTGGCCTTACCAACAATAAAATACAAAATCATACAGACCTATATGTCTCCTTCCTGTGATGAGTAAAGTCCTGGAGAATCTCATATTAACCAGCCTTAGGCCAGTTTTAACGAGGGCGAGTCAACCACGGTAATATGGTTCTACATTAGGCAAGGGTCCCCTTGCCTATCGTGGAACAATATTACTGAGAGTGCGCGCGGATGTTGCAGCTATTTTTTTTTTTGCTTCGTACTCCATCTGCTGCAGAAATACTATGCTCTTATCAGCCTATATGGTCTTGTAAATTCAGGATTATTCCTACGAGATTGAATCTTCCGTATAGAGAGGATGCCCCCAAGGATCCGTCCTCGGCCCCACTCTCTCGATGAGTTGCTGGGCGTACTAGAAGAAGAGCGGTACCCTGCTGTAGCCTAAGAGGATGATTTGGCCGCAATGGTAGACTCGAACAGTAGAGTCGGATCAAGGTGAAAACCGAACGATGCGCCAACCTAGTAACAAGATGGCGTGAGAGAATTCGTCCAAGTGAGATGATAATTTATCTTGGAGTAAGACTTCTGAGAAATTTAAACATTATGCCTCACTTGGACTGCATGGCAAACAGGGCCTGTCGTGTACGAATGGGACCAATCGAGACGGGGGAGCTTTCTGGGGTCTCAGATACCCGGCGATGATGTATATTTTTAAAGGAGTAACGGTGGTTATTCTGAGATACGCGTCACCCGCCTGGAACCGAAACGTCTCACAAAAAAGGAATAACAGGTTGGCGACAATATAGAAAATAGCTCTGCTGCCTACAGGACCTTATCTCACGAGGCGGTGCAGGATCTAGCAAAAGCTGTGCCTCTTGACCTCTTTCTGCTAGAAGATGCTGCAACAAAGGCCGCGCCGTGGTAAAAGACAAACCCCGCCAGTAACACCAAATTCAGCTGAGGAATCCGAACCAATGCCCGGCACATCATCACTAATCACCCTTCTTCACCCCTAATCCGTTTCAGGCTATACAGCCGAAAGATAACGACTCAATGGAAGCTGCACCTACACCTAGGGAACGCCGGCCCCCTCCAATTTTTGTTAAAAACATAAAAAAATTTCAACTACTATGCGCCCAGTTGAATAAAATAACGACCCCCGATAGCTACTCCTTTTTAAGTAGAAGTAGCGACACTAAGATATCGCCAGACACAGCCGATACTTACCGAAAAATAGTTAAATATTTAACTGAAACCAAGGCGGACTTCCATACTTATCAACTCCACCAAGAGCGATCTCTTAGGGTGGTAATTAGAAACATGCACCCCTCAACACCAGCCGAAGTCATTCAAGAAGAACTCACGGCTCTAGACTTCAAGGTCCGTCAGGTGACTAACGTCCTGAAAGATAATTCCGAGGAAAGCAGAAAAATAGCCCTACCTCTATTCTTCGTATACCTGGAACCTACACCAGAGGTCGAAAAAATATATGAACTGAGAAGGCTTTATTATACTGCCATCAAGGTTGAAAAACCAGACACCAAAAGGAGCACAGTTCACTGTCATAATTGCCAGGCTTATGGCCACACCAAAACCTATTGCCACCATGCACCAAGATGCGTGAAATGTGACGAGCAGCACAGAACTGATGTATGCACCAAATCGAGGAATATCCCGGCAGTTTGTGCCTTGTGCTCAAAAGATCATCCGGCCAACTATAAAGGCTGTCAGATATACAAAAATCTGAAGAATAAATTTCAAAAGCCTGGAGGCAGATAAGAAAACACGAAGCCAAGAAGAGAACCATCTAAAGTCATTGATCCAACGGTGTCCTTCGCCCAATTACTAGGAGGAAGAAACCAGGAAAACAAATGTGAGAGCCTGCCGCAACAACAAAGTCCTCAACATCCTCAACAACCTCAACAATCCATCCCTCAAAACTTACCAAATCCTCAACAATCTTTTCAACACCAAATTCCATATTCCTCCCTCTCCAGTTGCTACTGATCTCACCAGTATGTTGACATCCTTCCTCTCAGAACTGAAATCCATTGTCATGCCGTTAATATCACTCTTCACCAATCTTGTATCCCATTTTATTTCTCCCTCAAGAAACCCTTAAATGAATTCCATTAAACCCTTATCCATCCTCCTTTGGAATGCGAATGGCGTTCGAAACCATATAAACGAACTATCAGTCCTACTACAAGACAAATACATTGACTTAGCATTAAAAACTGAAACCCGACTAACCAACAAACGACAGTTCTGCATTCCCGGTTACCAAATCTATCGAACTGATCATCCCGATGGGACTGCGCACGCTGGCACCGCAGCCATCATTCATCAACCCCTCTCCCATCACATGGTCCCCTTAACAAATCACAACTTTCTTCAGACCACAGCTGTATCAATCCAAACCTCTCTTTTTCTATTAACATTTGTTGCAGCATATTCCCCACCAAAAATATAATTTTCCGAATCCGCAGGTTAATTCCTTCCTGAACTCCTTAGGACATCGATTCCTTATAGGTGCAGACTTAAATGCCAAGCATCAGCAGTGGGGAGCCAGAACCACAAACTCCAGAGGGCGAACATTGCTATTTGCACTTATTTCCCATTCCTGTAATATCCTTTCTCCCGATACTCCTACATACTACATACTCCAACCGATCCCAACCGCAACCCCGATCTCCTACACTTCTTAATACACAAAGGTCTAGGGCCACTAAATTCTTCCGTCCAACGGCTAGATGACCTCTCCTCAGACCATAGCCCTCTAATCCTTAACCTTTCCTTATCACCTATTCCAAAATCACTTCCGCCTTCATTCATCAGAGGCCCAGTTAACTGGAACCGCTTCTGTCAGATCATAAACCATAAAATAGACCTCAGAGTCTCCCTAAAAACCCCTCAAGACCTAGATGAAGCTGTAAATTCCTATACCACCCTGATCCAACAAGCAGTTTGGTCAGCATCCCAACCTCTTTCTTCCACTAAAGACCGCAAGAATCCTTTACCCCAAGAACTCCGAGATCTTATCCAAAGCAAAAGACGTTCTAGGACCCTCTGGCAGAGAACCAGGCATCCTGACGATGGGAAATCATACAATTATTATTCCAGGCTGGTTAAAAAGAAACTAGCAACCCATAGATCCCAATCCTACAATTCCTACCTTTCCTCATTATCTGCTACTGATAACTCCCTCTGGAAAGTAACCAAAAAATCCTTAAACACCACCATATTTCCCATCCCCTCCGACGTGATGATGGCTCCTGGGCTTCGTCAGATGAGAATAGAACAGAGGAATTTGCCAGACATTTATCCAATATATTCACTCCCCATCCTGAACACCACCCCACCCATATAGCTGAAGTAAAAGAATTCCGCTTCTCACCGATCCCACTCTCTCCACCTCCTAAAGCTGTTAACCCCTCTGAGATCAAATTCCTTATAAATAGATTAAAATCCCGAAAATCCCCTGGTCACGATCTCCTCACATCCCAAATCCTGCGACAGCTTCTAAAAAAAGCAATTATATTTCTAGCCTACCTATACAACTGCATCCTTCGCACAACCCACTTTCCCCTAATATGGAACACTCTACTATCATCCTTTTTCTTAAACCAGGCAAACCTGTCAATAATACCTCATCTTATAGACCAATAAGCCTGCTTCCAATTCTTTCAAAAGGGTTTGAAAAAAATACTTCTAAAACGCATCCTACCCTTCCTTGAATCCCAAATAATCCCTTCACACCAGTTCGTATTCCGCCCTAGACATTCCACGGTCCAACAAGGTCTTCGCGTTGTGGACCATATATCCTATGCACTTGAAAGCAAGCAATATTGCACTAGTGCCTTTCTGGACGTAGTGCAAGCTTTCGACCGGATGTGGCACGATGGCTTGCTTTTCAAGCTACCCCAATCCTTATACTTAATCCTTCGATCCTATCTTTCTAACCGAACCTTTAGAGTTCGCTGCGGCACTGAATATTCCGATTTTTATCCAATCAAAGCCGGAGTTCCACAAGAGGAGGTTCTATTCTCTATATCCTATACACCGCGGACATTCCCACAAACCCCGATACCTTCCTAGCAACATTTGCTGATGATACAACCATCCTATCTTCTCACCCAGACCCATCCTTCTCACCAAGTAGCATCCTTTAATCTCCATAAACATCTCTCCTCGATTGAACAGTGGTGCAACCATTGGCGCATCAAATTCAATGAATCCAAATATAAAAATGTCACCTTCACACTCCGTCGCAGACCCTGTCTTCCAGTCTAGTTCAATTCCATTCCACTTCCCACCTCCGACACAGTTCGGTATCTTGGTTTCCTCTTAGACAAAAGACTGACATGGAACCCACATACCAGGCTTAGAGACAAGAACTCAACCGAAGATATGGCCAGTTATATAGACTATTGAACAGAACATCACATCATTCAATAGACAACAAACTATTAATCTACAAGACCATACTAAAACCCATTTGGGCCTACGGACTTGAACTGTGGGGGACAGAAAAGTCTTCTAACATCAAACATATCCAATCCTTCCAGTCCAAAGTCCTTCGAACAATAGTCAACGCTCCTTATTATGTTTCAAACAAGACCTTACATCATGACCTTAACATCCCATTTGTACTTGACCTTATTCCATCTAAATTTTCAAACTTTCACCAGAACCTTAGCTGCCATCCTAATCCCTTAGCACAATCCCTATCCAGCTCAAGCCATCCCTATAATCCTCCTCGTAGGTTGAAGCGGCAGTGGCCACGAGGCCTTCTGTAAATATGCTATTGGAGTCCTGGCAATGGCCAGATCCTCCACTCAAGTCCAGAGCGACTGTGGCCCTAGTGCTCTCACTCAGTTTCCACTTTAATCCAGTGATGCGGCTCAGAGAGAAGCGCTGGGACCTCTTCGAGTCTTGCCTTGTCATCTACAAGTGGAGGGCAGGGCATGGCTGGGAGTTCCCTGGGCAGAATGTAAATATGTATATATGTATGAATGTAATCTAGATTTTTTATTTATTTTATTTTATTTTATTCTTCTTTTGTTAACATTGTATATTTATTTGTCACTAGTGTCCTTTATTTTATCAATTTATTTTTCTTTATAATTATTTTATTGTATGCATTGTACATACAGTGTGAATGGGTACTTCAGCCCTAATACTCATTGCCCTTGACTGTGGCAGCTTGTATTATGTTCAATAAATAAATAAAGAATTTATACAAGTAACAAAAAAGAAGATGCTGCGGTGTACAGATTTAAGAGAGAAGACTCGGTTCAGAGACTCTCCAAGTGAGGATTGCTAATAATCCTAACAGATAATCCGGGAGCATATCATAGAGGAATAGAACCGACGGTGGTCGACATACCCGAAAGGGGCGACGTTGAGACTACCACACCGTTTAAACCCGTGTTAGCGGCTAAATGTGTGCTCCTAAAGTACTGGGCCACGCAAGTCCTCCCGGGATAGGAGGGCTTTCGGCCAAAGGTATATAGCCTTGGCAAGCTATGTTGAACCCCTATGCCCAACGTGCGGCGTTCCGAAAACTGACGAACACGCAGTAACGACCTGCACCGCATTTAAGGCACTAAGGAACATCCTCCACAGAAAGGTAGAGATCTACATACTCACCGAAAGCGACCTTTCGTTCCTCAAGATTGAAGATAATTACAACCATCTGGAAGAGTTTGTCTACGGGTAGAAAGTAAGTGGGAGCAGGGCATTTTAATCGCCCCTAGAGCTAAGCCGCTCTGAGCCGACTGATAGAACGAAGATGATAGACGAAGGTTGTAGAACGGAGATGAAGACTATTGGCAGAGATAGCATAATAGATGCAACTATAAATGCTATTCCCTCCAAAACCCGTGATGCCGAAAGGCAAGGTTGGGTGTATTAAATAAATAACTGTTATGTATAATACACAGCCACTGACTTCAAAAACATACCAACGCCACTGATTCAAACGTATTTCTTTCACTATTTTCGATAGAACTTTCTGCCAAGGATACATTTCTTCTCTATTATCTTTCTCCCCAACAAGAATTCAATTAAATTAGAACAGTCATTTATTTTATACCAGCATTTAAATGATGCATACATAATACAACTATAATTAGGATATAAAAAATATTATTTCAAATGAATTTAACTTTTTAGAAAACAGCACAAAAAAGATACGGATGCAGATATAGGAGCCGCATTGATACGAACGCTGTTCTTTGAGGCCAGATGCTTGTATGATGATCAATAATTACAACCAACAAGCATTCTCTTACGGTTTATATATCAAAGCGATATTTATATTCACACATAAATAGATCTTAAAATCATTCTATAAGAAGAAACAAAAATTCTAACTACTTCCTAGTCGCAACCCGCTATTCTCATCTATAGTAAATACGAGCCATTTATGGCGGAACAAAGTCCAATACATGGACTTCTTTATCGATAAAACGGGATAGAACAGACGATCAAGGAGGCATAAAAGTCGATGGTATAAGTGCTCTGGGAGTGCTTACCATCAGCAGGTCTGATACAGAAGGGAGGTGGACTTAAAGCAACTCAACCCCTAAAGTAATTTTCGTTCTTTTTTGTCACGAACCCCTCTTCTTATTCTTTATGCTCAAGTATCGCTTTCAAAAAGCAACTCTCTGGGTCTGAATCAACCGCGATAGTAATTTTACTACTACCGATTCGCTTGAAATTATACCAAAGAAATATACCTATTGAAAAAAAAAAAATAAGAATGTCATTGCTTGATCGATTTTATATATATATATATATATATATATATATTGCTTGAGTGTCATAATTTTGTGAAAAGTAAGACCGAGGGATGTCGAAAAACTAAGCAAGTCAGTGAAAAGGCAGCGGCGATTCATTTAACACCTAAAATGAATCAAATATTTTATAGAAATATAAAAAAGCAAAAACTCAAAAACAGACATAAAATAATTGCTAGAAAATAATTGGAAGATTCCATAGAGAATGTGATTGGATGTCTTGGAGTGATCTGCTGTTTCTGGTTGATGCGTTTTTCTGGGCGGTTGTTGTGAAATGTGCTGTTTTTGATCTTCATGGATGTGATTTTTCGGTGTATGTCCTGATGATGACTGAATTGGCGAAACGTTGACTGGTCAGGTGTTTGCCGGTATTTTAGAGACTTGAGATTTTGAGTTTTGGAATCTTTCAATTGTTTTTTAATATTTAATTGAATTT
Source organism: Rhaphigaster nebulosa (assembly GCA_948150685.1). Lineage (NCBI taxonomy): Eukaryota > Metazoa > Arthropoda > Insecta > Hemiptera > Pentatomidae > Rhaphigaster > Rhaphigaster nebulosa. Next base: position 190,945,185 of record OX411306.1, read on the forward strand.
AATTTAAAAGTTTCACTATAAATAACACAAAGGGATGGAGGAAAAAACGTTTATATTAGTTGTATTGGGATATCTTCAGAAATTTGTTTTATCAATTATTAGTAAAGTTATAACTTCCTATGATTTTTCGTTAATCCATAAACTATGTAGCATTAAGGGAGTTTACTTCATCACCAGATTACATTCTTTAATAACAGATAAAAATAAGGAACGAAAAACCATACCATAGGAAAATTAATAATCGAGGGAGGATAAACTCGTCATGGTACATTAAACAAATGAATGATCCAAATAGATCAAACAGTATCAAGATAAAAAGTATCAAGATAAAAAGTATCAAAGGACGAATACGTGATCTAAAGTAGCTCAGTTTGATAAGGAAGAGATAGAAGAAAGAAACGTCATTTGATTTAGGGATTAATAGAAAATAATAAGTTTTTTGTTTTGTTTTTCAGTTGGCTATTTACAGACCTTGAAAATCTTTAGCGGTCTCTACCAGCCTCCTCTACCTCAGTCTATCTTGGGCGATACCTTTCCAGTTTATTACGCGGTGTTCAGGCGCGTGCTTCTTAATCCTATCTACCCATCTGAGTTTCGGCCTCCCTCTGGGTCTAGTTCCTGCTACAGAGTTAGGAAGAGAGGACTTGTTGGGAGGCTTCTTGCCACAAGCCCCGTCCATTGTAATCTTTTTACTTTCATATCAAGAGCGATCGATTGCTGCGTGTAGATTATTTCTTTATTGGTTTTTCTTCGCCAAATACCTAATTCTTTGTTCCACTTTGGGCCCACTATCACCCGAAAACTTTGCGTCCAAATATTTGAACCTTTTTCTCAAGAGTGTCCTTAAAAGACCATACACCGTACATCTGTACAGATTTTATGATGGAATGGAATATTCGTAGTTTCAATTTTCGGGAGATCTTCTTTGATCTTAGGACAAGGGCTACTGAGAAGAAGGCTTTATTCGCGCTGAGGATTCTTTGGTCGACTTCACTGAGCTGAACTTGAAAATGTCTACATTCAGGAAGGCTTGACTTCCTATTTATAATTTCTTCTTGATGAATATTTCGGCTTGCAATCATATATTTTATTTTGTTTTGGTTTACTTGCAAGGCTATATCTTCCGCCGCTCCAATCAGTGAGGACAGCGCCTGGATGCTTTATTTCCTAGGACCGTTACATCATCCGCATATGCGAGATATTTGTGCATCATTCCTACGTCCACTCTATCCTGCAAAATGCAGCATTCCCACATTGCCTTCTCCAATACAAAGTTGAATAGCATCGGGGAAATGCAATCTCCTTGACGAAGTCCTGGCTTTACCTCGATAGCTTCCGTTAGCACATTTGGAACTGTTGACAAGCCCTTGTCAAGGACAAACAAGCTCTTGTGTGTTGTGGAGAAAATGAGATTTTGGTTTTGAATAAATTGTTCAAGTAATGTGCAAGTTTATAGATCGGGCTACTGATGTAAGCAACGATTGGTCTTATAGGAAATTCCGGTTTGTGTACTTTTGGTAGATCATAAGTCATAAAGGTAACGGAGACATCTCAATTAGATTGTATTTTTTATTATCAGGTATTAATATGCAGTTCTTTATCAACTCGCGTATTTCGGCGGCAAATTTATTCACGGGATTTTTTTTTTAGGGAAACCATTTTTGTTTATGATACTTCAGAAGTCAACTGAATTCAAAATTTTTTGATTTCAAGTACGCGTACGACAGTATCTAGAGGCCCAAACTCTACGCAGCATTGCACGAGAATCTCACTAAAATTGATACACCTCATCAAAATGACTATGGAAGATGTGAGGTGCAAAGTTAAAGTGCAGTCAAATTTGTCACCAGAATTTGACTCGAAAAGAGGACTGAGACAAGGAGATACTCTAGCGTGTTTTTTTATTTAACTTTGCCCTTGAAAAAGTAGTTAGAAGCTAGGGTATTCAAACGACAGGGACCATCTACGACAGGCTCGTCCAACAGCTTGCCTTGGCGGATGATATCTACATAGTTGCTCGTTCGCTCAACGCACTTAAGGACACATTCCTGAATCTCATAGAAGCCGCTGCAGACATGGGCCTGACTAAAAATGAAGAAAAGACTAAGTACATGAGAGTTGGCCACAGTGATAGAAATGCGTCAAAAGAACCCTTAGTTATTGGTCCGTTCAGCTTCCAGAGCGTAGGCCAGTTCAAGTACTTAGGATCAGTTGTTTCCTCTACAAATAAGATTCTGATGGAAACAAGCCAGAGACTGATGATGGCCAACAGATGCTATTTTGGCTCAAGAAAGCATCTCGGTAAGCCCATAATCTCTCGACGAACCAAGTGCCTGATTTACAAAACGCTCATCAAGCCGGTCCTTACTTATGGAACCGAAAGGATTTTGACAGCCAAAGAAGAAAAAGAAATCCTTATTTTCGAAAGAAAAATATTACGGAGGATTTTTGGGCCCATTAGACAAGGGAACTAGTGGAGAAGACGGCATAATAATGAAGTATACAAGCTCTACGGTGAAGCAAACGTACTACGGACCATCAAGTTTGGAAGATTGAGGTGTGCCGGCCAGGTCGCCAGAATGAGGGATGTCCAGATTCCCAAGAAGTTGTTAGAGAGAAGACTGGACTGCTCCAGAGGTAGAGGCACCAATGATCAGATGGGAGGACGCTGTTGCTAAGGATGCTTGGACCCTACTGAATGTACGAAACTGGAAAACAGCCGCACAAGATTGAGCCACCTGGCGAAGGCTCATTGAGGAGGCCAGGGACCACACCGGTCTGTAGCGCCACGGAAGAAGATTTTTGTTTATGAAATAAAAACTTTTCTGCAGTTATATCTTTCTAGAATTACTGTCGTATTTCCTTTAGCTGCTTTTATGACTACGAGATTATTTTCGTGTATTTTTGCTGATAATACACGTGCTCTTTTATATTCTGCTGATATATTTTTATTAGACCTATTGATTTCTTCTTTTTCGGTTTTTAGTACATTGGAGCATATGGACTTGGAAATAGAGTCGTAATTATATTTTGTAGACCGGTTTCGATATGAACCGCAAGATTTTCAACCATTTTTGAAATTTTTGAATTTACAAGTGAATTTATAGAGTCTTTTAAGCCTTTTTTTAAGAAGATTGTTGTCAGTTGCCGATAAGGTTGTGATAGTGAGATTGAGTACAAGTTGAGGAAATTGGTTTTCACTTAGGGAGTTGTTTGACAAACCAGAAGAATTTAAATTGTCATTGTTTGACCGTAATTTTATCAGTTTCTTTTCGAGGGTATTATGTTTTTTATAAACATAAAATTTTGGGCACGTGTTCAATTTGTTTATCGAGAGAATCAAATTCAAGTAGGGGGAGGATAAAAGTTCATTTAGAGTCGAGGATGTAAAGTTATAATTTTATGATGTCCCTAACTAAGCACCAATAATTGATTTATACTTTCACCCATTTCCGTCTTGCATGGTGGATAGCTCTTGATAGGGTTTTTTGGAAAGGGTTTTTACAGTAGCCTTTGAAGTAGAAATGAGATCTGGTATCTGCTAATTCAAATAGGCCTCAAAGAAACTGCTATCGGTTCTAGAAATTTATATAAGCAAAGCAGGGAGGAGAAGCAACAGGCGTGGGAAATGAGATTTAAATAATGTCTAATACGATTGGGTGGCCAGAAATTGACGACATTACATAATTTTAATTGTTAAAATCATATCAAAGTTATCAGATGTCATTTCAATGAATTTTTACGACTTAATGTTTATTGTAATAAACAACATTGCATAAATACCTACTACAGGTATATTTAAATGACAGCTTTAAAACTTTTGGGAAAGTACCTGATTCATAAATATTATTTTATCTGAGGAGAAGGTACGTTTCCATTCCAATGATTCAATAAAATTTCACTGACCTCTTTTACAATTGAAAAAAAAAGAAGAAAAAAAAGGGGATCAGCAATCATCCCGGACTCTAAAACAAACCTTCACATATCTACAAAAACATTTTTTAATACTGCTGAAGAACGCTCTTCAAAAAAAAAGGGGGAATTTGCCCATTTACTGATCTTGAACCAAGAGCGAGTCAAGGAATATAATCTGATTATTTAAAGAACCCCATGAAACGTATACAGCTACGCTCTTCACAACTCCACGGTAACAAGACGTTTTATTTGTCTACCAATTGTTATTACAACAAGCTATTCATTTTTGGCTAATAAACAAATAGTAATTCATAAATCAGGGAATAATATATCACAATATGCATACATATATTCAACCAATCTCGCAAACAATGTAGACAAAACAAATTTTTCATCACTTCATTGGGACAAGACATCAGCTAATAGTGACAGCATAATCTAGGACTTCTTCTTGGCCATAGACTTTCCTTGAGCCGTGAAATTGGAAATTCAGTCAGGGAGATTATTTCCACCACTCAGTCAACTATTACAATTATTATTATTTATGTATTGAGGGATTCGTCATATCAATTCGATCATTTCTTTGGATCTCTTATCACTTCGCGCTACCTAGATATTCCAAAGCGCTTCCCAAAAAGTGCATTAGATCTTTGGGATGTGCCCTAGTCTGCGTATTCTAATTAGTAAATGGTGGGTGCTCCATACTAACAAAGAATGTGCTCAGCTTTTTGTTCATTCTTAGGGCGCATACGGCAAATCCAGTCTTCAAGTTTAATATTCTTAAGATATTTCAATGAGCACTGACCATTAGAGCCCATCACATATTTAAACTCCTCCTTGTCCAATTTATATAAAATTTTGCTTTACTCTTTGATGTTTAGATAAATGTTTGGACTGTTTCATTTCAAATTTTAAGGCGCAGCAAATCTTATTCATTTCAGATTCCAGGATTAGATGGAGATTTTCTATATTCTAGAATATATTAGTATCAGTTCTGAGTCCTTTTCGTTGGTCTGTAATCTCATTGCTATTGATCCATTCAAATCCTGGCATTAAAATAAAGGTTTGTTTATTTCCCGTTGGCAGCCACTACAGAGAATAGAATTCCGTTTGGCTTGGCTATCTGATATTAAATAAACCATTTTTCCATCTGAAACCATCTTTAAATTCTGTCGGAAAACTGTTTCTATCGCGCGGATCTCAGTTCGGAAGACGGATGGAAATGATCCCTCTCCTGATACTAACTAATCTATGCAATTCACTCCTTGTTTATATCCTCTGTGATTAACTGATCCATCAGTATATCAGATTAGGTAAACAAAAATTAAATCATAGTCCATTTTTCCTTCCGATCTCTTCCTTATGGAATAATAATGACAATAAACTTTTTTTTTAAAGTGAAGCCAATAGGGTAAATACAAATATATATTCTTTCAAGAGTAAAGATTGTCACAAACTGTTGATAATAAACGGTATACAATTACAAGTCCATTGTTGTCTGAGTAAACAAGTCAGAAGTCTAGTCGTATTCGACTGATTACGAGCTTTTAAAAAATTAGTCCAAAATGGAAATGAAAAATGGCGCCTTTTTAAAGAAATCCTTCTTGCCGGTTAGTATGCCAGGACACAAGTGCTCTTGTAAAATATGAAATTCTAGAAAAAATTAAAGAAAATTCGACTTTTTCGAAATATAGTTTTAGTTATTTTAAAGATTTTGAATGCAACAGCACCTACAGCAAAATAAATAAATTGCCGAGGTCAGACACCAAAAGTGCATAATTATTTATACATTTTATGCTTTCTAATTTATAGTATATAACGCGAACTTACATCAATATTTATGAAAAAATCTCTAATTAAATTTCTGGGCGAGTAAGCAGATTGAGAGGAGTATTTCATTGTGATTTTTATTACAATACTACTCTGTTGCTACCTGATATTGCATTTACAGCGATAAAAACTAGGCGATTGAACGTAAATAATGACCACGTCATATCCTCTGGATCACAAACAGTAATTTCTTATCCAGTACTGAGACCAACTGAATTATTGGATTTTTATATGCAACTTTGATACTAATTTACTGTCAATGACCAGAATAGCAAAGAGGATTATGCCAAAGTTCATTAAGGGGTTAAATCAGCCCCTGCCGGTACAGCAGCGAGGCCTTAATATCGGAACTTAGGCGCGACTCTTACCAATTAGGCCGAGGACACAACGTCTGGGATTATTAATTCATTAAATATCACTTATAGTCCATGAATTTGATACAGTTCATCAGGGATTAGCTTGGGAATAGCATTTATAAATAAAGGCACCTTTGAAGTGTTCTTTATTATGTATGTATTTAACGAACTGCGAATTCAAACAAAAACAGGAATAAAAAAAAAAAGAAATTGGTCAAGTGAACCGGAACGCCTAAATATAAACACTGCGGGAAGAAAAGCATAAATGGACAGATATTTAGAGATTTTTTTTTTTAAATATTTAGAAAATCGAGAAAACCTATCATTCATGAAAAATAGGAGAGAGAGAACCATAACAAAACCATTGGAAATCACGGGAGCAGAATATCATTTTCCGTATTGTTTTATTGCTCAATTCAGTAGATAGCTTTTGTGAAAATTCCATTTAAAGAAAAAAAAAAAAATCCGTGAGCAGTAGAACTCCGTCACTAAAGTCGTATTTTCCCACAAAAGGCAGTCCCCCAACATACCGAAATTTATATATAAAATGACAATTTTCCGAAAATGACACATTTTTTTCGGGGAAAAAACGACTAATAAGGCATCTTTGCTAATAGCCGTCCGTTTTCGATGAAACTTGTTTTGATTTATAGGTAATTTAATTTCTTTTCGAATACAACAGGTTTTGAGCACCCTAACTCAACTTGGAGGGGCTTTAAAGGTGCGCAAATGTTTTAAAAAATCGGAAAACCCCGAGGGGTGGGGGGCCAAGTCGAGACCCCCAAAGGATACTTCCCCGACACCAACTCAATTCACATACAAATTTTCAGCCCTATAAGCTAATATGGTGGAGCTGTAGCGATTTGAGCGCTGCGCAAAACTTAAAAAACGCCGAAATTTCAGGTAAACATACCGAAATTTTGACTGAAATTTACCCATTCTTTAATGGTATCGTTCTTGAAGAAAGCCCTACATACCGAATTTCAGCTCATTTGACACAAAGGCGCCGCTGGAGGTGCTCAAATGTAGCGGGTCATATGAGGTTTCAATGTTATATGAGGGAGCTTTTTGGCAAGCGAAAACCCTGTTTCAAAAACTGTTTTTGAAGTATTTAATGTCATTTCATTTGCCTCACACCATATTCTTAGTTGATCCATAACCTTGCTTAGAAATTGCTCCAGAGCAGTTATGTTGCTACCAGTTGCCCATAGCACTAAGTCATCTGCAAACGATAGCATTTTTAGCTCAGGGAATTTACTTTGCAAAAATTCAGTCAAGTCATTGACAATCAAACAGAAAAGGAGAGGACTAAGCACTGAGCCCTAGGAGTGGCCCTGCTTTGTTTGTTTAAATTATGAATAAACAGTTTTGTACTGAACCCTAATGAATCGTTGAGACAAATAGGACGCCAGAAACCTGTATAGATATCCATGTATTCCCATTCCGATAAGCTTTTGTAGGAGTTTTTTCAATCTTTGTCGAAAGCTGTTTTGAAATCAGCAAATACAGCTAGTGAGCTTTGTCTCCTGTGGTAGCCATCCTTTACCTCTTGTGAAAAGTGAACTATCTGCTCGACAGTGCTTCTATTTTTTCTGAATCCTGCTTGTTATGACGATAGTATTTCATTTTTCCCACAAATGTCTGTAATCGGTGTACTGCCATTCTTTCCAATAACTTGCAAAAGCAGCTTGTCAATGCTATTGGTCTGAAATTTTCTGGTTTGTCAGGTTTCTTGCCATTCTTTAATATAGGTATTACTTCTGCTTTTCTTCACTCATGGGGTAGATAGTGTGTCCATACTTGATTCAGGAAGGAGAGAAGGAGCTTGAGCTCTATTCTGTCTTTTGTTTGCCTAATCATTATTGATTTTTCTAGGGCTCGATCACGTTTTCTTTAAAGATTTTGAAGTTCCTTGTTCCAAAATGGTGTGAACTTGTTTACCTTACCTTTTGGAATTGAGAGTTTAGCTTACTTCATAAGAGCATTATTTATGTTTTTCAGTGTTCTGTCTACATCGCATTCTATTAGTTCTGAAATAACAAACTCGTCGGTTTTGCTTCCATATTTTTTCCAATTTGCTTTCTTCATATTCCAGGCTGAAGTATTTTTCTTGGTTATTTTTTTCCGAGGATACGCTATCTCAATGCAGAGAATCTTAGGTCCAAAGCATCCAGGAGAGTTAAGCAAGTTATGGTTTATCTTGTCGGTAAATGCAGAGTGTGCCATTACTACATCAGGATGTGATAAATGGCCACTGTATGATAAGAAGGTAGGATTTCAGTGGTTATTGTCAATGAACGTTACTGGGTTGGCGTCAATAAAATCTTGCCATATATTCCCTACACCATCAGTAGTCGAGTAATCTCAGCGAGTAGAAGGTACGTTTAGATTTTCATACAGAATGCAGTTCGATCTCCAGAGTTCTTCAAGTCATTCCAATTTTGGCTTGTTTCGAGGAAGGTTATAGATAAAAAAGAGACACTTGTGCATACTTCCCATCCACACCATCTCGACGGCTTCAAGACTATCCATCTGAGTCATCTCCTTCCTGATAGTAAACCTTGAAGTGATCGACTTCTTTGTTAGGACCATAATGCCAGATGAATGCATTCTTGCTAGGGGTAGAGAGTACACTTGGTATCGTCTAATCTGGAAGAATTAATCATCTAGAATCTGGATACTATATTGTAAATATAGTAAATTCTTTACACTGCGCTGTTGGCTGCTTTCATTAACTATAGACATTTAACACACTCACTCTCCAGCGCCGAAGGGCAATGCGACCCTTGGCTTGACGAAGTACTTCTCTCCATCTATTCCTGTTTTGAGCTGCATCTCGCCAGCTTCCTCACTTCAGACGAGCGACTCTGTACACCTCGTCGCCCCATCGGCTCCTCAGGACATGCCCCGCATATCGCAGTCATCCAGCTTTGATGAGAATGACAATATTCTCGTTGCCAATAATATTTTCAACTTCTGCGTTGCTACATATTCGTTGCTACCACCGTAAGTTCGCCTAATAACCTTTCTTTCAAAAACTTAAAGGCGATTCACATCTGTTGCGTTCAGGCACTACGCTATAAAAATTTATTCTTTATGTATGAGCGGAAGATAGATCTTTGAGAAGCTGGAGAATTAAATGGTTTTTAAATGGAATCAAAGAGGAGGCATTAAGAATGGAAATGGATGAGGAATTCCAAAACGGGTAACACGAATGATAAAAGATTTTTCAAAGGAAGCAGTTTTATAGGTAGGAACATAATAAATTGATTGATTGACGAATCAATAAAATGCGAATTAGGTTAAGATCTTGTATTTAAAAGGTGAATAGATAAACATAAGGCGAGGAGACCATAACATATAGAAATATTAACAATTCCTTTCCCCTTGGAGGAAAATCAAAATCCTTCAAAGGATTTTCAGGATTTTCTCCAAAGGAATCCAGGTCATTCCTTTGTTATATTCAGTACTGCAAGAGTCTGTCTTTTTCTTCCAAGCTACATTCAATTTGCCCTGAAGTAGACCTGGGTCGAAACGTTGGTTTTCATTAAATATTTTTATACTAATTTTTATTTGAACCCCACCCAGACCATCTTCAAGTATGTTAATAAATACGGTAAAATGTATTTAACAAATACTGTTCACTGACATATCAAACAAAACAAAAAAATGTAGCTAAGATCAGTTTCGATCTTATCAAATATGATCGTTATATTATTACATACAGATTATAATTGATTAGATTATTTGCACCTCTTCTGCTCTATTAGATTATTTGTCGCACTCACCAAACCAGTCATGTCATTTCAGGTTTCATATCAGAAACTCACTCAACAACTCATTGAAATAGTTTCGTTTCATAAATCATTGCTCATTAAAAACAGTCATGATATTGTTATATTGCATAAAATTATAGAAAAAAATAGTGTTCGGGGAAATCACATTTCCCATGATTAATCCAGATTTAATGACCATCATATTAATCCTAAAACACTCTCGGCTAAAATTAACGAACACCACAAACTTGCATAGAGTTGATGTGATGAATTCTTTCGTTGTGATGTTGCTTGTGAGCGAGGGGAGAGTTGTATTTATTGTGATTGTGATTATCATATTCACAGTTTTTTTTTTAATTTATTAATGGTAGAGTTAATTAAATATTATTCAGAATATTTTCAGCCATTTGGTATAACTGTTCATGCAGAGTCGGTCAAGAATGTTCGTAATTATTCAACGTACAAAACTAAAAAAGATTCCGATGTTGATTATTATAGTTGCCGTATATCTGAATTTTATTTTCGATATCAAGCTTTCTATTATTTAGTTGACATTTGCATGATGGTATAGAAGGATCAATCTAATTAGGGATTGATAAATTATTTGCCACTTCTATAAATTTGTTTTATTGAAAACTAGTTTCGAATGTTATACATTCATCCTCAGTTCTAAAAACACACAAACAATTCAAAAATAAGCAATTCAAAATATAGTTGATATTATTATACATATTAAATTATATAAATCAGTATTATAAAAGATTTATGAATTATGAATTTAATTAAGACAAGAAATCAAATACATGTTGGTACTCACCAAGATTTAAATGGATTATATCAAACAGAAAAGTTTGTACTGGTTCTTCTCGCATTGTACTGGCAATGAACGAGAGATAGACAGGATGTTTTTAGGAAAACGGTTTAAGAGTCAGGGTTTTCCCAGTAAGGCCGGTGAGTAATTGTTGTATTACTTAGTTATTGTTGAGTAATTACTCACCGGCCTTACTGGGAAAACCCTGACTCTTAAACCGTTTTCCTAAAAACATCCTGTCTATCTCTCGTTCATTGCCAGTACAATGCGAGAAGAACCAGTACAAACTTTTCTGTTTGATATAATCCATTTAAATCTTGGTGAGTACCAACATGTATTTGATTTCTTGTCTTAATTAAATTCATAATTCATAAATCTTTTATAATACTGATTTATATAATTTAATATGTATAATAATATCAACTATATTTTGAATTGCTTATTTTTGAATTGTTTGTGTGTTTTTAGAACTGAGGATGAATGTATAACATTCGAAACTAGTTTTCAATAAAACAAATTTATAGAAGTGGCAAATAATTTATCAATCCCTAATTTCTATTATTTGAGAGATATGGCTATTTTTGAACTTTCTCATCACTTCGTTGCTCAGAAAAGGCAATATTATAATGCCAGATGTTGACGCATGGTAGTGTAATTATATTAGCACTAGTTATTATTTTAAGAAGCCTCTATTTGAGGGGTGATACTAACTAATGTGGGGAAAACTACACTTATTAATATGTTAATTAGGAATTTGGGTAATAGAATGTTCTATGTTAAGGCAGCATCCTTTTGCTCATATATCTGATAATTATAAAGTCATTATTCGGAATCAGTTTCCTGAGAGAGATTATTATGCCGAGTATCTAAAATTAGCTTTCGGTGGTAACATTTGCTCAACGCAGGTATAACAAATTTCCACCGGGAACTGTTCCTATTTATAGGCGAGAAACAGAATTATT